>SJYX01013594.1:84038-108600 GCA_006410675.1 Oreotragus oreotragus
TCTCCCTCTCCTTCTCCCTCAGAGTCCATAAGTCCGCTCTACACATCTGTATCTCTTTTGCTGTCTTGCATACAGGGTCCTCATTACCATCTTTCTAAATTCCATATATATGTGTTAGTATACTGTATTGGTGTTTTTCTTTCTGGCTTACTTCACTCTGTATAATTGGTTCCAGTTTCATCCATCTTATTAGAACTGATTCAAATGTATTCTTTTTAATGGCTGAGTAATACTGTAATATTGTTTTTAAATGAAAAAACAATAGAAAAAAATCAACCTAAAAAAGCTGGTTTTGTGAATAGGGCAATAAAATTGAGAAACTTCTAGCAAGGGTGAGATATGTTTGTTTCTGTATCTTTGAAAGTTGCTCAGTCGTGTTTGATTCTTTAAGACCCCATGGACTATAGAGTCCATGGAATTCTCCAGCCTAGAATACTGGAGTGAGTAGACTTTCCCTTCTCCAGCATATCTTCCCAACCCAGGGACTGAACCCAGGTCTCCCACATTGCAGGTGGATTCCTTACCAGCTGAGGCACCAAGGAAGGCCAAGAATACTGGAGTGGCTAGCCTATCTCTGCATTGCAGGCAGATTCTTTACTTACTGAGCTATCAGGGAACACCACCCCCCCCTTGTTTTTGTATAGGTAAGGTCTTTTTCCATTTAGCTTCTTTCAGGAATTTTTCTTTATCTTTGTGTTTCTGTTTAAAATAATATATCTAGGTGCAGTGTTTTGAAATTATCACTTGGTGTTCTCAGAACTTCTTGGACCTGTGGTTTGGTGTTTGATATTCAGTTCAGTTCAGTTCAGTCGTTCAGTCGTGTCCGACTCTTTGGGACCCCATGGACTGAAACACGCCAGGTTTCCCTGTCCATCACCAGCTCCCGGGGTTTACCCAATCTCATGTCCATTGAGTCGGTGACACCATCCAACCATCTCATCCTCTGTCATCCCCTTCTTCTCCCGCTTTCAATCTTCCCCAGCATCAGGATCTTTTCAAATGAGTCAGCTCTTCGCATCTAGGTGTTTGATATTAGTTTGGGGAAAATTCTCAGTCATTATTATTTCAAATATTTCTTCTATTTCTTTTTCTCATTCTTCTTCTGGTATTCCCACTACACTAATGTTACAACTTTTATAGTTGTCTCTATGTCCTTGGACAGAGAAGGCAATGGCAACCCACTACAGTAATCTTGCCTGGAGAATCCCATGGACAGAGGAGCCTGGTAGGCTTCAGTCCATGGGGTCACACAGAGTTGGACACGACTGACACGACTTAGCAGCAGCAGCATGTCCTTGGATATTCTGGGTTTCTTTTTCAGTCTCTGTTCTCTGCTCTATGAGAACAATATTGATATATTCTCTAGCTCAGATATTCTTTCCTCATCCATTCCAGTGTACTAAGGCCCATCAAAAGCATTCCTCATTTCAGTTATAGTGTTTTTATCTCTGGTATTTTTATTTTGTTTTATCCTCAGGATTTCCATCTCTCTGCTTACATTGCCCATCTGTTTTTGTATGCTATCTATTTTATCCATTAGAGCCCTTAACATATTAATTGTTTTAAATTAATATAAATTTTAATTATATAATTAATTTTAAATTAATATAAATTTAAATTAAATTTGCATCATAATTGTTTTAAATTCCCAGTTTGATAATTCCAATGTCCCTGTCATGTCTGATTTTGATATTCACTTTGTCTTTTCTAATTGTATTTTTTGCCTTTTAGTATGCCTTGCAATTTTTTCTTGATAGTTGTATATGATCTCCATAAAAGAAATTGCTATAAATAAGCCTTTCATAGTGAGATGGTGAGAGATGGGAGGAAAGGAAGCTTTCTACATTCTTATTATTAGGTCTCAGTCTACTAGTAAGTCTATGCTCCTGGAATGTGAACTTCACAAGTGTTGCTTAAAAATCCACCCCCCCCACCCTGCACCACTGATTGGAACAGGATGGCTAGAGTAGGTTGGAGCTGTTTTCGTCCTTCTCCCTCATGTAAGGCTAGAGCCATCTGGAGTTGAGTGTTTCTTTCCTCCAGGTTAGTTAGGCTCTAATAATAACCCAGCTTTAGCTATAATAATAACTAGAAGTTAAGTTCTAGTTAAACTAGTTTCTCCCTAGGACATTCCTTGTTAAGAAGGGCAGAATGCTCTTGCATATTTCAAAATTTTTTTTTCAAAATTTTCTTCCCCCTGCTGGAATCACAATGGAATTTTTCTCCAATATTTACTGTTGGAACCCAGTCAAGCTCCTGGAGATATATTTTACAATATTGTTGTCCCCTATGACTGGGTCCCCTGGAATTTTTGACTCTCACACTTTGTTTTTGCTGAGGCTTCAACCAATTACAGTTCACGTTTTCCTACCTCAGCACTGGTTCCCATGGCAGTTTTTGCTTGTGAGCCTCTGATCTGGTAAACAACGACTCCCTGTATCTATGTTTTTCTCACCAATCTTGTGTTCAGTGGTTTGTCCTGTGTCCTCCCTTCTCTTATGGATCCTAGAAGAGTTTAAGTTTTTATTTGTTGTTAGGATATAGTGGCAACTTTCCAAGCTCCTTACATATAGAACTGGAAATGAGAAGTCTCTAATTCTATGTATTTTTATTGGGAGTTTAATTTATTTACCTTTAATATAATTGCTGCTAGAAAAGGACTTTGTATTGCCATATTATCAGCATTTTTTGTGTGACTTACATCATTTTTATTTCGTCTCTTATTGCTTTCATTTCCTTTTGCCTATATTTTACAGATATTCTCTTTGTGGTTAACAAGGAGGTTACATAAAATGCCCTAAGATTAAAATAATCTATTTTGAACTGATACCAACTTAACTTCAACCACATCCAAAAATCTATTCCTTTACACCACTGCTCACCCTCTGCCACTTCTTTTATTGATGTCACAAATTACATCTTTAATGTGGACCCATAAACATAGATTTACAGTTTTATGCTTTTATCTTTTAAATACTACAAAAGAATTAAAAGTGTAGTTGTGAAAATTGTCAGTAATATAGGTTTTATATTCATTCATATATTTACCTTTTCTGGGGAATTTTGTATTTTCATGTGAGTTTGAGTTATTATCTCATATGCTTTCCTGTCAAATTGAAGGAATTCCTTAATCCTTTTTCATAGGACAGTTCTTGTGATAATAAACTCCCTCAGCTTTTCTTTATCTTAGAATGTCTTAATTCTTCTTCATTTTTAAAAAATATAAATTTATTTATTTTTATTGGAGGTTAATTACTTTACAATATTGTATTGGTTTTGCCATACATCAACATGAATCTGCCGCAGGTATACATGTGTTCCCCATCCTGAACCCCCCCTCCCTCCTCCCTCCCTGTTTTGTTGAATATAGCATTATTGGTCAACAAAAGTTTTTTGGTTCTTTTGGGACTTAAATATACCATCCTACTTTCTTGTGGCCATTAAGATTTCTGCTGAAAAATCTGCTTACATTTTATTGAGGTTCTCTTGATGCTGTCTCTTATACACATCTAGATGTGTATAAGAGACAGGGTAAGGTCTTTGAGGTTAATTACTTTACAATATTGTATTGGTTTTGCCATACATCAACATGAATCTGCCGCAGGTATACATGTGTTCCCCATCCTGAACCCCCCCTCCCTCCTCCCTCCCTGTTTTGTTGAATATAGCATTATTGGTCAACAAAAGTTTTTTGGTTCTTTTGGGACTTAAATATACCATCCTACTTTCTTGTGGCCATTAAGATTTCTGCTGAAAAATCTGCTTACATTTTATTGAGGTTCTCTTGATGTGATGACTAATTTTCTCTTCCTGCTTTCAAAATCCTGTCTTTGTCTCTGTTTTTAACAATCTGTTTATAATGTGTTTGTAGATTTATGTCTTTCTTCAAACTTAGGAAGTATTCTGCCATCATTTTTGTTTTATTTTCAAATAATCTATTTCTCTCCCTCTCTCTCTCTTTTCCTTCTGAAATGCTAAAAGTAGACTTAGGGTCTCCCATAAAACCCTTAGAAACTATTCTTTTTCCTAACTCTTTTTGTTGTTGTTGTTCCTTAGACTTGATTTCAATTGACTTACCTTCAAATTTAACCCTTCTTTCTACCTGTTCAAGTCAACTGTTGAACCTTCTAGTGAATCTTTCAATTCAGGTCTTTCTTACATTTTGCAGCCCCAGTATTTGTTTCTTTTTATAATTCCCATCTATTTCTACATTTTCTCATTTTGTTCATATATTATTTTTCTGACTTCCTTTCATTGTCTGTTTGTATTCTGCTTTAGTTCACTGAGTACATTTAAGACAATTGTTTTCAATCATGTATTATAATCACCAAAGTTGCCAAGAGACTAGAATTTAATTATTCCAATCACTAGAAAATGATAAGTATGTAATATAATAGCAGTGTTAATTGTTGCTACAATGGCAATCATATTGCAATATATAAATGTATCAAATTAACATGTCATATACCTTAAATGTGCATGATGTTATACTTCAAATCTGTTTCAACTCAAAAACAGTTGTCTTAAAAAGTCTTTGCTAAGTAATTCAGATGCCTCTGGCTTTCATGTATGGTGATATCTCATTCTGGTTTTAATTTGAATTCCTCTAATGAATAATGATACCAAGCATTTTGTTCTTATTTCTGTTATGTATACCTTTTGGGGGTTAGTTATCTCTCCAAGTATTTTCCAGATTTTTATTGGGTTGCAAATATTATCTCCCTGTCTATGCCTGTCTTCTCATGATCTTCACAACACAATTAAAACATCAGATAAAATCAATTTATTTCTCTTATTGATTGTATTTTTTCATATCTAAGAAGTATTTGCCCAATCCAAAGTGAAACAGAGTTTCTGTTTTTTTAATAGATATTTTATTATTTTAGTCTTCACAGTTAGGTCTGTAATCCTTGTTGAGATTTTTTTTTAATATATGGTAAAGAGGTATGGATTGAAATATATATATATATATGTGTATGGATATCCAGTTATTCCAGAATCATTTCTGGGAAACATGATCCTGTATTCACTGAATTGTATTTGCATACTTTTCAATAATTAATTATTTATTGTATGTATGTGTGTGTGTCTATGCTACACTGCTTTGTCTACCTTCATAAAATACCACAGTGATTTTATTACTATAAATGTACACTAAATTTTGAAATTAGGTAGTTTTAGTCCTACAACTTTCTTCTTCTAGCTTGAATCTGCTTGGTTATTCTGTACTTACAAATGATTGCATTTATAAATGAATAGCATTTACAAATGAATTATGATATCAGCCTGTCATTTTCTATGTAAACACTACTGGAATATAATTGGGGCAGAGTTGAAAATATTGGATCATCTGGCCCAGGAATTTTGTATATATATATACATTCATGTTCTCTCCTTTAAATTTTCTCTCAACAAATTTGTGTGACCTACAAATCAGTGTGAAGAAGGCTGAATGCCAAAGAACTGATGCTTTTGACCTGTGGTGTTGAAGAAGCCTCTTGAAAGTCCTTTGGACTGCAATGAGATCAAACTAGTCCATCTTAAAGGAAATCAGTCCGGAATATGCATTAGAAGGACTGATACTGAAGCTGAAGTTCCAATACTTTGGCCACCTGATGTGAAGAGCCATGTCATTAGAAAAGACCCTGATGCTGGGAAAGATTGAAGGCAGAAGGAGAAGGGGATGACAGAGGATGAGATACACAAAAATAAACTCAAAATGGATTAAAGATCTAAATGTAAAACCAGAAACTATAAAACTCCTAGAGGATAACAAAGGCAATACACTATCTGACACAAATCACAGCAGGATCCTCTATTACCCACTTCCAAAAATACTGGAAATAAAAGCAAAAATAAACAAGTGGGATCTAATTAAAATTAAAAGCATCTTCACAACAAAGGAAACTATAAGCAAGGTGAAAAGATAACCTTCTGAATGGGAGAAAATAATAGCAAATGAAGCAACTGACAAACAACTAATCTCAAAAATATACAAGCAACTTATACAGCTCAATTCCAGAAAAATAAACGACCCAATCAAAAAATGGGCCAAAGAACTAAATAGACATTTCTCCAAAGAACACATACAGACGGCTAAGAAACACGTGAAAAGATGCTCAACATCACTCATTATCAGGGAAGCCAATCAAAACCACAATGAGGTACCATTTCACGCCAGTCTGAATGGTTGCTATCCAAAAGTCTACAAGCAATAAATACTGGAGGGTGTGTGGAGAAAGGGAAACATCTTACACTGCTGATGGGAATGCAAACTAGTACAGCCACTATGGAGAACAGTGTGGAGATTCCTTAAAAAATTGCAAATAGAACTGCCTTATGACCCAGCAATCCCACTGCTGGGCATACACACCGAGGAAACCAGAATAGAAAGAGACACATGTACCCCAATGTTCATTGCAGCACTGTTTATAATAGCCAGGACATGGAAACAACCTAGATGTCCATCAGCAGATGAATGGATAAGAAAGCTGTGGTACATATACACAATGGAGTATTACTCAGCCATTAAAAAGAATACATTTGAATCAGTTCTAATGAGGTGGATGAAAGTAGAGCCTATTATACCGAGTGAAGTAAGCCAGAAAGAAAAGGACCAATACAGTATACTAACTCATATATATGGAATTTGGTAAGATAGTAACGATAACCATGTAAGTGAGACAGCAAAAGAGACACAGATGTATAGAACAGTCTTTTGGACTCTGTGGGAGAGGGAGAGGGTGGGATGATTTGGGAGAATGGCATTGAAACATGTATAATATCATATATGAAATGAATAGCCAGTCCAGGTTCAATGCATGATACTGGATGCTTGGGGCTGGTGCACTGGGATGACCCAGAGGGATGATACAGGGAGGGAGGAGGAAGGGAGGTTCAGGATACGGAATACATGTATACCTGTGGCAGACTCATGTTGATATATGGCAAAACTGATACAATATTGTAAAGTAGTTAACCTCCGATTATAATAAATGAATTTATATTTTAAAAAAAAAAAAGACCTATAAGACCTTCTAGAACTAACATCTAAAAAAGATATCCTTTTCATTATAGGGGACTGGAATGCTAAAGTGAGAAGTCAAGAAATATGTGGAGTAACAGGCAAATTTGCCCTTGGAGTACGGAATGAAACAGGGCAAACAATAACAGAGTTTTGCTCAGAGAACACACTGGTCATAGCAAACACCCTCTTCCAACAACACAAGAGACCACTCTACACATGGACATCACCAGATTGTCAATACCAAAATCAAACTGATTATATTCTTTGCAGCCACAGATGCAGAAGCTCTATACAGTCAGAAAAATAAGACTGGGAGCTGACTGTGGCTCAGATCCTGAACTCCTTATTGCCAAATTCAGACTTAAATTGAAGAAAGTAAGGATAAACATTAGACCATTCAGGTATGACCTCAATCAAATCCCTGACTATAGAGTAGAAGTGGCAAATAGATTTAAGGGATTAGATCTGATAGACAAAGTCCCTGAAGAATACGGATGGAGGTTCCTGACACTGTACAGGAGGCAGTGATCAAGACCATCTCAAGAAAAAGAAATGCAAAAAGGCAAACTGGTTGTCTGAGGAGGCCTTATGAATAGCTGAGAAAAGAAAAGAAACTAAAATCAAAGGAGAAAAAGAAAATATACCCATTTGAATGCAGAATTTCGAAGAGCAAGGAGAGATAAGAAAAAGTCTTCCTCCATGATCAATGCAAAGAAATAGAGGAAACAATAGAATGTGAAAGACTACAGATCTCTTCAAGAAAATTAGAGATACCAAGGGAGCATTTCATGCAAAGATGGACACAATAAAGGACAGAAATTTTATGGATCTGACAGTAGCAGAAGATATTAGGAAGAGGTGGCAAGAATACACAGAAGAATTATACAGAAAAGATCTTCACGACCCAGATAATCACAATGGTGTGATCACTCACCTAGAACCAGACATCCTGGAATGTGGAGTCACGTGGGCCTTAAGAATCATCACTAAAATAAAGCTAATGGTGGTGATGGAATTCCAGTTGAGCTAATTCAAATCCTAAAACATGATGATGAGAAAATGCTGCAGTCAATATGCTGGCAAATTTGGAAAATTCAGCAGTGGCCACAGAACTGGAAAAGGTCAGTTTTCATTCCAATCCCAAAAAATGGCAATGCCAAATCATACTCCAACCATCACAAAACTGCACTCATCTCACACACTAGGAAAGTAATGCTCAAAGTTCTCCAAGTCAGGCTTCAACAGTATGTAAACTGTGAACTTCCAGATGTTCAAGAAGGATTTATAAAAGGCAGAGGAACAAGAGATTCAATTGCCAACATCTGTTGGATCATGGAAAAAGGAAGAGAGTTCCAGAAAAACTTCTGTTTCTGCTTTATTGACGATGCCAAAACCTTTGACTGTTTGGATCACAAAAAAATTGTGAAAAATTCTTCAACAGATGGGAATATCAGACCACCTGACCTACCTCTTGAGAAATCTGCATGTAAGTCAGGAAGCAACAGTTAGAACTGGGCATGGAACAACAGACTGGTTCCAAATAGGAAAAGGAGTACATCAAGGCTGTATATTGTTACCCTGCTTATTTAACTTCTATCCACAGTTCATCATGAGAAATGCTGGGCTGGATGAAGCACAAGCTGGAATCAAGATCAAGATTGCCAGAAGAAATATCATCAACTTCAGATATGAAGATGACACCACCGTTATAGCAGAAAATGAAGAGGAACTAAAAAGCCTCTTGATGAAAGAGGAACTAAAAAGCCTCTTGATGAAAGAGGAGAATGAAAAAGTTGACTTAAAGCTGAACGTTCAGAAAACTAAGATCATAATATCTGGTCCCTTCTCATGACAAATTAGGGAAACAGAAACAGTGACAGATTTTATTTATTTGGACTCCAAAATCACTGCAGATGGTGACTGCAGCCATGAAATTTAAAGATGCTTGCTCATTGTAAGAAAAGTTATGATCAACCTAGATAGCATATTGAAAAGCAGAGACATTACTTTGTCAACAAAGGTCTGTCTAGTCAAGGCTATGGTTTTTCCAGCAGTCATGTATGGATGTGAAAGTTGGACTACAAAGAAAGCTGAGAGTCAAAGAACTGATGCTTTTGAATTGTGGTGTTGGAGAAGATTCTTGAGAGTCCCTTGAACTGCAAGATCTAACCAGTCCATCCTAAAGGAAATCAGTCCTGAATATTCATTTGAAGGACTGATGCTGAAGCTGGAACTCCAATATTTTGGCCACCTGATACGAAGAACTAACTCATTTGAAAGATCCTGATGCTGGGAGAGATTGAAGGCGGGAGGAGAAGGGGACGACAGAGGATGAATTGGTTGGATGGCATCACCGACTCAATGGACATGAGTTTGAGTAAACTCCGGCAGTGGTGATGGACAGGAAGGCCTGGCATACTGTTCTCTGTGGGGTCACAAAGAGTGGAACATCAACTGAGTGACTGAACTGACTAACTGAAGTTTATTTTGGAGAGAGTGCAAAGCTTGGCTATTGATTCTCTTTCCATGCAATTTCTATCTGCACAAGCTTGTTGTGAATACATTCATTTTCTTTCTGATTTTTTTCAGGATGTTTTCTGCATCTTCTCAAAATTTTAAAGTGTTGAGTTCATACAAATGCTAGTAATCTCTGGTTTCCTTTTTTAGTTTACATAATCTTGCATAATGAGAAGCTCTTAGGTCAATGATTTCCCTCTTGAGTGTGATGACTGTGATTCAAATCCATGAAAATTCACTTAATATTGCGTTCAGTTATTCACTATGATGCAATCAATTTCCCCTTACTCTTAGAGATAAAGTTCTTAACTTCAAAAGTGTCAATTCGTAAGAACTACCTATTAACATATCTTATCCAAGTTTTTTGTAACAAGTCTTATCCTGATGAATTAGTTATATTTTCAAAGATATCTAGGTTTTTGTACTATAACAATGCCATTTCCATTACTTTTCAAAAGATTAATATATATTTATACACAGAAAGTTTGATTTTCTACATACCATATATATATATAGCAATATATATATATATATATTGCCAATGGAACAGTCTAAGCTGTCTCTTATACACATCTAGATGTGTATAAGAGACAGACTCTACACATGGACATCACCAGATTGTCAATACCAAAATCAAACTGATTATATTTCAAGTTTTTTGTAACAAGTCTTATCCTGATGAATTAGTTATATTTTCAAAGATATCTAGGTTTTTGTACTATAACAATGCCATTTCCATTACTTTTCAGAAGATTAATATATATTTATACACAGAAAGTTTAATTTTCTACATACCATATATATATATAGCAATATATATATATATATATATTGCCAATGGAACAGTCTAAGTGCTCTTCAATATTAAAAAATAAGGGCCCTATGCAAAATTTATTCAATGACCACTTAAAAATTTTGTGTGATTTTCTGTTCTGGGCAAAAATGCATAAATGTAAATGAGATCTGATCTTGCCCTTGTATAACTTATAATTAAGAGAGAGGAACAAAATTAGGCTTCCACAAGGGGATGCTTTTTGGGATAGTGAAGACTGAAAAATCTTCAGAGCTTATTGAAATTCAGTAATATTGGTTACTAAAGGAAAATGTTGACATGACATGCACATTTTAGGCCATGATGTTTCTGAAAGATAAAATAACTCAACTACATATAGTTAAATGCATATATATGTTTGTATTCCCACCTCTCCTTATGTATATAAAATTATAATTTTGTTGGTGCTTAATACAAATGATAAGGACACATTTTTAACTGTAGATATTCTTAAAAGATAATGTAGTATCGTTATGTTACTATATATACACATATCAGTTCAGTTCAGTTCAGTCTCTCAGTCGTGTCCGGCTCTTTGTGACCCCATGAATCGCAGCACGCCAGGCCTCCTTGTCCATCACCAACTCCTGGAGTTCACTCAGACTCACGTCCATTGAGTCAGTGATGCCATCCAGCCATCTCATCCTCTGTCCTCCCCTTCTCCTCCTGCTCTGAGTCCCTCCCAGCATCAGAGTCTTTTCCAGTGAGTCAACTCTTCTCATGATGTGGCCAAAGTAATGGAGTTTCAACTTTAGCATCATTCCTTCCAAAGAACATCCAAGACTGACCTCCTTCAGAATGGACTGGTTGGATCTCCTTGCAGTCCAAGGGAATGACTGTTGCCATGAAATTAAAAGACACTTACTCCTTGGAAGGAAAGTTATGACCAACCTAGACAGCATATTGAAAAGTAGAGACATTACTTTACCAACAAAGGTCCATCTAGTCAAGGCTATGGTTTTTCCAGTGGTCATGTATGGATGTGAGAGCTGGACTATAAAGAAAGCTGAGTGCCGAAGTATTGATGCTTTTGAACTGTGGTGTTGGAGAAGACTCTTGGGAGTCCCTTGGACTGCAAGGAGATCCAACCAGTCCATATAAGGACATAAATAAAATATTTACATATAAATGCATCCGGTCCCATCACTTCATGGCAAATAGATGGGGAAACAGTAGAAACAGTGGCTGACTTTATTTTTCTGGGCTCCAAAATCACTGCAGATGGTGGTTGCAGCCATGAAATTAAAAGACGCTTACTCCTTGGAAGAAAAGCTATGACCAACCTAGACAGCATATTAAAAAACAGAGACATTACTTTGTCAGCAAAGGTCAGTCTAGTCAAGGCTATGGTTTTTCCAGTAGTCATGTATGGATATGAGAGTTAGACTATAAAGAAAGCTGAGTGCCAAAGAATTGATGCTTTTGAACTGTGGTGTTGGAGAAGACTCTTGAGAGTCCTTTGGACTGCAAAGAAATCCAACCAGTCCATCCTAAAGGAGATCTGTCCTGGGTGTTCACTGGAAGGACTGATGTTGAAGCTGAAATTCCAATATTTTGGCCACCTGTATTGAAGAGCTGACTCATTGGAAGAGACCCTGGTTTTGGGAAAGATTGAAGGCAGGAGAAGAAGGGCATGACAGAGGATGAGATGGTCAGATGGCATCACTGACTCAATGGACATGAGTTTGGGTAAACTCCAGGAGTTGGTAATGGACAGGGAGGCCTGGCGTGCTGCAGTTCATGGCATCACAAAGAGTCGGACACGACTGGGCAACTGAACTGAACTGAACTGACTTCTGTTATTTTCCCAATAACAGCCCTAAGATCTATGTTTGATTTTCACTTCCACCATACAGATAATAAAGCAGAAGTACAATGAGTTAATTACTTGCACAGTCACAGTCATCTAGTTAATACATGAAGAACTGATACTTGAACCCCAGAAATCTGGAAACAAGTGGAAGAGTTTTATGTGACAAACTAGGGAACTTCCTGGGTGGCTCAGTAGGTAAAGAATCCACCTGCAGGAGACACAGGAGGTTCAGTTTCTATCCCTGGGTTGAGAAGATCCCCTGGAGGAAGGCATGGCAACCCAGTCCAGTATTCTAGCCTGGAGAATCCCATGGACAGAAGAGCCTGGAGGATACAGTTCATAGGGTCACAAAGAGTCCCATAAAACTGGAGCAACTGAGAATGCGCGCAGACTCATGAAGGAGCTAAAACCCGATTTTGCAGTAGAGGTATGCCATTAACTGCTTCCATGCACAGATGTGATAAGCACCAATGGGTGGCTCAGACCTTAAGGGCAACTGTGCTATAGAAAGATAGATTTCTTCAGTCATGTATATCTAATATAGTTACAAGGCCTCATTTAATTATTTTTACTTAGGGAGTGGTCTTTGGAGTAGGAAATCAATTTTTACTAAAAAGCATCAAGAAAGGCAAAGACTACAAAAGAAACAGCCTTGAAATGACTCTTGGTTTCAAGATCAACCAGAGCCGTTGTGAATGTTTCTGAAAGAATGTAAGCAGGCAAGCAAACGCCCTAGAAAATATTGTGAAATTTCAGGTTACTGTTGAAGTATTGTGGCTTTTTGTTGTTCATTTATGCTTATAATATTCATGAATTTCTCCAATTACATACAGAGATAGTCAGTGCCATGGGAAAATACTTTTTACTGGTTGCTGATGAATCAGTTTGTACAGTGCTAAAGTAGAGAGACCAGGCATTTCTCAATGGGTTGCTTGTACAGTCCATGCTATCAGATATATCTATGAAGTATAGTGACATACAGAATTTTCCTTTTGTTCTTTTCATTTTTAACAGTTAATTTTGAAGAAGGGAACCTTACCTGTCTGATGGTAAGCTGGACCTTTAAAATTTCAGATCCACCCTCTGAAGAGTAAATTACTGAAACTTTCCATTTGTACAGGGATAATATAAAAGCCATGGCTTGGTATTATTTACCCAAATAAACAATGTTCAGAAGAAAACAGGCAGTTTTACTAATAAAAAATGTAAATTCCAGCTTCATGTGTTATTCATGAAAGCTCTGATATCACAATTGTTATTTTTAAGTGTTTAGCTACTGTGAAAAGCATCTTCTACAATGATGTTGGAGGTTGACTGCTGAATATCAGAAATAATGATCTAGCTGCACTGTAATCTTTGCTGAATGAGGTCTATTATGCATCATATTTAGAAGAATATTTGTGTTGTTGAATGACTTTAAGCTAATTATCTAGCACTGCTTGTATCCCATAAAATATAATGATAACCAAACAAAAACCTTACTATTAATACTGTTAAGTCCAATTGTATGCATCATTTTGAGAAGTAAACTAAAATTGACATATTTATCAGAATCCAAGTACATTGTTATTGGAATATGGGCACACTATATAAATGTTTTCCTTGCCTTCAGAAGAACTCAATCTAGATTTACTAGTAATAACATTTTTTTTTATACTGTTACAATGATTATGTTATTTTCATATGAAAAACTTCAGTGTAAACACTATGAAATGGCAAGTGTCCTTTGGACTGCAAGGAGATCCAACCAGTCCATTCTGAAGGAGATCAACCCTGGGATTTCTTTGGAAGGAATGATGCTAAAGCTGAAACTCCAGTACTTTGGCCACCTCATGCGAAGAGTTGACTCATTGGAAAAGTCTCTGATGCTAGGAGGGATTGGGGGCAGGAGGAGAAGGGGACCGAGGATGAGATGGCTGGATGGCATCACGGACTCGATGGACATGAGTCTGAGTGCACTCCGGGAGATGGTGATGGATAGGGAGGCCTGGTGTGTTGCGATTCATGGGGTTGCAAAGAGTCGGACACGACTGAGCGACTGAACTGAACTGAACTGAAAGAGATTATTATTCTTCGTCTCCTTTCTCTATGTGTTTTATTTCTTTTTATTGCTATATTGCATGAGCTCACACCACCAGTACAATATTGAATAAAAGCAGTGAAAGAGCGCATCCTTGCCTAGTTTATAATCTCAGAGTGTGAACATTCATTTTATCACCATTAAGTATCATGTTATCTTTAGGTTATTATAGATGCTTTTTATCAAATTGAGGCAGTTATGGTCTACTCCTTGTCTTTTGAGACTTTTATCAGAGATGGATATTACCAAATGATTTTTCTTCCTCTATTGATCTACATGATCCACTGGAGGAGGGAATGGCAAACTACTCCAATATACTGGCTGTGAGAAACTCATGAACTGTATAAAAAGGCACAAACATATGACACTAAAAGATGACCCCCCCCACCCCAGGTTGAAAGGTGTCCAATATGCTACTGGGAAGAATGGAGGACAACTACTAATAGCTCCAGAAAGAATGAAGCAGCTGGGCCAAAGCAAAAAAGACACTCAGTTGGGGATGTGTTTGGTGATGAAAGTAAACTCTGATAGTGTAAAGAACAGTATTGCATAGGAACCTCGAATGTCAGGTCCATAAATCAAGGTAAACTTATAGTCAGGAGATGGCAAGAGTAAACATTGACATCTTAGGAATCAATGAAATAAAATGGATGGGAATGGATGAATTTAATTCAGACAACCATTGTAACTACTATTGTGGGCAAGAATCCCATAGAAGAAATGGAGTAGCCCTCATAGTCAACAGAAGAGTCCGAAATGCAGTACTTGGATACCACCTTAAAAATGATAGAATGATCTCATTTCGATGGCAAACCATTCAGCATCACAGTAATCCAAGCCAATGCCACAAACACCGATGTTGAAGAAGCTGAGGTTGATCAATTCTGTGAAGACCTAGATGACCTCCTAGAAATAGTGCCCCCAAAAGATGTCCTATTCATCATAGGGGATTGGAATGCAAAAGTAGGGAGTCAAGAGATACCTGGAATAATAGGCAAGTTTGGCCTTGGAGTACAAAATGAATCAGGGCAAATGCTAACAGAATTCTGCCAAAAGAATGCACTGATCATAGTAAACACTCTTTTTCAACAACACAAAACATGACTTTATACATGGACATAACCAAATGGTCAATACTGAAATCAGATTGATTACATTCTCTGTAACCAAAGATGAAGAAGCTGTATACAGTCAGCACAAATAAGACTGGAAGCTGACTGTGGTTTGGATTATCAGCTCCTCATAGCAAAATTCAGGTTTAAATTAAAGAAAGCAGGGAAAACCACTAGGCCAGTCAGGTATGACTTAAATCGAATCCCCTGTGAATCGAATGTGATGAATAGATTCAAGGGATAGATCTAGTAAACAGAGTGCCTGAAGAACTATGGTTAGAGGTCTGTAATATTGTACAGAAGACAGCAAGCAAAATCACCCCAAAAGAAAAAAAAAATGCAAGAAGGCAAAGTCATTGTCTGAGGATGCATTATAAATAGCTGAGGAAAGAAGAGAAGTGAAGAGCAAGGGAGAAAGGAAAAGGTACACCCAACTAAATGCAAAGTTCCAGAGAATAGCAAGGAAAGATAAGAAGGCCTTCTTCAATGAACAATGCAAAGAAATAGAGGAAAACAACAGAAAGGGTAAAATTAGAGATCTATTCAAGAAAATTGGGAATATCAAAGGAATATTTCATCCATATATGGGCACAATAAAGGACAGAAATGGTAAAGACCAGATAGAAGAAGAAGATATAAACAGAGATGTAAAGAATACACAGAAGAACTGTACAAAAAAATCTTAATGACCTGAATAACCACATGGTGTAATCTCTCATTCAGTGCCAGACATTCTGCAGTGTGAAGTCAAGTGGGCGATGGAATTCCGGCTGAGCTATTTAAAATCCTAAAAGATGATGCTATTGAAGTGTGGCATTCAATATGTCAGCAAATTTGGAAAACCTAGCAGTGGCCACAGGACTGGAAAAGTCCTCATCCCAATTCCCAAAAAGGGCAATACTAAAGAATTTTTAAACACACTGGACAGTTGCACTCTTCTCCCATGCTAGTAAGGTTATGCTCAAAGTCCTCCAAACTAGGCTTCAGCATTACTCAAACAAAGCACTTCCAGATGCTCAAGCTGGGTTTAGAAAAGACAGAGGGACCAGAGATCAAATTGACAACATTCGCTGGATCATAGAGAAAGAAAGGGAATTCCAGAAAAACATCTACATCTGTTTCATTGACTACACTAAAGCCTTTAACTGTGTGGTTCACGACAAACTGGAAAACTCTTAAAGAGATGGGAATACCAGATTATCTTACCTGTCTCCTGAGGAACCTGTATGTGGGTCAGGAAACAACAGTTAGAACCCCGAGTGGAACAAGTAACTGGTTCAGGATTGAGAAGGGAGTACAACAAGGCTGTTTATTGTCACCCTGCTTATTTAACTTATATGCAGAGCACATCATGTGAAATACCAGGCTAGATGAGTTACAAGCTGGAATATAGGTGGGAGAAACATCAACAGCCTCAGATATCTGGATGATACCACTCTAATGGCAAGAAGTGAAGAAAAACTAAAGAGCCTCTTGATGAAGGTGAAGAGGGAAGGTGAAAAAGCTGGCTTAAAACTCAATATTAAAAAAACTAAGATCATGGCATACAATCCCATCACTTCATGGCAAATAGAAGGGGGAAAGGTGGAAGCAGTGACAAATTTCTTCTTCTTGGGGTCTAAATTAACTGCAGATGATGACTGCAGCCATGAAATTAGAAGATGATTGCTTCTTGGCAGGAAAGCTATGACAAATCTAAACAGCAGTTTAAAAAGCAAAGACATCTCTTTGCTGAGAGAGGTCTATATAATCAAGGCAATGGTATTTCCAGTAGTTGTGTACAGATATGAGAGCTGGGCAATAAAGAAGGCAGAGCACTGAAGTATTGATGCTTTAGAACTGTGGTGCTTAAGAGTCCCTTGGAAGCCAAGGAGATCAAACCAGTCAGTCTTAACGGAAATCAACCCTTAATACCCTTTGGAAGGACTGATACTGAAACTGAGGCTTCACTACTTTGGCCACCTCATGGGAATGGCTGTCTCACTGGAAAAGACTCTGATGCTGGCAAAGATGGGGGCCAGAAGGAGAAGAGGGAGCCAGAGGATGAGATGGTTGGATGGCTTCACCAATTCAATGGACATGAACTTGGGCAAACTCTGGAAGGTGGTGAGGAACAGGGAGGCCTCTCATGAGGCAGTCCATAGGGTCACTAAGAGTTGGACACAATTTGGCAACTGGACACAACAACAATAACATTGATCTGATCTCACATTTAAAAATTTTTTAACGTTTAGTTATATTTTAAAATTTTGTACATTAAACCCATTTTTCATTACTGAAGTGAACTCTTAGTCATCTTATCTTTATATAGTAAGAAATGACAACCCACTCCAGTATTCTTGCCTGGAAAATTTCATGGACAGAGAGGTCTGGCAGGCTACAGTTCATAGGGTTGCAAAGAGTCAGACATGATTGAACATGCATGAATATACACATCATATATTCATTATTCATTTTACATATTGTTGGGTTCATTTTGGTAAATTTTTATTTAGAATTTTTACATCATTGTTTATGACAGATATTGGCCTCAGTTTTCTAGTAATGTTATTTGGTTTTGAATATTAGGGCAATGTAGGCCTCACAGAATGAGTAAGGAAATATTTTCCCCTTCAATTTTTGATTTGGGGTTATTTTTATATCATTTAAATTAAATATTTGATATACTTTACCAGTGATGTCAAATGAGCTAGGGGTTTTTTTGTGTGATAATATCATTATTTGTACATTCAATATTCTTTTTAAATACAGTGCTATACAGGTTATTTATTTCCTGTGGTGAGATGATGGTAGTTTGCATCTTTCAAAGAAATTGTTCATTTTATCTAAGTTGAATTTATGGTCATAAGGTTGTTTATAATATTCCCTTATGATTTATTTAATATATGTAGAATCTGCAGAGGTGATATTTCTCATCACCTTTCATTGTTTCTAATCAATCTGCCTAGAGATTTATCTCTCATTGCTATTCACTGGAACTCTGCATTCAGTTAGGTATATATTTCCCTTTCTCCTTTGTCTTTTGCTTCTTTTCTCAGCTATTTGTAAGGCCTTCTCAGACAACCATTTTGCCTTCTTGCATTTCTTTTCCTTTGGGATGGTTTTGATCTCCTATACAATGTCATGAACCTTCATCATAGTTCTTCAGGCACTCTGTCTACCAGATCTAATCCCTTGATCTATTTGTCACTTCCACTGTATAATTGTAAGGGATTTGATTTAGGTCATGCCTGAGTGGCCCAGTGATTTTCCCTACTTTCTTCAATTTAAATCTGAATTTTGCAATAAGGAGTTCATGATCTAAGCCATAGTCCACTCCCAATCTTGTTTATGCTGACTTTATAGAGTTTCTCCATCTTTAGCTGCAAAGAATATAATCAGTCTGATTTTGTTATTGATCATCTGGTGATGTCCATGTGTAGAGTCATCTCTTGTGTTGTTGGAAGAGAGTGTTTACTATGACCAGTGCGTTCTCTTGGCAAAATTGTTAGTCTTTTCCTTGCTTCATTTTGTACTCCAAGGCCAAGCATGCCTGTTACTCCAGGATCTCTTGACTTCCTACTTTTGCATTCCAGTTCCCTATAATGAAAAGGACATCTTTTGGGGGTGTTAGTTCTAGAAAGTCTTGTAGGTCTTCATAGAATCATTCAACTTCATCTTCTTTGGTATTAGTGGTTGGTGCATAGAACTGGATTACTCTGATGATGAACGGTTTGCCTTGGAAATAAACTGAGATCATTCTGTCATTTTTGAGATTGCACCCAACTACTGTATTTCAGACTCTTTTCTTGAATATGAGGGCTACTCCATTTCTTCTAAGGTATTCTTGCCCACAATAGTAGATACAACAGTCATCTGAATTAAATTCTCCCATTCCCATCCATTTTGGCTGATTCCTAAAATGTCAATGTTCATTCTTGTCATCTCCTGCTTGACCATGTCTAATTAACCTTGATTCAGGGACCTAACATTCCAGGTTCCTACACAATATTGTTCTATACAGCATTGGACTTTACTTTCACCACCAGAGACACCCACAACTGAGTGTTGTTTCCTTTTTGTCCCAGCCACTTCATTCTTTCTGGAGCTATTTTTCCACTCTTTCCCAGTAACATATTGGACACTTACCAATCTGGGGAGCTCATCTTCTGGTGTCATCTTTTTGCCTTTTCATACTGGGGTTCTCGAGGCAAGAATAGTGAAGTGGTTTACCATTCCCTTATACACTGGACCACATTTTGTCAGAACTCTCCACCATGACCTGTCTGTCTTGTGTGGCTCTGTATGGCATGGCTTGTAGCTTCATTGAGTTACACAAGGCTGTGATCCATGTGATCACTTGACTGCCACCAAGTGGCAATATTTGAGAAGTGCTGGTTTCCCTTGGTACATGGGATTGTCTTCAAGCTTGTTTTGACCTACTGGAGCACACAGCAGTTGGGAGGGTGCTTCTCGTGGATGCAGTTCAGAAAGTCCGTTTTGACAATGTGCTGCGAAATTGTGTTCTAGAAACGATCAAACACTTGGCACCAATGGCTCAGTGTCGTTCTGGTTCAGCACTACATGTTCAATATGATTCAGACATCCACCTGCCCAGAGGCATGGCAGTGAGTGAGGCTCCAGGCAGTCCATGCAGAACAGGTGAGATCAACAGTCACACTGGATGAGAGGGGCAAGGCAACAACTCTTGTAACGTGTGAAGTATTCTTAACATTTTTCCTTGTGGTTTCCTTCTTTCTTCTCCTCTTGCTAGAACCTGGTCGTACAGTGGTTCAAGTCACTTCATTTATCAATTTTGTTGATCTTTGCCAAGAAACATTTTTTCATTGTTTTTCTATCATTTTTGGTTTTTAATTTTATTGTCTTCTGCTCTGATATGTATTATTTCAATATTCTGCATATTTTGAAGTTTATTGCCTCTATTTTCTAGCTTCATAAAGTGGAGGCTGAGGTCATTTGATTCAGACCTTTCATCTTTCAAATATACGTAGAGGAGAGTGAAAAAGTTGGCTTAAAACTCAACATTCAGAAAACAAAGATCACGGCATCCAGTCCCATCACTTCATGGCAAATAGATGGGGAAACAGTGGCTGACTATTTTTGGGGGGCTCCAAAATCACTGCAGATGGTGACTGCAGCCATGAAATTAAAAAACGCTTACTCCTTGGAAGGAAAGTTATGACCAATCTAGACAGCATATTAAAAAGCAGAGACATTACTTTGCCAACAAACGTCCATCTAGCCAAGGCTATGGTTTTTCCAGTAGTCATGTATGGATGTGAGAGTTGGACTAGAAAGAAAGCTGAATGCTGAATAATCGATGTTTTTGAGTTGTGGCATTAGAGAAGACTCTTGAGAGAGTCCCTTGGACTGCAAGGAGATCCAACCAGTCCATCCTAAAAGAGATCAGTCCTGAGTGTTCATTGGAAGGACTGATGTTGAAGCTGAAACTCCAATACTTTGGCTACCTGATGTGAACAAATGACTCATTTGAAAAGACCCTGATGCTGGGAAAGATTGAAGGCAGGAAGAGAAGGGGATGACAGAGGATGAGATGGTTGGATGGAATCACCAACTCAATGGAGATAAGTTTGAGTAAACTGCAGGAGGTGGTGATGAACAGGGAGGCCCGGCATACTGTGGTCCATGGGGTTGTGAAGAGTCAGACACGACTGAGTGACTGAACTGAACTGAATACACGTATTTAGTGCCATAAAATTTTCTCTACTTGCCTCAGTGACATCCCACAAATTTTTGTGTTTTATTTTTATTTCAACTCAAAATGTTAGTTTCCATTTTGATTTATTCTGTGATTCATGGATTATTTAAAGGTATTTTATTTACTTTGTAAATATTTGGGAATTTTACAGATATTGATTTATAATTTAAATCCAATTAGACAATAATTTGAAATTTTAAAAATTTATTGAGCTTGTTTTATGGCCCCAAATATGGTCTTTGTTGGCATATGATCTGTATAAACTTAAAGAATTTTATTCTAATATTTTTGGGTTTGTTAAGTTGGTTGATAATACTTTTCAAGCCAACATATTTACTAACTTTTCGCTACTTGTTACATCAATTATTAAAAGAGTGTTATAAGATTCTTTGATTATAATTCTGACCTTCTCTATTTATTCTTGCAATTATATCAGGTTTTGCCTCATATATTTTATGACTGTATTAATAGGCACATAAACGTTTATAACTTTGTCCTCTTGAATAATTGACAGCTTATTATTATGAATAGATTATTTTTGATAATTTTCTTTGCTCTAAAATCTACTTCATATAACATTAATACAGACATTGGTCGCTTTTATTAGTGTTTGCATAGTATATCTTTTAAAAGTCCTTTAAGTGTTTCGTGTTTTTATTTTTAACCACTTTGTATTTTATTTATTATTGTTAATTCATAGTAGGCAACATATGGCTTTTTAAAATTCATTCTGATGGTCTGATTTATTTTGGATATTTGTATCATTTACAATTAGTGTGAATGTTGATATGATTGAAATTTCAATTATAGTCATGTTTGTTTTCTAATTGTTCCACTTGTTTATTGGTCACTTTATCCTATTTTTACCTTCTTACAGATTAATATAATATTTGTTATAATTATTATTTATGCATTGCTGCCTTTTAACTATAACTCTATTGAATTATATTAGTGGTTGCTTCGAGTCTTATATATTTTTGATTTATCATAGTCTAACTTCAAGTGATACTATGCCTAATACATTCTATAAGAAACTTACATCATCTTGTTTCTTTTTCTTCCTCCCACTGGACTCTGAACTAGTTTTGTAATGCATTTAAATTTTGTGTATGGTATAGACTCCACTGTTGTCATTTATCTGCTGCCGCTGCTGTCGCTTCAGTCGTGTCCAACTCTGTGCGACCCCATAGACGGCAGCCCACCAGGCTCCCCTGTCCCTGGGATTCTCCAGGCAAGAACACTGGAGTGGATTGCCATTTCCTTCTTCAATGCAGGAAAGCGAAAAGTGAGAGTGAAGTTGCTCAGTCATGTCCGACTCTGTGCAACACCATGGACTGCAGCCTACCAGGCTCCTCCGTCCATGGGATTTTCCAGGCAAGAGTACTGGAGTGGGTTGCCATTGCCTTCTCCAGTCATTTATCTGGGAATAGTTTATTATTTTTGGCTATATTTACATAATAAGTAGAAGTCCCAGCAAGACAGTAGGAGGGGCTAAATCACATTTAGAATCAAACCCCATTCCCACCAGAAATGCTCAGAAGGCTCAAAGAAACCTTGTGCACACCAGGACCCAGAAACCCCACAAAGACTGAGAAGGAACTGTGTTTGACTGTCTCCTGTGGAGGTATCGGTCAACAATGGACTGCCACAGGGGCAGGGGCTCTGGGTGCAGCAGACCTGGCTATGGCATAAGCCCTCATGGAGGAGGTCTGCATTAACCACACCACAGACCTGCCAGAACTTACACAGGACTGTGAAACACACTCTTGGCAGGCACAAACAGAACCCTGTGCATACCAGGACCCAGAATAAAGGAGCAATGACCCCACAAGAGACTGATCCAGACTTGCCCATAAGTGTCCAGGAGTCTGCAGTGGAGGCATGGGTTGACAGGGGCCTGCTGCAGGGCTGGGGGCACTGAGTGTAGCAGTACATGCATGGGACCTTTTGAAGGAGGTAGCTATTATCTTCATTACCTCCACCATAGTTTGGCCTCAGGTAAAAAACAGGGAGGGAACGCAGCCCCACCCATTCACAGACAGTTGGATTAAAGATTCACTGAACATGGCTCTGCCCATCAGAACAAGACCCAGTTTCCCCCTCTGTCTGTCCCATCATGAAGCTTTCATAAGCCTCTTACCTTTTTTTTTTTTTTTTGCTTTTAAAAATGTTGAAATAAAAAAGGAAAGAATTTAAGTGTTGGAACATGCTTATTTTGAAAGAGAGAACACAGTTGGGTGTGAAAATTTCCTTTTTCTTTTATCTTCCTATAAAGCTGGCATATAGTATTAACTGAGGAAAAAATAGTATCAGTTAAGAGGGAAAATTGTGTCATGTTGTCCTATGAGAATTAGAGAGGTAAATATAAGAAAGATGCAAAGGTTTTGGCTTGGATTTATCCAATTTGAAATTGTACATTGATGATGATAAAAAGAAGGCTGCTGAATACAAGAAGAATTTCCTCCATTCCAGGAACTGTCTCTGAAGCAGTGGAAGTGCTATGCCGTGGTCTTCTCTCACTGGAATCTCTGCTGCCTCTTTGGAAAATGTCTTTCAATTACCTCAGAGAATCCAAAAGTTATACTGTAGGTTATCACAAATCAAACCATGGCAGTGTTACTTGATTTTTTCCTTCCACAACTGCTAAAGTCTACTCTCTCAAGTGTAACTAAACTTGAAGCAATTTCAATATTGCAAGTGATAAACAAGAGAAAGGCAAAGTCCATGGCAAGTGCTCCAACTCTGGACACATGAGAATGCTCCCAGTAATACCTAACTGGAAAATATGGATAATGAAAAGTATCACATATAATACAGATCTGGAAAGAGGGATACTTACTTGGCATTAGACATTATTGAGTGAACTGCTATGGCAGACCTTCTTGTGTAGGAGACTCATAAATTTTCCTTTTCATGGTATTATCAGTTTTAGTCTTCTAAATTGTGAACAGAGATAAACGAATAATGGTAAGTGTGAGACAGAAACAAGAGAGAGAAAACAAAACAAAAAAATAGAGAGAGAGAGAGACAAAAAGAGATGGACAAAGGTAGAGTAAGGAACATAGACAGATAGACATAAGCAATGATTGAAACCGTGTGTGTTTGTGTATGTGGTGGGTGGTTAAAGGAAAAATGGAATCCATAAAAAGTAAGGTAATGTGTTATATATTTCAGTAATACCTTAACATAGTTCCTGAATCAGTCATCAAAAGTTTTCACTTTCTAGATAATTTTGATATCTGGGAGAGGTTATTATAAGTCTATTAATAAAAGTAAAGAGAACCAGATAATGGTACATATTTAATGTACAGACAATACTGAAATTATACCCATTGCCAGATGTATAGACATTTAACAAATTGGTGTAATAGTGCACTTCTGAGGCCAACTTATCCACTTTGCATTATCCCATGAATTATGACTATGTATGCTGTATTTTTGATTTTAGAAAGAAACATGAAT
>SJYX01013594.1:118464-140431 GCA_006410675.1 Oreotragus oreotragus
ATATTCAAAAGCAGAGACATTACTTTGCCGACTAAGGTCCGTCTAGTCAAGGCTATGGTTTCTCCTGTGGTCATGTATGTATGTGAGAGTTGGACTGTGAAGAAGGCTGAGCACCAAAGAATTGATGCTTTTGAACTGTGGTGTTGGAGAAGACTCTTGAGAGTCCCTTGGACTGCAAGGAGATCCAACCAGTCCATTCTGAAGGAGATCAACCCTGGGATTTCTTTGGAAGGAATGATGCTAAAGCTGAAACTCCAGTACTTTGGCCACCTCATGCGAAGAGTTGACTCATTGGAAAAGACTCTGATGCTGGGAGGGATTGGGGGCAGGAGGAGAAGGGGACAACAGAGGATGAGATGGCTGGATGGCATCACGAACTCGATGGATGTGAGTCTGAGTGAACTCCGGGAGATGGTGATGAACAGGGAGGCCTGGCGTGCTGCAATTCATGGGTTTGCAGAGTCGGACACGACTGAGTGACTGAACTGAACTGGTCTTACATTTAGGTCTTTAATCCATTTTTGAGTTTATCTTTGTGTAAAGTGTTAGGAAGCCTTCTCATTTCATTCTACATGTAGCTGTCCCATTTTCTGAGCACCATTTATTGAAGAGGCTGTCTTTGCCCCATTGTATGTTCTTGCCTCCTTTGTGAAAAATAAGGTACCCATAGGTGCATGGGTTTATTTCTGGGTTTTCTGTCTTGTTCTATTGGCCTATATTTCTGTTTTTGTGCCAGTACTATACAGTCTTGATGAGTGTAGCTTTTTAGTATAATATGAAGTCAGGAAGATTGATTCCTCCAGCTCCTTTCTTCGTTCTCAAGAGTACTTTGGCTATTTGGGATCTCTTGTGTTTCCATATGAATTTTGAAATTTTTTGTTCTAGTTATGTGAAAAATGCCATTTGTGGTAATTTGATAGGGGTCACATTGAATCTATAGATTGCATTTGGTAGTATAGTCATTTTCACAATATTGATTCTTCATACCGAGAAAAACGGAATGTTTCTCCATTTGTTTATGTAATCTTTGATTTCTTTCATTAGTGTATTATAAGTTTCTGTGTACAGTTCTGTTGTCTCCTTAGGTAAGTTTATTCCTAGGTATTTAATTCATTTTTTTTCAATGGTGAATGGGATTGATTCCTTAATTTCTCTTTCTGATATTTCATTGTTATATATAGAAAAGCAAGTGATTTCTGGGTGTTGGTTTTGTATGCTGCAACTTTGCTAAATTCACTGATTAGCTCTAGTAATATTTTTTATACTACCTTTAGGATTTTCTATGTACAGTATCATGTCATCTGCAAACAGTGAGAGATTAACTTCTTTTCTGATTTGGATTCCTTTTATTTTCTTTTTCTTCTCTAATTGCTGTATCTAGGACTTCCAGAACTATGTTGAATAGTAGTGGCAAAAGTGGACACCCTTGATTTGTTCCTGATCTTAGGAGGAATGCTTTCAGTTTTTCACCATTGAGAATAATGTTTGCTGTACGCTTATCATATATGGCCTTGACTATGTTGAGGTAGATTCCTTCTATACCCAGTTTTGGAAGAGTTTTAATCATAAATTGATGCTGAATTTTGTCAAAGGCTTTTTCTGCATCTACTGAGATTGTCATATGGGTTTTATCTTTCAATTTGTTAATATGGTGTATCACATTGATTGATTTGCATATGTTGAAGGTGTACGCTTATCATATATGGCCTTGACTATGTTGAGGTAGATTCCTTCTATACCCAGTTTTGGAAGAGTTTTAATCATAAATTGATGCTGAATTTTGTCAAAGGCTTTTTCTGCATCTACTGAGATTGTCATATGGGTTTTATCTTTCAATTTGTTAATATGGTGTATCACATTGATTGATTTGCATATGTTGAAGGATCCTTGCATCCCTGGAATAAACCCAACTTGATCATGGTGTATGAGCTTTCTGATGTGTTGCTGAATTCTGTTTGCTAAAGTTTTGTTGAGGATTTGTGTATCGATGTTCATCAGTGATACTGGCCTGTAGTTTTCTTTTTTAGTGTTGCCTTTGCCTGGTTTTGGTCTCAGGGTGATGGTGGCTTCAGAGAATGAGTTTGGAACTGTTCCTTCCTCTGCAAGTTTTTGAAAGAGTTTTAGAAGGATAGGCATTAGCTCTTCTCTAAATGTTTGATAGAATTCTCCCGTGAAGCCAACAGGTCCTGGGCTTTTGGTTTTGGGGGGATTTTTGATCACAGCTTCAATTTCAGTGCTTGTAATTGTGTTCATAATTTCTATTTCTTCCTGGTTCAGTCTTGGAAGATTGAACTTTTCTAAGAATCTGTCCATTTCTTCCAGGTTATCCATTTTATTGCCTTATAGCTGTTCACAATAGTCTTTATAATCCTTTCTATTTCTGCATTGTCTGCTGTAACCTCTCTTTTTTCATTTCTAATTTTGTTGGCTTGATTTTTCTCTTTTTTTCTTGATGAGTCTGGCTAAAAGTTTGTCAATTTTGCTTATCTTCTCAAAGAACCAGCTTTTAGCTTTATTAATTTTTACTATCGCTTTATTTCTTTTAAATTTATCTCTGCTTAGATTTTTATGATTTTTTTCCTTCTACTAATTTTTTTTTCATTCTTATTTTTCCAGTTGTTTTAGGTGTAAAGTTAGGTTGTCTATTCTATGTTTTTCTCATTTCTTGAGGTAAGATTTTATTGCTATAAACTTCCCTCTTAGAACTGCTTTCCCTGCATCCCATAGGTTTTGAGTTGTCATGTTTTCATTGTCATTTATTTCAAGAAATTTTTAGATTTCCCTTTTGATTTCTTCAGTAACTTGTTGGTTATTTAGAAAAATATGGTTTAATCTCCATATGTTTGTGTTTCTTATAGTTTTTCTTTTCCTTCAAATTGATATGTTGTCTCATAGGATTGTGATTGGAGAAGATGCTTGATATGATTTCAATTTTCTTAAATTTACTGAGGTTTGATTTGTGACCCAAGATGTGGTCTATCCTGGAGAATGTTGCAGGTGCACTTGAGAAGGTGTATTCTTCTGCATTTGGATGGAATGTCCTGAAGATATCAATGAGACCCATCTCATCTAATTTATCATTTAGACTTGTGTTTCCTTATTAATTTTCTGTTTTGATGATCTGTCCATTGGTGTGAGTGGGGTGTTAAAGTCTCCTACTATTATTGTGTTACTGTTAATTTCTCCTTTTATGTCTGTTAGTGTTTGTTTTATGTATTGAAGTGCTCCTATATTGGGTGCATAGATATTTACAATTGTTATGTCTACCTCTCGGATTGATCCCTTGATCATTATGTAGTGTCCTTCCTTACCTCTTGTAATCTTTTTTATTTTAAAGTCTATTTAAAAAAATAAAGTCTATTTTGTCTGATATGAGGATTGCTACTCCAACTTTCTTTTGCTTACGATTTGCATGGAATATATTTTTCCATCCTCTCACTTTCAGTCTATATGTGTCTTGAAGTCTGAAGTGGGTTTCTTGTAGACAGCATATATATTGGTCTTGTTTTTGTATCCATTCAGCCTGTCTGTCTTTTGTTTGGAGCATTTAATTTATTTCCATTTAAAGTAATTATTGATATATATGTTCCTTTTGCCATTTTCTTAATTGTTTGAGGTTGATTTTGTAGATCTTTTTTTTTCCTCTTGAATTTCTTGACTATATAAATCTCTTTAGCATTTGTTGTAAGGTGGTTCAGTGGTACTGAATTCTCTTAACTTTTGCTTGTCTGAAATGCTTTTTATTTCTCCATTAATTTTGAATGAGATCCTTGCTGGGCACAGTAATCTTTGTTGTAGATTTTTCCCTTTCAGTACTTTAAATATATCCTGCCATTCTCTTGTGGCCTGCAGAGTTTCTGCTGAAAGATCAGCTGTTAAGCATATGGAGTTTCCCTTGTATACTACTTGTTGCTTCTCCCTTGCTGCTTTTAATATTCCTTCTTTGTGTTTAGTCCTTGGTAGTTTGATTAGTATGTCTTGGCATGTTTCTCCTTGGGTTTATCCTGTATGGGACTCTTTGTGCCTCTTGGACTTGACTGACTATTTCCTTTTCCATATTGGGGAAATTTTCAACTACAATCTCTTTTAAAATGTTCTCATATTCTTTATTTTTCTATTCTTCTTCTAGGACCCCTATAATTCGAATGTTGGTGTGTTTGATATTGTTCCAGAGGTCTCTGAGACTATCCTCAGTTCTTTCAATTCTTTTTAGTTTATTCTGCTCTTTAGAAGTTATTTCCACCACTTTATCTTCCAGCTCAACAACTCATTCTTCTGTTCAGTTTTCTGCTATTGATTCCTTCTAGAGTATCTTTAATGTCAGTAATTGTGTTGTTTGTCTCTGTATGTTTGTTCTTTAATTCTTCTAGGTCTTTGTTTATTGATTTTTGCATTTTCTCCATTTTGTTTTCAAGGTTATTGATCATCTTTACTATCATTATTCTGAATTCTTTTTCAGGTAGTTTACCTATTTTCTCTTCATTTATTTGGACTTCTGTGTTTCTAGTTTGTTCCTTCATTTGTGTAGTATTTCTCTGCCTTTTCATTATTTTTTTTAACTTATTATGTTTGAGGTTGCCTCTGCCCAGGATTGAAGGTTGAATTCTTTCTTTTGGTTTCTGTCCTCCTAAGGTTGGGCCAGTAGCTTGTGTAAGCTTTATATAGGGTGAGAATTGTGCTGAGTTTTTGTTTGTTTGTTTTTTTTTCCTCTGACGGGCAAGACTGAGTGAGGTGGTAATTCTGTCTGCTGATGATTGCATTTGTATTTTTGTTTTGTTTGTTGTTTAGATAACTCATCCTGCACAGGGTGCTACTGGTAGTTGGGTGATGCTGGGTCTTGTATTCAAGTGGTTTCTTTTCTGTGAGTTCTCACTATTTCATACTCCCTAAGGTTAGTTCTCTGGTAGTCTAAGGTCTTGGAGTCAGTGTTCCTTCTCCAAAGGCTCAGGGCTTGATCTCTCCCTAGAATTCCCTCCAACACTGTGCTGATCTCTGGACCTGCTGTGGGGGCTGCTCAGATTCTAATCTGGTCCTACTCCTGTGTGTTCTTGCCTCCAAAGTCCACAGCTATCAGAACTAGTGTATTTTCTTTTGTGGGAGCTCTCAATAACCTTGTATACATTCCAAAGACAAAAAGTCTGCCTAGTTGATCATGCAGATTTAGCCTGTAGCTTGTACAGCTGGTGGGAAGGTTTTGGGTGTTCTTCCTTAGCCACAATGCCCCTGGGTTTCAACTGTGGTTTTATTTCATACCTCTGCATATGTGTCGTCCACTCGGGTTTGCTCCCCAGGCTTCCCTAAAGGACTTGGGTTTGCCTCTGTGAGGGGAAGTGTGGAGGTGGTACAGCTTCTTGAGTAGCAGGGGTTCTGGAAGCATCAGCTACTCAGGGGAGTTGGTAGCTAGGACAGCAAGAAATATAATGCTCTAGAAGGATATGGCCACAAGTATTGGGCAGTATGCTCCAGTATTCTTGCCTGGAGAACTCCCCTCCCTGACAGAAAAGCCTGGCAGACCACAGTCTACAGGGTCACAAAGAGTTGGACACTACCGTAACGACCCTGTGCACACAGACACAAGATTTTTTTTTGTCTGTGGCAGCTCTGCCCCAGTGAGAGTTGAGTGCAAAGGTGGCACAGCTGCTTTTCATGCAGGGACCTTGGTGGTGCCAAGTGTACAGAGGCATGGACTGCCTCTGGTGCAGGAGTTATGGCCCTATCAATGTCTTTTTTCAAGCCTCTTATAGCTGGTGATCAGAAGGCCTCTTTGGCCAATCTTTCTCCATAGCTCCTCCCATTCAGGCACTTAGAGGGCTCCCTTGCCTGGGGTCCTTCTCTGTTGTTCGGTGCACCAGGCACATAGAGGGGTCCCCCTGGCTGGAGTCCTACTCTATAGATCTGCACGTCAGGCACTTAAAGGGGCACCTTGGGTGGAGTCCTGCTCTGTAGTTCAGTGCATCAGGCATTTGATGGGCCAGCCTCTGTATTGTGCAGCTGCCAATGCTGGCATGTAGAAAGAAAGAGTCAATGGTGATGGCTCCACTCCTATGTGTGACTCAGCAGTATCACTTTGCTTCTATGGCTCCCTGGCTTTCCTCCACAGGCCTTTCTTACCACAGTCTCCTCCCTTACATCCCCTCAATCCGTCTCTCCACATTCAACAGCAGCCCTATCCCTGGGATTGCTCCACAGCCCCTAAACTCCAGCTCCCAGCCTCTGCATTTTCCACGGGACGCTTCCCTGTCTGGGGTATGTATTGTGCTGCAAGGACTGTCTGATTCTCATTCCATTTATGCTGCCACAGATCAGCTGTTTCACTCTCTGCCTTAAATGTTTCTCCTCTGACTCAGACAATTTCCCCGATGTGGGGATTTGACCCCTGCTTCAGTTCCCCCACCTGCTGAGTGCAGGTCCAGTCCTACTAATACTCCTATTTTTTCCCCTAGTTCCATAATCCTACCGAGTTTTGCATGGTTCTATATATTCTTTTCCTCTGGTCAGGAACTCCTGTCTGCTCTTAGCTGGTGTTCTGCATGCACTTCTGTTTCTGAAGGTGTATTTCTGATGTATTCGTGGAGACAGATGTACTTCACATCTACCTACTTACCCCCCTCCCCCCATCTTGTTCTGCCTGGCCATTTTTTCATTGGGTTATTTGCTTATTTTCATTGAGCTACATGAGCTGTTTGAATATTACGGAGATTAATCTCTTGCCTGTGTCATCATTTGCAAATACTTCCTCCCATTCTCTGTGTTGTCTTTTTGTTTTGCTTATGGTTTCTATTGCTATGCAAAAGCTTTTAACTTTAATTATATCTCATTCATTTGTTTTTATTTTCATTACTTTAGGAGGTGGATCAAAACTACAATGAGGTAACACATCACACCAATCAGAATGGCTATCATCAAAAGGGTTACAAACAAAAATGCTGGAAAGGTTGTGGAGAAAAGGGAATCCTTCTACATTCATGGTGGAAATGTAAATTTATATAACCACATTGGAGAACAGTATGGAAGTTTCTTTTAAAACTAAAAATAGAGATACCTATTTATTAGAGATAAATAACCTAACTCTAGTACTCTTGCCTGGAAAATCCCATGGATGGGGGAGTCTGGTAGGCTGCAGTCCACAGGGTCATGAAGAGTCGGACATGGCTGAGTGACTTCGCTTTCACTTTCATGCATTGGAGAAAGAAATGGCAACCCACTCCAGTATTTTTGCCTGGAGAATCCCAGGGACGGGGGAGCCTGGTGGACTGCCATCTATGGGGTTGCACAGGGTCAGACACAGCTGAAGCAAAATAGCAGCTTGAGCAGCACACCTAAAGCAACTAGAAAAGGAAGAAATGAAGAACCCCAGGATTAGTAGAAGGAAATAAATTTTAAAAGTTAAGGCAGGAAAAAAAATGCAAAAGAAACAAAAGAGACCATAGCAAAAATCAATAAAGCCAAAAGCTGCTTTTTGAAAGGATAAATAAAATTGATGAACAATTAGCCAGACTCATCAAGAAACAAAGGGAGAAAAATCAAATCAATAAAATAAGAAATGAAAATGGAGAAATCACAACAGACAATACAGAAATACAAAGGATAATAAGAGACTACTATCAGCAATTATATGCCAATAAAATGGACAACTTGGAAGAAATGGACAAATTCTTGGAAAAAAACAACTTTCCAAAACTGAACCAGGAAGAAATAGAAAATCTTAACAGACCCATCACAAGCACAGAAATTGAAACTATAATCAGGAAACTTCCAGCAAACAAAAGCCCAGGTCCAGACAGCTTCACAGCTGAATTCTACCAAAAATTTAAAGAGCTAACCGCTATGATAGTCAAATGCTTCCAGAAAATTAAAGAGGAAAGTAAATTTCCAAACTCATTCTATGAGACCATCACCCTAACACCAAAATCTGACAAAGATGCCACAAAAAAAGAAAACTACAGGCCAATGTCACTGATGAACATAGATGCAAAAATCCTTAACAAAATTCTAGCAATCAGAATCCAGCAACACATTAGAAAGATCATACATCATGACCAAGTGGGCTTTATCCCAGGAATGTGAGGATTCTTCAATATCTGCAAATCAATCAATGTAATACACCACATTAACAAACTGAAAAATAAAAGCCATATGATTATCTCAATAGATGCAGAGAAGGCCTTTGATAAAATTCAACATCCATTTATGATAAAAACTCTCCAGAAAGCAGGAATAGAAGGAACATACCTCAACATAATAAAAGCTATATATGACAAACCCACAGCAAACATTATCCTCAATGGTGAAAAATTGAAAGCATTTCCCCTAAAGTCAGGAACAAGACAAGGATGTCCACTTTCACCGCTACTATTCAACATAGTTCTGGAAGTTTTGGCCACAGCAATCAGAGCAGAAAAAGAAATAAAAGGAATCCAAATTGGAAAAGAAGAAGTAAAACTCTCACTGTTTGCAGATGACATGATCCTCTACATAGAAAACCCTAAAGACTCCACCAGAAAATTACTAGAGCTAATCAATGAATATAGTAAAGTTGCAGGATATAAAATCAACACACAGAAATCCCTTGCATTCCTATACACTAATAATGAGAAAGTAGAAAACGAAATTAAGGAAACAATTCCATTCACCATTGCAACGAAAAGAATAAAATACTTAGGAATATATCTACCTAAAGAAACTAAAGACTTATATATAGAAAACTATAAAACACTGATGAAAGAAATCAAAGAGGACACTAATAGATGGAGAAATATACCATGTTCATGGATTGGAAGAATCAATATAGTGAAAATGAATATATTACCCAAAGCAATCTACAGATTCAATGCAATCCCTATCAAGCTACCAGCGGTATTTTTCACAGAACTAGAACAAATAATTTCAAGATTTGTATGGAAATACAAAAAACCTCGAATAGCCAAAGCAATTTTGAGAAAGAAGAATGGAACTGGAGGAATCAACTTACCTGACTTCAGGCTCTACTACAAAGCCACAGTCATCAAGACAGTGTGGTACTGGCACAAAGACAGAAATATAGATCAATGGAACAAAATAGAAAGCCCAGAGATAAATCCACACACATATGGACACCTTATCTTTGACAAAGGAGGCAAGAATATACAATGGAGTAAAGACAATCTCTTTAACAAGTGGTGCTGGGAAAACTGGTCAACCACTTGTAAAAGAATGAAACTAGATCACTTTCTAACACCACACACAAAAATAAACTCAAAATGGATTAAAGATCTAAATGTAAGACCAGAAACTATAAAACTCCTAGAGGAGAACATAGGCAAAACACTCTCCGACATAAATCACAGCAGGATCCTCAATGATCCGCCTCCCAGAATACTGGAAATAAAAGCAAATATAAACAAATGGGATCTAATTAAAATTAAAAGCTTCTGCACAACAAAGGAAACTATAAGCAAGGTGAAAAGACAACCCTCTGAATGGGAGAAAATAATAGCAAATGAAGCAACTGACAAACAACTAATCTCAAAAATATACAAGCAACTTATACAGCTCAATTCCAGAAAAATAAACGACCCAATCAAAAAATGGGCCAAAGAACTAAATAGACATTTCTCCAAAGAAGACATACGGATGGCTAACAAACACATGAAAAGATGCTCAACGTCACTCATTATCAGAGAAATGCAAATCAAGACCACAATGAGATACCACTTCACACCAGTCAGAATGGCTGCGATCCAAAAGTCTGCAAGCAATAAATGCTGGAGAGGGTGTGGAGAAAAGGGAACCCTTTTACACTGTTGGTGGGAATGCAAACTAGTACAGCCACTATGGAGAACAGTGTGGAGATTCCTTAAGAAATTGCAAATAGAACTGCCTTATGACCCAGCAATCCCACTGCTGGGCATACACACCGAGGAAACCAGAATAGAAAGAGACACATGTACCCCAATGTTCATTGCAGCACTGTTTATAATAGCCAGGACATGGAAACAACCTAGATGTCCATCAGCGGATGAATGGATAAGAAAGCTGTGGTATATATACACAATGGAGTATTACTCAGCCATTAAAAAGAATACATTTGAATCAGTTCTAATGAGGTGGATGAAACTGGAGCCTATTATACAGAGTGAAGTAAGCCAGAAAGAAAAACACCAATAGAGTATAATAACGCATATATATGGAATTTTAAAAAGATGGTAATGATAACCCTGTATGCAAAACAGCAAAAGAGACAGAGATGTATAGAACAGTCTTTTGGACTCTGTGGGAGAGGGAGAGGGTGGGATGATTTGGGAGAATGGCATTGAAACATGTATATTATCATATGTGAAACGAATTGCCAGTCCAGGTTCGATGCATGATACTGGGTACTTGGGGCTGCTGCACTGGTATGACCCAGAGGGATGAGATGGGGAAGGAGGTGGGAGGGTGGTTCAGGATGGGGCACTCATGTATCCCCATGGTGAATTCATGTCAATGTATTGCAAAACTAATACAATATTGTAAAGTGAAAAATAAATAAAAACAGAAATAAAAAAAAGAAAATTAAAGCAGAAATCTATGAAACTGAAAGTAGAAACTCAATAGAGAAAATCAACAAAACTAAAAATTGGATCTTCTAAAATATCAATAAATCTATAAAACTCCAGCTAGATCAATTACAAAAAGAAGAGGTAAGATCCAAATTATTAATACTGATAATGAGTAATCATTATAACTGACTTCATGGACATTAAAAATAGGATAATATAGGAATGTTATGAACAACTGCTTGTCCACAAATCTGATACCATAGATAAAACAGGCTACTTTGAGAGACACAATCTACGAAAGCTCACATAAGAAGAAATACATAATCTGATTATATATATGTATATGCTTGTATATATAATGTATACATATTTATGTTATATACATATGTGTATATAATATAAAGTAATATTTAAACCATATGCAATTAAATCAATAGTCTTCCAAACAGAAAACACCAGACTCAAATGGATTCACTGATAAATTTTACTAAATTTTCAAGAAAAATTTGTATCAATTCTTGACAATGTCATCCAAAAACAAAAGTGCAGGAAATATTGCCTAATTTCTTCCATGAAATCAGGATTATTCTAATACCAAAATCAGACCAAAAGAGAACTACAAGAAAGGAAAATTACAGACAAATATTTATCACAATGAAAAAATCCTCAACACAATAATATCAAATCAAATCCAACAATGCATAAATAGAATATAGCACGACAAAGTGGGATTTATTAAAAGCATGCAAGGATAGTTCAAAGTTAGAAACTTAATTAATATCCTCTATTATCACATCAACAGACTAAAGTAAAATAATTTACTATCAATAAATGCATAAAATACAAATCTAAAAATAGAGATAGGGATAGAAATAGAGATAGATTAGATAGAGATAAAAAGAGATTTATTATAATTGTCTCACTTGATTATGAAAGTTGAGAAATTCCACAGTCTGCTGTCTGCGACCCAGAGAGCCAAGAAAGCCAGTACAGTTCAGTTCAGTTCAGTTCAGTTGCTCAGGAAAGCCAGTGGTATAGTTCAAGGGCCTGAGAACCTGAGAATTAATGATGTAGATTTTAGTCTAAATCTAAAGGCCTAAGAACCAGGAATGTGGAGGGTAGGAGAAAATCAATGTCTCAGCCACACAGTATAGCAGAGAGGAAGTGAATCCTCCCTCCCATTATCTTTCTATTATATACAGGCCCTTAACAGAGATCCCCTCCCACAATGGGGAGGGCAATCCACTACACTCAGTCTACTGATTCAAATGTTAACCTCTTCCAGAAATATCCTCCTTGAAGGACACAGAAATAATGTTTAACTAGATATCTGAACATCCCATGATCCAGTCAAGTTGACACATGAAATTAATTACTACAATACTTATTGGTTAGAAACTATTGGTAGAGGCTTTCCTAGGATGAGAACAAGTCAAGGGTATCCTCTCAAATCACTATATCATACTAGAGAGTTAAAATTTTACTGGAGAGTTCTAGCTAATGCAATAAAATAAGAAGTAGTATATAGATTAGGAAGGAAGAAATAAAACTGTCATTTTTTCATATTCAGTTCAGTTCAGTCGCTCAGTCATGTCCAACTCTTTGCAACCCCATGAATCGCAGCATGTCAGGCCTCCCTGTCCATCACCAACTCCCGGAGTTCACTCAGACTCACGTCCATCAAGTCAGTGATGCCATCCAGCCATCTCATCCTCTGTTGTCCCTTTCTCCTCCTGCCCCCCATTCTCTCATCACTCTCATCAGAGTCTTTTCCAATGAGTCAACTCTTCGCATGAGGTGGCCAAAGTACTGGAGTTTTAGCTTTAGCATCATTCCTTCCAAAGAAATCCCAGGGCTGATCTCCTTCAGAATGGACTGGTTGGATCTCCTTGCAGTCCAAGGGACTCTCAAGAGTCTTCTCCAACACCACACTTCGAAAGCATCAATTCTTCATGTCATGTCCAACTCTTTGCAACCCCATGAATCGCAGCATGTCAGGCCTCCCTGTCCATCACCAACTCCCGGAGTTCACTCAGACTCACGTCCATCAAGTCAGTGATGCCATCCAGCCATCTCATCCTCTGTTGTCCCTTTCTCCTCCTGCCCCCCATTCTCTCATCACTCTCATCAGAGTCTTTTCCAATGAGTCAACTCTTCGCATGAGGTGGCCAAAGTACTGGAGTTTTAGCTTTAGCATCATTCCTTCCAAAGAAATCCCAGGGCTGATCTCCTTCAGAATGGACTGGTTGGATCTCCTTGCAGTCCAAGGGACTCTCAAGAGTCTTCTCCAACACCACACTTCGAAAGCATCAATTCTTCAGTGCTCAGCTTTCTTCACAGTCCAATTCTCACATCCATACATGACCACTGGAAAAACCATAGCCTTGACTAGACGGACCTTTGTTGGCAAAGTAATGTCTCTCCATTTTAATATGCTGTCTAGGTTGGTCATTGTTTCCTTTCAAGGAATAAGTGTCTTTTAATTTCATGGCTGCAATCACCATCTGCAGTGATTTTGGAGCCCAAACAAATAAAGTCTGACACTGTTTCCACTGTTTCCCCATCTATTTCCCACGAAGAGATGGGACAGGATGCCATGATCTTCGTTTTTGTCATATTAGCTGTGGTCTATGTGGGGCTTCCCTGGTGAGTCAGCAGTTAAGAAACCACCTGCAATGCATGAGCCACAGGAGACACGGGTTCGATTCCTGGGTCAGGAAGACACCCTGGAGGAGGGCATGGCAACTCATCCCAGTATTCTTGCCTGGAGAATCCCAAAGACAGAAGCCTCAGGCTACAGTTCATAAGGTTGCAAAGAGTTGGACACAACTGAAGCGACTTAGCATGCATGTATGCAAAATGGCCTATGTAGAAAACCCTAAAAGAAATCAACCAAAAAACAACTTGGAATTAATAAGCAATTACAAAAATATTCTAAGATACAAGGTTGACATAATAATGTCAACCTCTTTCCTACATACCAGCAATGAACCATCAGAATTTCAAAATAAAAGATAATAATTATATTAGCACTAAAACAACAAAATAGATTTAAAATGAATAAAGCATCTATCATTTTTCTATGAGAGAAACTAAAAATCTGATGAAAGCAATCAAAGATTAAATGGAAAGATATTCCATGTACAGGATTATAAAGACTCAATATTGGTAAAATATACAAGCAACTTATACAGCTCAATTCCAGAAAAATAAACAACCCAATCAAAAAATGGGCCAAAGAACTAAATAGACATTTCTCCAAAGAAGACNGCTATTTGTAAGGCTTCTCCAGACAGCCATTTTGCTTTTTTGCATTTCTTTTCCATGGGGATGGTCTTGATCCCTGTCTCCTGTACAATGTCATGAACCTCATTCCATAGTTCATCAGGCACTCTGTCTATCAGATCTAGGCCCTTAAATCTATTTCTCACTTCCACTGTATAGTCATAAGGGATTTGATTTAGGTCATACCTGAACAGTCTAGTGGTTTTCTCCACTTTCTTCAATTTGTCTGAATTTGGCAATAAGGAGTTCATGATCTGAGCCACAGTCCACTTCCTGTCTTGTTTTTGCTGACTGTACAGAGCTTCTCCATCTTTGGCTGCAAAGAATATAATCAATCTGTTTCGGTGTTGACCATCTGGTGATGTCCATGTGTAGAGTCTTCTCTTGTGTTGTTGGAAGAGGGTGTTTGCTATGACCAGTGAATTTTCTTGGCAAAACTCTGTTAGTCTTTGCCCTGCTTCATTCCGCATTCCAAGGCCAAATTTGCCTGTTACTCCAGGTGTTTCTTGACTTCCTACTTTAGCATTCCAGTCCCCTAGAATGAAAAGGACATCTTTTTTGGGTGTTAGTTCTACAAGGTCTTGTAGGTCTTCATAAAACCGTTCAACTTCAGCTTCTTCAGCATTACTGGTCGGGGCATAGACTTGGATTATCATGATATTGAATGGTTTGCCTTGGAAACGAACAGAGATCATTCTGTCATTTTTGAGATTGCATCCAAGTACTGCATTTCGGACTCTTTTGTTGACCATGATGGCTACTCTGTTTCTTCTGAGGGATTCCTGTCTGCAGTAGTGAACTCCTTATTGTAAAATTCAGACTTAAATTGAAGAAAGGAGGAAAACCACTTGGAGAAGGCAATGGCACCCCACTCCAGTACTCTTGCCTGGAAAATCCCATGGATGGAGAAGCCTGGTGGGCTGCCATCTATGGAGTCAAACAGAGTCGGACACAACTGCAGTGACTTAGCAGCAGCAGCAGCAGCAGCAGGACAACCACTAGGCCATTCAGGTATGACCTAAATCAAATCCCTTATGATTATACAGTGGAAGTGATAAATAGATCCAAGGGATTAGATCTGATAAACAGCATGCCTGAAGAACTATGGATGGAGGTTCATAACATTGTACAGGAGGAGGTGACCAAAACCATCCCAAGGAAAAAGAAATGCAAGAAGGCAAAATGGTTGTCTGAGGAGGGTTTAAAAATTGCTGAGAAAAATAGAACTGAAAGGCAAAGGAAAAAGACTAAGATATACCCAACTGAATGCTGAGTTTTCAAGACTAACAAGGAGAGATAAGAAAGTCTTTGTAAGTGAACAATGGAAATAAATAGAGGGAAACAAAAGAATGGGAAAGAATAGAGATCTCTTTAAGAAAATTAGAGATACCAAGGGAATATTTCATGCAAAGATAGGCAAAATAGAGGATGAAAAAGTAAGGACCTAACAGAAACAGAAAAGATTAACAAGTGGTGGCATGAATACACAGAACTGTACCAAAAAAGTCTTAATGACCTGGATAACCGCAATGCTGTGATCACTCACCTAGAGCCAGATATCTTGGAATGTGAAGTCAAGTTGGCCTTAAGAAGCATTTTCATGAACAGAGCTAGTAGAGGTGATGGAAGTCCAGCTGAATTATTTCAAATCCTAAAAGATGATGCTGTTAAAGTGCTCCAAAAGAAAGTTGATGCCAAAGAATGTTCAAGCTACCATGAAATTGCTGTCACTTCATATGCTAGCAAGGTAATGTTCAAAATACTCCAAGCTAGGCTTCAACAGTACATGAACCAAGAACTTCCAGATGTACAAGCTGGATTTAGAAAAGGCACAGAAACCAGAGATCAAATTGCCAGCATCTATTGGATCATTGAGAAAGCAAGGGAATTCCAGAAAAAAATATCTACTTTTGCTTCATTCACTATGCTAAAGCCTTTGACTATGTGGATCACAACAAACTGTGAAACATTCTTAAAGAGATGGGAATACCAGACCACCTTATCTGCCTCCTGAGAAATCTGAATGCAGATCAGGAAAAAAGTGTTAAAACCAGACATGGAACAACAGATTGGTTCAATATTGGGAAAGGAGTATGTCAAGGCTGTATATTGTACCATGCTTATTTAACTTACATGCAGAGTACACCATACAAATTGCTGGGCTGGATATCAATAAGCTCAGATATGCAGATGACAATACCCTTATGGCAGAAAGTGTGGATGAACTAAAGAACCTCTTGATGAAGGTGAAAAAGGAGAGTTAAAGTGCTGGCTTAAAATGCAACATTCAAAAAACTAAGATAATGGCATCTAGACACATCAGTTCAGTTCAGTTCATTTCAGTCACTCAATCGTGTCCAACTCTTTGGGACCCCATGAATCGCAGCATGCCAGGCCTCCCTGTCCATCACTAACTCCCAGAGTTCACCCAAACTCATGTGCATCGAGTCAGTGATGCCATCCAGCCATCTCATCCTCTGTCATCCCTTTCTCCTCCTGTCCCCAATCCCTCCCAGCATCAGAGTCTTTTTCAATGAGTCAACTCTTCGCATGTGGTGGCCAAAGTATTGGAATTTCAGTGTCAGCATCAGTCCCTCCAATGAGCACCCAAGACTGGTCTCCTTTAAGATGGACTGGTTGGATCTCCTTGAAGTCCAAGGGACTCACAAGAGTCTTCTCCAGCACCACAGTTCAAAAGCATCAGTTCTTTGGCACTCAGCTTTCTTCACAGTCAAACTCTCACATCCATACATGACCAATGGAAAAACCATAGCCTTGACTAGACGGACCTTGTTGGCAAAGTAATATCTCTGCTTTGTAATACGCTATCTAGGTTGGTCATAACTTTCCTTCCAAGGAGTAGGCGTCTTTTAATTTCATCACTTCATGGAAAATAGATGGGTAAAAAAAGGAAACAGTGACAGATTTTATCTTGGGCTCCAAAATCTCTGCAGATGGTGACTGCAGTTATGAAATTAAAAGATGCTTCTTCCTTGGAAGAAATGCTTTGAAAAACCTAGACAGAGATATCACTTTGCTGACAAAGGTCTGATTAGTCAAAGCTATTGTTTTTCCAGTAGTCATGAATGGGTATGAGAATTGGACCATAAAGAAGACTGAATGCTGAAGAATTGACGCTTTTGAACTGTGGTGATGGAGAAGACTCTTTAGAGTCCCTTGGACAGAAAGGAGATCAAACCAGTCAATCCTAAAGGAAGTCAACCCTGACTATTCATTGTAAGTACTGGTGCTAAAGCTGAAGCTCCAATACTTTGGCCACCTGATGCAAAGACCTGACTCACTGGAAAAGACCCTCATACTGGGAAAGATTGAAGGTAGGAGGAGAAGGAGACGACAGAGAATGAGATTGATAGATGGCATCACCAACTCAATGGACATGAGTTTGAAAAACTCTGGCAGATGGTGAAGGACCAGGAAACCTGGCATGCTGCAGTTCATGGGGGTCTCAAAGAGTCAAACATGACTTAACAACTGAACAGCAACATTAGACAAGGATATTGATTTTCCTGAAAATCAGTTTGATGGCATCATTATTTTGAATAATTATTTACTTCTTTATAGTGCTTTGGCCACCTCATGAAAAGAGTTGACTCATTGGAAAAGACCCTCATGCTGGGAGGGATTGGGGGCAGGAGGAGAAGGGTACAACCAAGGATGAGATGGCTGGATGGCATCATGGACTCAATGGACGTGAGTCTGAGTGAACTCCGGGAGATGGTGATGAACAGGGAGGCCTGGCGTGCTGCGATTCATGGGGTTGCAAAGAGTCGGATACGACTGAGCGACTGAACTGAACTGAGTCTGTGATTTCCGTTTTAACTTCCTCTCAAACTCAAAAGTTTAGAAGAGGTCAGTGTGCTTTTGTTGTTAATCTCTAATTAATTTAATTTTATTTATTGACTTATTTATTGGCTATCTTTTGTTGCCACTATATTTATAATTTCATTATATTTTGTACTATTGAAATCTTTTAGTAGTCTTTCTAGCCATAGGGTAGATAATTTTATTACTATTCCATTGATATTACTCAGCCATAAAAAGGAACACATTTGATTCAGTGTTAATGAGGTGATGAACCTAGATCCTATTACACAGTGAAGAAGGTCAGAAAGAGAAAAACAAATATATATTAACTCATATATATGGAATCTAGAAAGGTGGTATTAGTGAATCTATTTGCAGGGCGGCCATGGAGACTCAAACATAGAGAACAGATTCATAGACATGGTGACCAGGGGAACGCAAGGTTGTGACGAATGGAGAGAGTAGCATGGTAAAACTTACACTACCATACGTAAAATAGGTAGACAGTGGGAATTTGCTGTATGACTCAGGGAACTCAAACTGGGGCTCTGTGACAACCTTGAGGGGTGGGATAGGGTGGCAGGTGGGAGGGAGGTTCAAGAGGGACAGGACATATGTATGGACTGAGGAGCCTGATAGGCTACAGTCCATGGGGTCGCAGAGTCGGACATGACTGAGCGACTTCACTTTCACTTTCATTGCTGATTCATGCTGATGTATGGCAGAAACCAACACAATATTGAAAGCAATTATCTTTTAACTAAAAAGAAATAATTGTAATTAAGAAAAACTATTCCGGGCTGCGAGGGGCTCACCTGCAGCAGGTAAGAAAAAAAAAGAAAAAGAAAAACTATTCCATATGATTTTAAAACCAATTATATTTTCTCATTATTGAGTAAAATGAAATTAAATCAACTTAATGCATGATTTCTCCATGTTCTCTGTAACTTTACATTTATAAAATATGTAATTTATTGGTTTCTGAGACAGTATGGTCTTTTTCATTGCTTCTATTTCCAATTTATTTTTCTTTATACATTATACACGTGTCTATCTTCTTCCATCACTTATATTCCTCATATGTATTCTTATAAGTAAGCATAAATACTTACAATACATTGTAATTTTTACCTATAGAAGTCATTACTTTTTTCAGTGTGATATTTTTCACTTTGGATTCTATTTTGTCACATATGTCACCATTCTTTTTGTTAACATTTTCACAAAATATCAATCATGTATTTTATTTTTATCATTTTATTTTTCTTTTGCATATGTCTCATACAGAGAATATAACTAAATTTGATGGGTTTATTTACCTAACACAAAAATCTTGAATTCATCCATTTTATCTTCTCTTCTATCTTGTATACTATTCAACGAACCTATTAAGTTTTTATTTCATCATTTATGTTTTTAATTATAAAGACTGACTATTCCTTTTGCAGGAATCCATTTTTGTTGATTTTTAAGAATGAGTTACTCTCTCAAATGTTTATACAATTATTATTTATATATTTTTATATTTCTTTTCACTTTCTATGCTAAATCTGTTTATTTTTAAATTTTTAGTTAGAGGATAATTACTTTACAATATTGTAGTGGTTTCTGCCATACATCAAATGAATCAGCCATAGCTCCCCTCCCTACAATCCTACCCCTCTAAGTTGTCACAAAGCACTGGCTTTGGGTTCCCTGTGTCATATAGAAAATTCCCACTGGCTATATTTTTACATATGGCAATGGCACCCCACCCCAGTACTCTTGCCTGGAAAATCCAATGGATGGAGTAGCCTGGTGGGCTGCAGTCCATGGGGTCGCTAACAGTCGGACAGACTGAGCGACTTCACTTTCACTTTTCTCTTTCATGCATTGGAGAAGGAAATGGCAACCCACTCCAGTATTCTTGCCTGGAGAATCCCAGGGATGGGGGAACCTGGTGGGCTGCCGTCTATGGGGTCACACAGAGTCGGACACGACTGAAGTGACTTAGCAGCAGCAGCAATGTGTATATTGGAGACGGGAAATGGCAACCAACTCCAGTGTTCTTGCCTGAAGAATCCCAAGGACGGCAGAGCCTGGTGGGCTGCTGTCTATGGGGTCACACAGAGTTGGACACGACTGAAGCAACTTAGCATGTGTATTTTTCAGTGCTACTCTCTCAAAGCATCCCACCCTCTCCTACACCACTGTGTCCAAAATTCTGTTCTTTATGTTTCTTTTGTTGCCCTACAAGTAGGATCATCAGTACTATCTTTTTAGATCCCATATATATACCTTAATATATAATATTTTTCTTTCTCTTTCTGACTTACTTCACTCTGGTTCATCCACCTCATTAGAAGTGACTTAAATGCATTCCTTTTTATGGCTGAGTAACATTCCATTGTGTATATGTACAACTTTATCTACTCATCTGTCAATGGACATCTAGGTTGTTTTCATATCCTAGCTATTGTGAATAGTTCTGCAGTGAACATTGGGGTACATGTGTCTTTTTCAATTATGATTTCCTCAAGGTGTATGCCCAGTAGTGGGATTGCTTAGTCATATGATAGCTATATTCCTAGTTTATTAAGGAATCTCCATACTGTTCTCCATAGTGGCTGTATCAATTTGCATTCCCACCAACAGTGCAAGGGGGGTCCCTTTNATTATGATTTCCTCAAGGTGTATGCCCAGTAGTGGGATTGCTTAGTCATATGATAGCTATATTCCTAGTTTATTAAGGAATCTCCATACTGTTCTCCATAGTGGCTGTATCAATTTGCATTCCCACCAACAGTGCAAGGGGGGTCCCTTTTCTCTAAACCCTCTCCAGCATTTACTGTTTTGTTAACTTTTTGATGATGGTCATTCTGACCAGTGTTAGATGATACATTATTCTGGTTTTGATTTGCATTTCTCTAATAATGAGTGGTGTTGAGTATCTTCTCATATGTTTATTATCCATCTGTATGTCTTTGGAGAAAACCTTTGCCTTGAGAACATCCTCCTCTCCTCCTGCCCATAATGATCTGAACTTCATGCCCTGGAAAGATATTTTGAGGAAGGATAAAGATAGTGTTTCGGACATCATGACATCTCTGCCAGCACTTCCATAAGTCTCCCCCAGCCTATATTCTGAGGTACCTTGATCTTATCTGTCTGGGGAACCTTATGCTTCCTTTTGGGGACATTTTAGATTCCATTTGTAAGGCCTGCTTGGACTAAGGCCATGCATTGGCTTAGCAGGACTTGGAAGCCAAGTTGAGCCTTAGGCTATTTGGGCTTTCTGTTTGGTTTGTTTGGGGATTTACATCAGGCTGGTGAAGATTTGGTTTGACTTTGGTTTTGCTAGCAAATGCTTAATTTGACTCAACATTGGAGGTGCTTCTTCTTCAATTCCATCTGACAGCCCCCTAGGGAAAATGTTGGCAGACTGGTAAACCTATAATTATAAACCTATAAATAAGGAAAATTTAATTTAACATCACATGGTCACAATATTCTTTAGACTCTGGAGAAAATTGGTTGAGATGAAACTTTTGATATTTTAAAACTGATTCATTTTGCATGTGCAATTAGAGAAAGTACTTGATAAAATACTTTTTCAGAACACTGACCCTGAGAGAACAAAAATAGTCTTAGGAGAAAACATTAAGTTAACTCTTATCATGTCTTTGAAGTACAAACAGAACCCACTTTGCCTGGGACTTCAGTCTTGGGTTAATTAGTAGAACTTTAAGCCAGGTGGGTAAAAGGAGGAAAGAAAAAGAAGGCTTTTAAAATCAAATGTGCATATATTGAAGAATCTGCAAACACAATTCTGTAATTATCTGTCAAATAAAATATAAATTAATTTAAAAAAATCAAATGTGTACTTTGCCTTAGCTCTGCCCCAGTGTGGGTATTATCACATGTGATGTCTCTATCCTACATTAAGAAATACTTCAAGAACTTTAAAGTGTTTTTGGAGTCCTTGAAGGGAATTGGCTGGAAACAGTGCTCCCTTCAGACTATGAGGAAATAGGCATTCCTATACATTGATAGTAGGAAGGCAAATTGTTAAAATTCTTGTCATACATCTGAAAATTCTAACAAATCTGTTGTATTTAGCAGCGTCCTTACTTTATTTTTTAATTTTTATTTATTTATTTATTTATTTTAAAAATTTATTATTATTATTTTTTTAGAGCTTCCATTTTACTTTATTTTACTTTACAGTACTCTATTGGTTTTGGCATACATTGACATGAATCTGCCAAGGGTGTACACGAACTCCCAAACATGAACCCCCCTCCCACCTCCCACCCCACATCATCCCTCCAGATCATCCCCATACACCAGCCCCAAGC
>SJYX01013594.1:142377-156129 GCA_006410675.1 Oreotragus oreotragus
TACCACAGCTTTCTTATCCATTCATTCGCTGATGGACATCTAGGTTGTTTCCATGTCCTGGCTATTATAAACAGTGCTGCAATGAACATTGGGGTACATGTGTCTCTTTCTATTCTGGTTTCCTCGGTGTGTATGCCCAGCAGTGAGATTGCTGGGTCATAATGCAGTTCTATTTGCAATTTCTTAAGGAATCTCCACACTGTTCTCCATAGTGGCTGTACTAGTTTGCATTCCCACCAACAGTGTAAGAGGGTAAGAAACAGTTACATACCATACATCTCATCCATTTAAAATGTACAATTCAATGTTTTTTTTAATTAGAAAATCCAAAACATTTTTATCACCTCCAAAAGAAACTCCAACATATTAGCAGCGAATCATGTCTGTAATAACCTAAATGGGAAAAGAAGTTGCAAAAGAGTGGATATATGTAAATGTATAACTGAATCACTTTAATGTACATCAGAATGAACACAACATTATTAACCAGCTATATTCCAATTAAAAGAAAAAGTTTAAAAATTCACAATAATGCTTAACCATCACCAAAATCTATTTTGGAACATTTTAATCACCCCAAAAAGAAACTCCACACACATTAGCAGTCACTCATTTCCCACCGTGCCTCTTCCCCCATTAGCAGCCCTTGTTGTTGTTCAGTCACTCAGTTCAGTTCAGTTTAGTCGTTCAGTCGTGTCCAACTCTGCAACTCCATGGCCTGCAGCACACCAGGCTTCCTTGTCCATCACGGACTCTCAGAGCTTACTCAGACTCATGTCCGTCAAGTCGGTGATACCATCCAACCATCTCATCCTCTGTTGTCCCCTTCTTTTCCCATCTTCAATCTTTCCCAGCATCAGGGTCTTTTCCAAAGAGTCAGTTCTTCACATCAGGTGGCCAAAGTATGGGAGTTTCAGTTTCAGCATCAGTCCTTCCAATGAATATTCAGGACTGATTTCCTTTAGGATGGACTTGTTTGATCTCTTTGCAGTCCAAGGGACTATCAATAGACTCTTTATTAGATCTGAAAGACACAGTACCTGAAGAGCATAGACAGAGGTCCGTGACATTATACAGGAGGCAGTGATCAAGACCACCCCAAAGAAAAAAAAATGCAAAAAAGCAAAATGGCTGTCTGAGGAGGCCTTACAAATAGCTGTGGAAAGAAGAGAAGCCAAAAGCAAAGGAGAAAAGGAAAGATATACCCGTTTGAATGCAGAGTTCCAAAAAATAGCAAGGAGAGATAAAGCCTTCCTAAGTGATCAGTGAAAAGAAATAGAGGAAAACAATAGAATAGGAAAGACTAGAGATCTCTTCAAGAAAATTAGAGATGCCAAGGGAACATTTCATGCAAGATGAGCACAGAATAAATGAGGACAAGATGAGGACAATAAAGGACAGAAATGGTATGGACCTAACAGAAGCAGAAGATATTAAGAAAGTCACTCTGTCATGTGAAACTCTTTGCAACTCCATGAACTGCAGCACACCAGGCTTTCCCATCCTTTACAATTTCCTGGAGTTTGCCCATATCCATGTCCTTTGACTTGGTGATGCCACCCAACCATTTCATCCACTGTTGCCCCCTTTTCCTCTTGCCCTCAATCTTTCCTGGGATCAAGGTCTTTTCCAATGAGTTGGCTCTTAGCATCAGGTGGCCAAAGTATTGGAGCTTCAGCTTCAGCCTCAGTCCTTCCAATGAATATTCAGGTTTTATTTCCTTTAAGATTGACTGATTTGACCTCCTTGCAGTCCAAGGGACTGTCAAGAGTCACTCCAGCACCACAGTTGAAAAGCATCAATTCTTTGGTGCTCAGTCTTCTTTATGGTTCAACTCTCACATCCATACATGACTACTGGAAAAACCATAGCTTTTACTATACAGACTTTTGTCAGCAAAGTGATGTCTCTGCTTTTTAATATGCTGCCTAAGTTTGTCATAGCTTTTCTTTCAAAGAGCAAGCATATTTTAATTTTATGGCTACAGTCACCATCCTCAGTGACTTTGGAGCCCAAGAAAATAGTCTGTCACTCTTTCCAGTTCTCCTCATCTATTTACCATGAAGTGTTGGGACCAGACGCCATGATCTTACGTTTTTGAATGTTGAGTTTTAACCCAGCTTTTTCACTCTCATCTTTCACCTTAATCAAGAGACTCATTAGTACCTCATTATTTTCTGTCATTAGGGTGTTGTCATCTGCATATCTTGAGGTCATTGATATTTCTCCCTAACCCTCAACAATCATTTATATCTACTTTATGTCATTAAACAGCAAAGAGGCATATATGAGAATAGAAGACTGAACATTCACAGAAATAACGAGGAGAATGCTGGACTTGCCCAGGTTGTAAAATTGAGGATTCAAGATACATTTACCCAAATTCCCAAGGAAAAGGAAGCTCTGAATGACATCTGTGTTAAAAATGAATAACATCCTTGCACTGTTGGTGGGAATGTAAATTGAAACAGCCACTACAGAACAGTATGGAGATTTCTTAAAAACTACCATATGGTCCAGCAATCCCACTACTGGGCATTTACCCTGAGAAAACCACAATTCAAAAGGACATATGTACACTGCAGGACTATTTACAATAGCCAGGACATGGAAGGAACCTAGATGTCCACTGACAGATGAATGGATAAGAAGATGTGGTACCTATATATAAAACTATTATTTAGCCATAAAAAGGAACTCATCTGAGTCACTTCTAGTGAGGTGGATGAACCTAGAGCCTGTTATTCAGAATGAAGTGAATCAGAAAGAGAAAAACAAATATTGTACATTAATGCATATATATGGAATCCAGAAAAATAGTACTGAAGAACCTATTTGCAGGGAAGGAATGGAGATGCAGATGTAGAGAATGGACTTGTGGACACAGCGGGGGAAGGACTGGATATGATGAACTGAGAAGGTAGAATTGACATATATACACTATGATGTCTAATATAGATAGCTAGCGGGAATCTACTATATAATATAGGAAGCCCAGCCTGGAGCTCTGTGATGACTTAGAAGGATGGGACAGGAGGAGGTAGGGAGGCTCAGGAGGCTCATAACTTTATATAATGATGGCTGATTTGCATTGTTGTATGTCAGAAACCAACACAACATTGTAAAGCAATTATTCTCCAATTAAAAAACAAACAAACAAACAAACAGGCGCAGTCCCAAGATGGCAGAGGAATAGGACGAGGAGTCCACTTTCTCCCCCAAAATTCATCAAAAGATCATTGAATGCTAAGCAGCTTCCAAGAAAACAACCTCTGAACACTGGTGGAGGACCCCAGGTACCTAGAAAGGCAGCCCAATCTCTTCAAAAGGAGAGAGGACAAAATATAAAAGACAAAAACTGAGACAAAAGATTTAGGGACAGAGCCCCATCCTGGGGAGAGAGTCAGGAAGGAGAAGTCACCACACAGTAGGAAACCCTCTCACAGGTGTGTCTGTGGGGGAGTTTGGAATCTCAGAGGGTAACATAAACAGGAGGGAAAAAAACCTCACAGAATATGTGCCTAACTGCAACTGCCAGCAGAGAAGTGGCCCAGACGCCCATGTCCACCAACAGGGAGTGGGGGCTGGGCAGGAAGGTGCGGGCTGCATCATCGATCCTTAGGGTAAGGACCAGGCCTGAATGCCCTGAGGACAACCTGAGGGAGCTAATGCGAGATAGCAACCCAAACCATGGGTTTGCCAGACACACACACACACACACATACACACACACACACACACACACAACCTTTCCCTCAAAAGGCTCTATCATCACACGGTGACCCCTGGAGTACTCACAGAACAAAGGATTGAGTGAATACCAAAGAAGAGCAAGCCGGCTGCATATAGGGCCCTCCCTCCCCAGAGGCAGAGAGGCAGGTGATCGACAGCCAGAGCTGGAAGGCAAGGGGCTGCTGCAGTCTCAACCCCAGAGACTGCATCTTCCACCAAACTGAGAAGGCTCCCATCTTCCACCAAACTGAGAAGGCTCCCAGTTGGTAAACTCATCTTCCTGGGATCTTGGATGGTTGACATCTGCCAGGAATGTCACAGCTTGAGATCAACTCCACAGAGGAAACACACAGCACACTTGGGACTGTGCTCTCACAGTGCACCCAGGAAACCAAGTGGCAGGGACCTGGGAGGTGAATAAGATGCACGGCCCACCTGGGACAATATGCTCACCAAGCACCTAGTCACCTGAGCTGCTCAGACCTGGAAAGGGCACTAAAAGCACACCTCATCTGAGTCTGTGTCTTTGCACGGCACCCAAGAACCTGAGTGACTTAGACCTGGGAAGTGCATGAAATGCAGGGTCCACTTGGGACAGTGCCCTTGAAGGGCACTGTGGAAACCGAGCAGTGTAGACCCAGGAAGCACATGCTGCCTTAGGCTGTGGCAAACTCAGTGTGGTCCATCCACTGTGAGCATTCCCCACATGCTAGTGGTATTTGTTTTGTAGTGTCCCTCCCTCCCCACAACACAACTGAACAAGTGAGCCTCAACAAGTGGCCACCTTTGCCCCCTTGTGTCAGGGGGGAAATTAGACACTGAAGACTCTTGCAAACAGAGGAAGCCAAAATAAACAAAGAAGGGGGAACTGCTCTGGAAGTAACAGGTGCAACAGATTAAAATCCTAAAATTAATACTGGAGACATTTGAGGGGTAACTATAGACCTTCAGAACAAGTACAAGCCAGAACAAGGGACTATCTGACACTGAACTGACCCTGCACTGCCCACAACAGCTCCAGAGAAATTCCTAGATATATTTTTACTATTATAACTTTTTGATTTTTTAAAAATTNCAGGTGCAACAGATTAAAATCCTAAAATTAATACTGGAGACATTTGAGGGGTAACTATAGACCTTCAGAACAAGTACAAGCCAGAACAAGGGACTATCTGACACTGAACTGACCCTGCACTGCCCACAACAGCTCCAGAGAAATTCCTAGATATATTTTTACTATTATAACTTTTTGATTTTTTAAAAATTAGTTCTTTATTATACCTTTAACATTCATTTTTACAGCCTACTATTACCTTTCAAAAAACCCCTATTTAAAAAATTAAATTCCATATATATTTTTAAATTATCGTGATTGTTTTGTATTTTTATATTGTATTTTTGAGAGTCTAACCTCTATTCTAAGTTTATAACCTTCTCAGGAGGCTTAACTACAAAACTTTAGAACATCAGAGAACTCCAGACTCCAGAGAACCTTAATAGACAAGAGCTTACCCAAAAGTCTCCACACCTACTCTTAAACGAAGCTCCAACACAAAGCCAACAAGATCCAGTGCAAGACATGCCATGCAAAACAGGAACACAACCCTGAACATTAAAAGATGAGCTGCCCAAAGCTGTGCTAAACCCATAGACACCCAAAAACTCAGAACTGGAAACTTCATTGCACTCCAGAGAGAAGAGATCCATTTCCATGCACCAAAACACAGACACAAGCCTCCATAACCAGGAAACCTTGACAAGCCATTAATCCAACTCCACCCACAAGAAATAGGCTCTACAATTAAGAGGAACCATGAACTTCCAGCCTGCAGAAAGGACACCCCAAACACGGCAATCTAAATAAAATGAAAAGGCAGGGAAATATTCAGGAGGTGAAGAAACATGATAAAAACCCACCAACCAAACAAAAGAAGAGGAGATAAGGAGTCTACCTGAAAAAGAATTCAGAATAATGATAGTAAAATGATCCAAAACCTTGAAAACAAAATGGAGCTACAGATAAATAGACTAGAGACAAGAATTGAGGAGATACAAGAAATGTTTAATAAGGACCTAGAAGAAATAAAGAAAAACCAATCAACAATGAATAATGCAATAACTGAGATAAAAGGACTCTGGAGTCCAACAATAAAATGAGGCAGAAGAGAGGATACGAGAGGTGGAAGATATAATGTTGGAAATAAATGAAGCAGAGAGGAAAAAAGAAAAAAAGAATTAGAAGAAATTAGGACAACCTCAGAAACCTTTGGGACAATGTAAAACACCCCAACATTCAATTCATAGATGTCCCAGAAGAAGACAAAAAGAAAGGGCATTAGAAGATAGTAGTTGAAAAATTCCCTATTATGGGAAAGGAAATAGCCATCCAATTCCAAGAAACCCAGAGGGTCCCAAATAGGATAAACCCAAGGTGAAACACCTCAAACACATATTAATCACACTAACAAAGATCAAACACAAAGAGCAATATTAAAAGCAGCAAGGGAAAAGCAACAAATAACACACAAGGAGATCCCCATAAGGACAACAGCTTATCTTTCAATAGAAACTCTCCAGGCCAGAAGGGAATGGCAGGACATACTTAAAGTGATGAAAGAAAAAACCTACAATCAAGATTACTCTACCCAGAAAGGATCTCATTCAGATATGAAGGAGAAATCAAAAGCTTTATAGACAAGCAAAAGCTGAGAGAATTCTGCATCACCAAATCAGCTCTTCAACAAGTGCCAAAGGATCTTCTCTAGACAGGAAACAAAGTAAAGGTTTATAAAAACAAATCCAAAACAACAAAGTAAATGGCAACAGGATCATAAATGGGCTAAATACTCCAACCAAAATACAAAGTCTGGCCAAATGGAAACAAAAGCAAGACCGCTATACATGCTGTTTATAAGAGACCCACCTCAAACCTAGGGGCACATACAGACTGCAAGTAAAGGGCTGGAAAAAGATACTTCATGCAAATAGGGACCAAAGAAAGCAGGAGTAGCAATACTCATATCAGATAAAATAGACTTTGAAAAAAAGGCTGGGAAAAGAGACAAAGAAAGACACTACATAATGATCAAAGGATCAATCCAGGAAGGAGATAAAACAATTATAAATATATATGCACCCAACATAGGAGCACCCCATTATGTAAGGCAAATGCTAACAAGTATGAAATGGGAAATTAATAGTAACACAATAATAGTGGGGGACCTTAATACCCCACTCACACCTATGGATAGATCAAGCAAAGAGAAAATTAGCAAGGAAACACAAGCTCTAAATGATACAATGGGCCAGTTAGAACTAATTGATATCTATAGGGCATTTCACCCAAAGAAAACCAGAATTCAACTTTTTCTCAAGTGCACATGGAACATTCTCCAGAATGGATCACATCCTGGGCTGTAAATCTAGCCTTGGTAAATTAAAAAAAAAAAATTGAAATCATTTCAAGCATATTTTCTGGGCACAATGTGGTAAGATTAGATGTCAACTACAGGGAAAAAACTATTAGAAATACAAACATATGGAGGCTAAACAACATGCTTCTGAATAATCAACAGATCACAGAAGAAATCAAAAAGGAAATCAAAATACGCATAGAAAAAAATGAAGATGAAAATATGACAACCCCAAACCTATGAGATTCAGTAAAAGCAGTGCTAACAGGGAGATTCATGATGAGCGCATTCTCTTGGCAGAACTCTGTTAGCCTTTGCCCTGCTTCATTTTGTAGTGCAAGGCCAAATTTGCCTGTTACTCCAGGTATCTCTTGATTTCCTATTTTTGCATTCCAGCCCCCTATGGTGAAAAGAACATATTTTTTTGGTGTTAGTACTAGAAGGTCTTGTAGGTCTTCATAGAACCGTTCAACTCAGCTTCTGCATCATTTCTGGTCGGGTCATAGAGTTGGATTGCTGTAATATTGAATGGTTTGCCTTGGAAATGAACAGAGATTATTCTGTCATTTTTGAGATTGCGGCCAAGTACTGCACTTCAGACTGTTTTGTTGACTGTGATGGCTACTCCATTTCTTCTAAGGGATTTATTATACCCCCTCAAACAATATGACAATTTCTACTCTACCACATTCTTTTTATAACAGTTCACTAGACTATTTACCTAAACATTGATCCAAAACTGTGGTTTTCATCTCCATCACTTCCTCATACTATTAAGAAAATAACACAACCCAGACAATTCTCATAATACCCAGAAGAGGTAAAGGCTATTCAAGAAGAAGATCTACAGTACAGTACACTATGAAGCTCTAGAGGATACATAACAGTGTGACGTACTATCTTGCTCTCTTTAAGGCACATCAGCATCACTCAACCCTGAAAATTATATCTAGGGCTATTGAAGACCATACACGCCTTTCAATTTCCAATTGCTTCCCACACAAATGGTTTTAACATCTTGTTACCCATTCCCTGCTAGATCCTACCCATAAAAGCCACCCCACCAAAAAAGAGTCAAAAAGCCTCTGTGATTCTTACCCCTTCATATTGGTCTCCACTTGTTTGGGAATCTCCAGAATACATCGTAAGAACAAGTACTAGACTCCCACTAATATTAATCAGTTCCAATACTTGGTGTAGTTGGATGCATATCAGCTAGAAGAGCGCTTTTCATCACCATAAAACACTCCAGAATATGTCATCATTTTCTTTCAGGCAAACATAGGAACAGTGTGCCCTGACCCAGGAAAGGGTAGCATCTGTTCTGGCATTGCTCTTTTAATCTAACTGACCCACCAAAATATCACACCTTAGTCAACTCCTAAAACCATGCTACAGACACTAATAGGCATTCTAGCAATCATCTCAGATCTTCGCCAATACCTCTCAAAAGACACCTTCATTCTGACATTTATTCTTCTTCTTTTTTTTTTTTTTCACTTTACAATATTGTATTGGTTTTGCCATATATCAGCATGAATCCACCATGGGTGTACACGTGTTCCCCATCCTGATCCCCCCTCCCTTCTCCTTCCCCATACCATCCTTCTGGGTCATACCAGTGCACCAGCCCCATGCATCCTGTATCATGCATCAAACCTGGACTGGCAATTCATTTCAGATATGATATTATACATGTTTCAATGCCGTTATCCCATATCATCCCACCCTCGACCTCTCCCACAGAGTCCATAAGACTGTTCTATGCATCTGTGTCTCTTTTGCTGTCTCGCATGCAGGGTTAACATTACCATCTTTCTAAATTCCATATATATGCGTTAGTATACTGTATTGGTGTTTTTCTTTCTGGCTTACTTCACTCTGTATAATAGGCTCCAGTTTCATCCACCTCATTAGAACTGATTCAAATGTATTCTTTTTAATGGCTGAGTAATACTCCATTGTGTATATGTACCACAGCTTTCTTATCCATTCGTCTGCTGATGGACATCTAGGTTGCTTCCAAGTCCTGACTATTATAAACAACACTGCAATGAACATTAGGGTACACACGTCTCTTTCAATTCTAGTTTCCTCGGTGTGTATGCCCAGCAGTGGGATTGCTGGGTCATAAGGCAGTTCTATTTTCAATTTTTTAAGGAATCTCCACACTGTTCTCCATAGTGGCTGTACTAGTTTGCATTCCCACCAACAGTGTAAGAGGGTTCCCTTTTCTCCACACCCTCTCCAGCATTTATTGCTTGTAGTGCTGCAATGAACACTGGGGTACATGTGTCTCTTTCAGCTCTGATTTTCTCAATGTGTATGCCCAGCAGTGGGATTGCTGGGTCATAAGGCAGTTCTATTTCCAGTTTTTTCAGAAATCTCCACACTGTTCTTCATAGTGGCTATACTAGATTGCATTCCCACCAACAGTGTAAGAGGGTTCCTTCTTCTCCACACCTTTTTCAGCATTTATTGCTTGTAGACTTTTGGATAGCAGCCATTCTGACTGATGTGAAATGGTACCTCATTGTGATTTTGATTTGCAGTTCTCTGACAATGAGTGATGTTAAGCATCTTTTCATGTGTTTGTTAGCCATCTGTATGTCTTCTTTGGAGAAATGTCTGTTTAGTTCTTTGGCCCATTTTTGATTGGGTCATTTATTTTTCTGGAATTGAGCTGCAGGAGTTGCTTGTATATTTTTGAGATTAATTCTTTGTCAGTTGCTTCCTTTGCTATTATTTTCTCCCATTCTGAAAGCTGTCTTTTCACCTTGCTTACAGTTTCCTTTGTTGTGCAGAAGCTTTTAATTTTAGTTAGGTCCCATTTGTTTATTTTTGCTTTTATTTCCAATATTCTGGGAGGTGGGTCGTAGAGGATCCTGCTGTGGTTTATGTCGGAGAGTGTTTTGCCTATGTTCTCTTCTAGGAGTTTAATAGTTTCTGTCTTACGTTTAGATGTTTAACCCATTTTGAGTTTATTTTTGTGTATGGTGTTAGAGAGTCTTCTAGTTTCATTCTTTTACAAGTGGTTGACCAGTTTTCCCAGCACCACTTATCGAAGAAATTGTCTCTTCTCCATTGTATATTTTTGCCTCCTTTGTCAAAGATAAGGTGTCCATAGGTGCGTGGATTTATCTTTTGTCAGTTGCTTCATTTGCTATTATTTTCTCCCATTCTGAAGGCTGTCTTTTCACCTTGCTTATAGTTTCCTTTGTTGTGCAGAAGCTTTTAAGTTTAATTAGGTCCCATTTATTTATTTTTGCTTTTATTTCCAATATTCTGGGAGGTAGGTCATAGAGGATCCTGCTGTGATTTAGGTCGAAGAGTGTTTGCCTATGTTTTCCTCTAGGAGTTTTATAGTTTCTGGTCTTACGTTTAGATCTTTAATCCATTTTGAGTTTATTTTTGTGTATGGTGTTAGAAAGTGTTCTAGTTTCATTCTTTTACAAGTGGTTGACCAATTTTCCCAGCACCACTTGTTAAAGAGATTGTCTTTAATAGATTGTATATTCTTGCTTCCTTTGTCAAAGGTGTCCATAGGTGTGTGGATTTATCTCTGGGCTTTCTATTTTGTTCCAGTGATCTATATTTCTCTGACATTTATTCTGACTACCCCAACCATTTGCCCACCCAACTCACTGCTACTATTGATCCTAAATCACTTGCATTTGGTTTTGCTCTCATATTTTAATCTTCTCAGCTCTTGGTATTTGGCTCTGTGTCTCAGCTTCAAGTTCCTACCTCTAGCATTCTTTGAATTGTAATGGTTCCAATAAATCCTCCCTACTTCCAAGTCCTCATCTTTCCAGGTTATTTTCAGCTTAGCTTCTTCTCTGGTTTGGGTATCTCAAGATGCCTTGGCTGAAAACTCCCTTTCTCATGTTGGGCCCCAGGATGAGACCACCACCCTGGCCAGTCTCTACTTTCTTCCTTACAGAGGATGGATAAGAGTTTGATCCTCTAGTTGATGTCTGTAGTTGGACTTGAGTTAGAATCTTATCTTACCCTTACACTGTGGGATGGCACACTTTTTCCAAAAAGAGCCTCATATGATCTCTGTCACAACTACTCAACTGTACTGTTATAGTGGGAAAGCAGCAATAAACAATAAGGAAACAAATGGACTTGAATGTGTTTCAATAACACTTTATAAAACAAACAGCCTCTGTGACTCCTTCATATTGGTCTGGATATGAGCTATTCCTATCATAAATTCCTGCCCCAGGCTATTTGACCAATGTCTAGACTACCATGTGAGAGAAGGACTTAGACAAATTCATCATGTCTAAAAAGTAAAGGTATCATCTTCTCCCACCAAAGCCACTCTTCTCACCATAGCCTCTATCATGATGACTTACATCACTGTTCATCTAGGCAATGAAGTTGAAATATGATTGTTAACTGTGACTTATTCCACATCTCACCTGAGAATTGCTCAACATGTTCTGTTGACTCTTTCTCCCAAACACTCTTACATTTGCCCTATTTTCTGCCTTTCCACTGTTCCTGTCTCTTGATTAGACTATTATAATATCTTCCAGCAAGATCATATTACTTGCAGTCCTCCAAATATGCTGAGATGTTTCACAAATGCACTACATATTTCTTTTATCCTGGAATCTCCTTCTCTTTAACTCCTACTCTCATTTTTCATCTTCTTCTTAAACTCCTATTCACTATTCAAAACCCTGCTCAGACTTTCTCTTTCACATTTAAACTTTGCCTCTTCAAGGCGACTTTGTTTAAATAGTATATCCTTGACATTTGCAAGCGATACATTCCAACAGCACAACATTCATGAATAATGACAAATTTAGGGCAAGATGGTATAGTAGGAAGACCTCAGCGCATATCCCTCCACAGCAACAATAATTTGGCAGCAGTCCACAGACAAAAGTGCCTTTGAGAGATAGTTAAGAGATTATAAAATCCCAGTAGAGTCCAACATCAAGGAGGGTCATTTTGAGAAAGTAGGCATGTACCCCGATAATGATGGGAGGTTGAACAAGTGCTATTGTGGCTACCAACACAAAGACAGAGCTTGTCCCCTGAGTCAGTTATAGTCCCAGTTGGACTTGGTCCTGACATCAGCACCATCTGCCAAGAGAAACAAAGGAGACACACCCACCTATGCCTTGAGTGACATACTCACAAACTTTGGTCTGACTATAGATCCGGAAGTAGGATGTACCTTGTCATTCAGCTCTAGCTCCTCTCAGCTTAGAGTGTGGTCCTGCTCACCTAGAGATCTGGCAGAATACATACATATTCATACCGAGATACCTATTCATTCTGGCAGAATACATACCTATATTCATCCCCCAGAGGCAGGCCCGAAGAGCTTAAATGTTGCTATGGATGATGAAGCACTCTGTGACTTTGTTCCAATCCTTCTCAGATGCAGTCTGGAGCTACTCCTGGCTCACCCAAGGAACCATTCAGTGACCCAGTAAGAGTTACACTTGTCCATATACCTGATAATAGGCCCACCACCTGCAGACTCTGAAGTAAAATGTCCCAGTGTTAGTCCTACAACCGAGGTTTGGGATGCAGTGCCACCAGTGCAGTGACTACACAATAAACACCTGCTGAAGCCCCTGGTAACAAGTCTGACAACTGTGGACCCCACTGTGCACTCAGAAAGATCCATGTGACACACTCCAACCCAACTCACTTGAAATCCCAAAAGCAATACTCAGCCCAGAGACCTAAAAGGAGAAAGTCTTTGCCCACCAAAATCAGTCTATAGAGAGTGTAAAAGGTGTTTGCTCCTTTAAATGCAGAGATATCAACACAAGGCCACATGGATCATGACAAATCAGGCAAATATGACATCACAAAAGGAAACCAATAAAGCTCCAGAAGTGAAGTGAAAGTCACTCAGTTGTGTCCAACTCTTTGCCACCCCATGAACTATATCAAATCCCTTATGTTTATACAGTGGAAGTGAGAAATAGATTTAAGGGACTAGATCTCATAGAGTGCATGATGAACTATGGATGGAGCTTTGTTACATTCTACAGGAGACAGGGATCAAGACCATCCCCATGGAAAAGAAATGCAAAAAAGCAAAATGGCTGTCTGCGGAGGCCTTACAAATAGCTATGAAAAGAAGAGAAGTGAAAAAAGCAAAGGAGAAAAGGAAAGATATAAGCATCTGAATGCAGAGTTCCAAAGAATAGCAAGGAGAGATAAGAAACCCTTCACAACAGAATGGGAAAGACTAGAGATCTCTTCAAGAAAATTAGAGATACCAAGGGAACATTTCATGCAAAGATGGGCTTGATAAAGGACACAAATGGTATGGACCTAACAGAAGCAGAAGATATTATGAAGAGGTGGCAAAAAAACACAGAAGAACTATACAAAAAAAAAAAAAGAGCTTCATGACCCAGATAATCACAATGGTGTGATCACTGATCTAGAGCCAGACATCCTGGAATGTGAAGTCAAGTGGGCCTTAGAAAGCATCACTACACACAAAGCTAGTGGAGATGATGTAATTCCAGTTGAGCTATTTCAAATCCTGAAAGATGATGTTGTGAAAGTGCTGCACTCAATATGCCAGCAAATTTGGAAAACTCAGCAGTTGCCACAGGAC
>SJYX01013594.1:156219-176422 GCA_006410675.1 Oreotragus oreotragus
CTGACCTGCCTCTTGAGAAGCCTATATGCAGGTCAGGAAGCAACAGTTAGAACTGGACATGGAACAACAGACTGGTTCCAAATAGGAAAAGGAGTATGTCAAGGCTGTATATTGTCACCCTGCTTATTTAACTTCTATGCAGAGTACATCATGAGAAACGCTGGGCTGGAAGAAGCACAAGGTGGAATCAAGATTGCTGGGAAAAATATCAATAACCTCAGATATGCAGATGACACCACCCTTATGGAAGAACGTGAAGAGGAACTAAAAAGCCTCTTGATGAAAGTGAAAGTGGAGAGTGAAAAAGTTGGCTGAAAGCTCAACATTCAGAAAACGAAAATCATGGCATCTGATCCCATCACTTCATGGGAAATAGATGGGGAAACAGTGGAAACAGTGTCAGACTTTATTTTGGGGGGGCTCCAAAATCACTGCCAATGGTGATTGCAGCCATGAAATTAAAAGATGCTTACTCCTTGGAAGGAAAGTTATGACCAACCTAGACAGCATATTGAACAGCAGAGACATTACTTTGCCAACAAAGGTCCGTCTAGTCAAGGCTATGGTTTTTCCAGTGGTCATGTATGGATGTGAGAGTTGGACTGTGAAGAAAGCTGTGTCGAAGAATTGATGCTTTTGAACTGTGGTGTTGGAGAAGACTCTTGAGAGTCTCTTGGACTACAAGGCGATCCAATCAGTCCATTCTTAAGGAGATCAGTTCTGCGTGTTCATCTGAAGGACTAATGCTGAAGCTGAAACTCCAGTACTTTGGCCACCTCATGTGAAGAGTTGACTCTTTGGAAAAGACCCTGATGCTGGGGGTTGATTGAGGGCAGGAGGAGAAGAGGTCGACAGAGGATGAGATGTCTGGATGGCATCACTGACTCGATGGACATGAGTTTGAGTGAACTCCGGGAGTTGGTGATGGACAGGGAGGCCTGGCATGCTGTGATTCATGGGGTCACAAGGAGTCGGACATGACTGAGTGACTGAATTGAACTGAACTGACTAGACTATACAGACTATGGAATTCTCCACGCCAGAATACTGGAGTGGATAGCCTTTCCTTTCTCCAAGGGATCTTCCTAACCCAGAGATCAAACCTAGGTCTCCCACATTAGAGTCAGAGTCTTTACCAGCTGAGGCACAAGGGAAGTGCAAGAATACTAGAGTGCATAGCCTAGCTCTTTTCCAGCGGATCTTTTCGGCCCAGGAATCAAACCATAGTCTCCTGCATTGCAGGTGGATTATTTATCAACTGGGCTATCAGGGAAGCCCAGAAACTGATCCCAAACAAATGCAGATCTATAAATTGCCTGACAAAGAATCTGAAATAATCATCCTAAAGAAGTGAAAGGAGATGTAAAAGTACACAGACAAAATCAGAAAAAAAAAAGCGTGACTAATAAAGACATCTAAACCATAAAAAAGAACCAATCAAGAGATCAAATGGCACAGTAGGAAGACATGGAGCTCATCTTGCCCCACAAACACAACAAAAATGCTTCTCACTGAAAACGAATTGGAGACTGGCAGAAAGACACTTATACAATCAAGGATATAAGAAAGATCCACATGGAATTGGGTAGGAAGGTGGGGAAAAGTGATCAGGTTAAGCCCTGCAACCCTAGGAAGAAACACAGAGAAGGAGGGGGATTCCATGGACCCAGAGATCTTCCCTAGGGAGTGAACCATTCAAACTATATATTGAGTACTCCAGACCTGGGAGGATGAGTCCTCTTAATTGGTTTGAAAACCAGTGGCAGTGATAGCAAGGCTGTGAGAAACCTAGATTGCACTCATGAAGAGTGCACACACACTTGCCAACTCCTAAAACAAGGTGGAGGAAGCCAATTGAAATTTCATGGGACTCTAACCAGCTTCCTATGACTGCCCCAGGGTGCACCCCAACCCAAGGTGAGAGGCTGTACCAGCCCCTTTTGCTGTCTGGCACTGCTCAACACTAGGGTGAGGTCTGTTGTGGCTGAGGAAAGGGCACACTTGTGAAAGACAGAGCAGGTTCAGACCCAGCACAACATCCTAACAGAGCAAGGGCAGCCATTACTGGCATTCACGGGGGCAACAGATCAGGAACAGTCTGGAACTCTGGTGTGCCAGGACCACAACAGTATGCCCCTAGCCCACACTGGATGCCTGCTTGAGCCCCTCTTGCTCCAGCACTGCTCCTCTTTGCAATGGAGGTGCCAATGCTGGGGGTGCAGAAAGCAAACACTGAAAAGGAACAGAACTAGTTCAGACATGAACTTCAGGGCTTCAGCTCCAACAACTTGAGAATCATCCCACCCCTGATAGTGTGGTATTGACCACTGAGGAGACAAGCTCTGGCTCACACTTGACTCTGGTTCAAGCCACTCCATCTCCAGCTCTACCACCTACCAAGGTAACAGTAGCCAACACACCCTGGGGGAAGATGTGACTTCTGTTCCCTTCAGATACAGCTCTCCCAATGACACCAGGCACATACAGAACATATAGGGATACTCCCATACAAGCACACCACTTTAAGACCAGGATAGGTAACAATTTCACTTAACTTCACTGTGATAAAGAAAGAAAAAGTTAAGCCAAATGATAAGATAGAGGAATTTGGTTCAAATGAAAGAAAAAGGGGAAAAAATGAAAGAAAAAAAAAAAACCTAATGAAACAGATTTACCAGATAAAGAGTTCAAAGCATTAGTAATAAGAATGGTACTGAATTAGTAACTGAATTAGCAAAAATATAGTGAGAATTTTTTCAAGGAACTAAAAAAGAAAAACAGCTAGAACTGAAAATACAGCAATTGAAAAACATATCAGAAGGAATTAATAGCAGACTAGGTAATACAGAAGAATGCCTAAGTGATCTGGAAAATAGAATAACAGAAATAAGAACAGCAAAAACAACAAAAAAAATTAATGAGAACATAGTAAAGGACTTCTGAGACAATATCAAGTGTACCAACATTCCCATTATATAGGTTACACAGGATGACCATTATATAGAGCAAATAGGATACCAAGAAAAGATGAAGCCAAACAGACTCACACCAAGATATATCATAGTTAAAATGGCAAGTTTAAAGATAAGAGTATCCTAAAGGCAGCAAGAAAAAAAATGGAGTCACATTATAGGGGAGATCCATAAGGTTATCAGTGGATTTTCCTGCAAAAATATTGCAGCTGAGAAGTGAATAGCATGATATATTTTAAGTGCTGAAAGAGAAGAACCAAAAACTTTGTATATTCTACCAAGCAAGACTATCATTCAGAATTAAAGAAGAGAAAAAGAACTTCTCAGACAAGTAAATACTGAAAGAGTTCATTGATACTAAACTGACCCTAAAAAAAATGTTAAAGAGTTTTCTTTAAAATGAAAAGAAAGGGATAAAAGAAGTAAGAACTTGTAGGAAAGTAAAAATCCCCTTAGGAAAGGAAATATATAGTAAAGGCCATCATTCAACCATTTAACAAACCAGTATGAAAATTAAAAGACAAAGAATTGTGAAATCAAAAGCAACCACAGTAAAAAGATACGCATGAAGATACAAAGTAAGACATCAAACACACAAAATGTGGAAGGGAGTAAAAAGTGTAGTTCTTTTAGAATGGGTTTGTATAGCCAACATTTTATAATAACTAAAATAGAAAGTAATCTTTAAAAACTATATAATAAATTAGATAATATTTTAAAAGAACAGAAAGAGTAAAATCAACAAATTGTAGAACATGGGGAATACAGACAATATTTCGTAATGACTAAATGAAAACTAACCTTTAAAATTAACCTTCAGTTCAGTTCAGTTCAGTCTCTCAGTCGTGTCCCATGGACTGCAGCACGCCAGGCTTCCCTGACAATCACCAACTGCCAGAGCTTACTCAAACTCATGTCAACTGAGTTGGTGATGTCATCCAACCATCTCATCCTCTGTCATCCCCTTCTCCTGCCTTCAATCGTTCCAGGCATCAGGGTCTTTTCCAGTGAGTCAGCTCTTTGCATCAGGTGGCCAAAGTACTGGAGCTTCAGCCTCAGCATCGGTCCTTCCAATGAATATTTAGGACTGATTTCCTTTAGGATGGACTGGTTGGATCTCCTTGCAGTACAAGGGATTCTCAACAGTCTTATCCAACACCACAGTTCAAAAGCATCAATTCTTCGGCACTCAGCTTTCTTTATAGTTCAACTCTCACATCCATACATGACTACTGGAAAAACCATAGCTTTGACTAGACAGACCTTTGTCAGCAAAGTAATGTCTCTGCATTTTAATACACTGTCTAGGTTGGTAATAGCTTTCCTTTCAAGGAGCTTTTTGTTTCATGGCTGCAGTCACCATCTGCAGTGATTTTGGAGCCCAAGAAAAGGAAGTCTATTACTTTTTCCATTATTTCCCCATCTATTTGCTGTTATGGGACCAAATACCATGATCTTCGTTTTGTGAATGTTGAGATTAAAGCCAGCTTTTCCACTTTCTTCTTTCACTTTCAAGAGGCTCTTTAGTTCTTCAACTTCTGCCATAAGAGTGGTGTCATCTGCATATCTAAGGATACTGATGTTTCTTCAGGCAATCTTGACTCCAGCTTGTGTTTCATCCAGCCTGGCATTTCATACGATGCACTCTGCATAGAACTTAAATAAGCACGGAGACAGTATACAGCCTTGACGTACTCCTTTCCTGATTTGGAACCAGTCCGTTGTTCTATGCCTGGTTCTAACTGTTGCTTCTTGACCTGCATACATATTTCTCAGAAGGCAGGTAAGGTGGTCTGGTATTCCCATCTCTTGAAGAATTTTCCATAGTTTTTTGTGATCCACACAGTCAAAGGCTTNAAAAAAAAAACCTAATGAAACAGATTTACCAGATAAAGAGTTCAAAGCATTAGTAATAAGAATGGTACTGAATTAGTAACTGAATTAGCAAAAATATAGTGAGAATTTTTTCAAGGAACTAAAAAAGAAAAACAGCTAGAACTGAAAATACAGCAATTGAAAAACATATCAGAAGGAATTAATAGCAGACTAGGTAATACAGAAGAATGCCTAAGTGATCTGGAAAATAGAATAACAGAAATAAGAACAGCAAAAACAACAAAAAAAATTAATGAGAACATAGTAAAGGACTTCTGAGACAATATCAAGTGTACCAACATTCCCATTATATAGGTTACACAGGATGACCATTATATAGAGCAAATAGGATACCAAGAAAAGATGAAGCCAAACAGACTCACACCAAGATATATCATAGTTAAAATGGCAAGTTTAAAGATAAGAGTATCCTAAAGGCAGCAAGAAAAAAAATGGAGTCACATTATAGGGGAGATCCATAAGGTTATCAGTGGATTTTCCTGCAAAAATATTGCAGCTGAGAAGTGAATAGCATGATATATTTTAAGTGCTGAAAGAGAAGAACCAAAAACTTTGTATATTCTACCAAGCAAGACTATCATTCAGAATTAAAGAAGAGAAAAAGAACTTCTCAGACAAGTAAATACTGAAAGAGTTCATTGATACTAAACTGACCCTAAAAAAAATGTTAAAGAGTTTTCTTTAAAATGAAAAGAAAGGGATAAAAGAAGTAAGAACTTGTAGGAAAGTAAAAATCCCCTTAGGAAAGGAAATATATAGTAAAGGCCATCATTCAACCATTTAACAAACCAGTATGAAAATTAAAAGACAAAGAATTGTGAAATCAAAAGCAACCACAGTAAAAAGATACGCATGAAGATACAAAGTAAGACATCAAACACACAAAATGTGGAAGGGAGTAAAAAGTGTAGTTCTTTTAGAATGGGTTTGTATAGCCAACATTTTATAATAACTAAAATAGAAAGTAATCTTTAAAAACTATATAATAAATTAGATAATATTTTAAAAGAACAGAAAGAGTAAAATCAACAAATTGTAGAACATGGGGAATACAGACAATATTTCGTAATGACTAAATGAAAACTAACCTTTAAAATTAACCTTCAGTTCAGTTCAGTTCAGTCTCTCAGTCGTGTCCCATGGACTGCAGCACGCCAGGCTTCCCTGACAATCACCAACTGCCAGAGCTTACTCAAACTCATGTCAACTGAGTTGGTGATGTCATCCAACCATCTCATCCTCTGTCATCCCCTTCTCCTGCCTTCAATCGTTCCAGGCATCAGGGTCTTTTCCAGTGAGTCAGCTCTTTGCATCAGGTGGCCAAAGTACTGGAGCTTCAGCCTCAGCATCGGTCCTTCCAATGAATATTTAGGACTGATTTCCTTTAGGATGGACTGGTTGGATCTCCTTGCAGTACAAGGGATTCTCAACAGTCTTATCCAACACCACAGTTCAAAAGCATCAATTCTTCGGCACTCAGCTTTCTTTATAGTTCAACTCTCACATCCATACATGACTACTGGAAAAACCATAGCTTTGACTAGACAGACCTTTGTCAGCAAAGTAATGTCTCTGCATTTTAATACACTGTCTAGGTTGGTAATAGCTTTCCTTTCAAGGAGCTTTTTGTTTCATGGCTGCAGTCACCATCTGCAGTGATTTTGGAGCCCAAGAAAAGGAAGTCTATTACTTTTTCCATTATTTCCCCATCTATTTGCTGTTATGGGACCAAATACCATGATCTTCGTTTTGTGAATGTTGAGATTAAAGCCAGCTTTTCCACTTTCTTCTTTCACTTTCAAGAGGCTCTTTAGTTCTTCAACTTCTGCCATAAGAGTGGTGTCATCTGCATATCTAAGGATACTGATGTTTCTTCAGGCAATCTTGACTCCAGCTTGTGTTTCATCCAGCCTGGCATTTCATACGATGCACTCTGCATAGAACTTAAATAAGCACGGAGACAGTATACAGCCTTGACGTACTCCTTTCCTGATTTGGAACCAGTCCGTTGTTCTATGCCTGGTTCTAACTGTTGCTTCTTGACCTGCATACATATTTCTCAGAAGGCAGGTAAGGTGGTCTGGTATTCCCATCTCTTGAAGAATTTTCCATAGTTTTTTGTGATCCACACAGTCAAAGGCTTTGAAATATTCAATACAGCAGAAGTAGAAGTTTTTCTGGAACTCTCTTGCTTTTTCTATGATCCAATGGATGTTGGCAATTTGATTCCTAGTTCCTCTGTCCCATCACTTCATGGCAAATAGATGGGGAAACAGTGGCTGATTTTATTTTGGGGCTCCAAAATCACTGCAGATGGTGATTGCAGCCATGAAATTAAAAGATGCTTACTCCTTGGAAGGAAAGTTATGACCAACCTAGACAGCATATTGAAAAGCAGAGACATTACTTTGCCAACAAAGGTCTGTCTAGTCAAGGCTATGGTTTTTCCAGTAGTCCTTTATGGATGTGAGATTTGGACTGTGAAGAAAGCTGAGTGTTGAAGAATTGATGCTTTTGAACTGTGGTGTTTGAGAAGACTCTTGAGAGTCCCTTGGACTGCAAGGAGATCCAACCAGTCCATCCTAAAGGAGATCAGTCCTGGGTGTTCATTGGAAGGACTGATGTTGAAGCTGAAACTCTGATACTTTGGCCACCTGATGCAAAGAGCTGACTCATTTGAAAAGACCCTGAGGTTGGGAAAGATTGAAGGCAGGAGAAGAAGGGGATGACAGAGGATGAGATGGTTGGATGGCATCACCGACTCAATGAACATAAGTTTGGGTAAACTCTGGTAGTTGGTGATGGACAGGGAGGCTTGGCGTCCTGTAGTCCATGAGGTCTCAAAGAGTCAGATACGACTGAGCAATTGAACTGAATTGAACTGTCTTTTCTAAATCCAGCTTGAACATCTGGAAGTTCTCAGTTCACATACTATTGAAGCCTGGCTTGGGGAATTTTGAGCATTATTTTTCTAGCATGTAAGATGGGTGCAATTGTGCAGTAGTTTGAACATTCTTTGGTGTTGCCTTTCTTTAGGATTGGAATGAAACCTGACCTTTTCTAGTCCTGTGGCCATTGCTAAGTTTGCCATATTTGCTAGAATATTGAGTGCAGCACTGTAACAGCATCATCTTTTAGGATTTGAAATAGCTCAACTGGAATTCCATCACCTTCACTAGCTTTGTTTATAGTGATACTGATGCTTTTTTTTAGCTTTTTTTTTCCATTTCATATATATATTTATTTATGATATAGTCTTTATATATCTATATCTTATATATATTTATATACATCCACCTAAGGAGTATCTATGACTACTTAGTTTCATTTTTATTTTTTTTATTTTTTTATTTTATTTATTTATTTATTTATTTTTATTTTGACTGTTGAGTTTTTTATGCTTCTTAAGGCCCACTACTTTGCATTCCAGGGTGTCTGGCTCTAGCTGAGTGTTTACATCACTGTGGTTATCTGGGTCATGAAGATCTTTTTTGTACAGTTCTATGTATCCTTGCCACCTCATCTTAATATCTTGCACTTCTTTTATTTTCATATCATTTCTGTTCTTTATTGTGCCCATCTTTACATGAAATGTCCCCTTAGTATCTCTAATTTTCTTAAAGACATCTCTTAGTGTCTCTAATTTTCTTAAAGACATTCCCATTCTATTGTTTTTCTCTATTTCTTTTCATTGATCACTGAGGAGGGCTTTCTTATCTCGCCTTGCTATTCTTTGGCACTCTGCATTCAGATGGGTGTATCTTTCCTTTTCTCCTTTGCTTTTAGTTTCTCTTCTTTTATCAGCTATTTGTAAGGCCTCCTCAGACAACCATTTTGTCTTTTTGAATTTCTTTTCTTTCCCAAGAAAAAGAAATGCAAAAATTAACCTTAAAAAGAATAATAGAATATGTTTCAGCCTAAATGGCAATCAATTTAAAACAAGCAGACATAGATAAATGTATATAAACCCATGGTAACCACAAACCAAAACCCTAAAATAGATATACAAAATACTAGAAAGAACACAAGGATACCACTAAATAAAATAAAAACCACAAGGTAAGAGAAATTCTGTCTCCAGGATTCAATTCAGTACTGGTGGTATAGAAGCCAAATTTCAGCTACAAATTTAGGGGCTCATCCAGAATCATATTCAGAAGCAAGTGGCCCTGTAGGGGTCCCCTGGTTTGATTGGATGTGTTGAGGTCTTCCTCCATGCCAGCCTCCATCAGGCAAGTGGAAGGTTGGAGGATTCCTTAGGAGAACACATTTTTTGGGAGACCTGTTGAAAGGTCTGAGCTCCACTCACCCCCAGTTTGCCAATCCAGCAGTCAGAAACTGAGGCAGGAGGGGAGGACAGAAGAGGGGCTATCATAGCAGCTTCTGAGGTGACCTTTGCCTTAGGGACATTCCTCTCACCCTCCTGTATACACCAAACCAAAGTTCCTGCGACAGGGAATTATTTTAGGGAAGGAGAAAAGTAGTTACTGGGAGGTCATAACATCTCCGTAAGCATCTGCTTCTGGAGGTCAGAAGCCTAAAATCAAGGTGTAAGCTGGATTGTTTTCCTTCTGGAGTCTCTGGGTGAAGAAAGACTTGTGTTGTCATATTCGGCAGTCTTCAACATGCATCAAGGCAGGAGGAGGAGACAAGACGTTGGGGTAGAAGGATTTGATCTCACCTCTTCTCACAAAAATAACAAAATCACAACTAACTGCTGAACAACCATCAGCAAAAAATACTGGAGCCTACTAAAAAGATATTCTACCTCCAAAGACAAAGAAGAAGCTACAACACGATGGTAGGAGGGGTGCTTTTGCTGTACAATCAAATCCTATACTCACCAGGTAGGCAACTCACAAACTAGAAAATAATTATATCACAGAAGGTCTCTCAAAGGAGTGAGACTTCTGAGCCCATGTCAGGCTTCCTAGCCTGGCACCATGAGGAGGCTTCTTCAAAGCATTTAGCTTTAAAGTAGGGTTTGAGTGCAGAAGCCCCACAGGATTGGTAGAAATAGAGACTCCACTCTTGGAGTGTGCACACAAGATTTCACATTTACTGGGACCCAGGGAAAAGCAGTAACTCCATAGAAGCCTAGGTCAGAACTATCTGTGGATCTTGGGGGCTCTCCTGGGGAGGCAGCGGTCACCTGTGCCTCACTATGGAGGCAAAGACACTGGTGGCAGAGGCCTCAAGGAATATTCATTGGCATGACTCTCCCAGAGGTTGCCACTTTGGCACTGAGACCTGGCCCCACATATCAGTCTGCAGGATCCAATGCTGGGATGCCTCAAGCCAGACAACCAACAGGGTGGGATACAGCCTTGCTCATCAGCAAACAGGCTGTCTAAAGATGTCCTGAAACCACAGCCGCCAGTAAACATGCATGTTGACACAGCCCTGCCCACAAGAGGGACAAGATCTAGGTCTATCCAAAGAGGGCAAGCACCAGTCTCTCCTAACAGGAAGCCTGCACAAGCTCCTGGGCAAACTTCACCCACCAGGAGGCCAAGGGCAAAGACTAGAAGCAAGAGGAACTATGATCCAGCAGCCTGCAGAATGCAGACTACAAACACAGAAAACTAAATAAAATGAGACAGCATGGAAATATGTTCCAGAAGAAGGAACAACGTAAAACCACAGAAGAACAACTAAGTGAACTGGAGTAAGCAATCTACCTCAAAAAGAATTAAGAGTAATGATAGTGAAGATGATCCAATCTCAGGAAAATAATGAAGGTACAGATGGAGAAGATACAAGAAATGTTTAAAAAAGACCTAGAAGATTTAAAGAAAAAGCAACAGAGATAAACAATACAATAACTGAAATGAAAAATACACTAGAAGGAATCAATATCAAAATAAATGAGGCAGAAGAATAAGTGAGCTAGAAGACAGATTGGTAGAAATCACTGCCACAGAACAAAATATAGAAAAAAGAAATGAAGGTAATCTCATAGATCATGGAGACATTAAATGCAGCAATACTGACATTATAGGAGTCCCAGAAGGCAGAGAGAGAGAGAAAGGGCTTGAGAAAATAATTGAAGAGATAAAATTGAAAACTTCCCTACAATGGGAAAGGAAACACTCATTCAAATCCATGAAGCACCATATAGGATAAACCCTAGGAGGAACATGTCAAGACACATATTAATCAAACTGACGAAAATTAAAGACAAACTGTTCAAAGCAACAAGGGAAAAGCAACAAATAACATACCAAGGAATCCCTATAAGGTTATCAGTTGATTTTTCAGCAGAAATTCTGCAGGCCAAAAGGGAGTGTCATGATATATTTAAAGTGATGAAAGGGAAAAACCTACAACCAAGAATAGTCTACCCAGTCAGGTTCTCATTCAGACTCAACAGAGAAATCAAAAGCTTTACAGAAAAGCAAAATCTCTCAGCGTCACCAAAGCAGCTTTACAACAAATACTGAAGGAACTTCTGTAGGCAGAAAAGAAAACATCAAAACTAAAAACAAGAAAATTAGGAACACAAAAGTCCATCACTAATGCAGACACACAGAAGCAATAGGAAATCATCTACTCACAAATATGACATCAAAACCAGCAATAATGAGAAGCTGCTGCTGCTGCTAAGTCACTTCAGTCGTGTCTGACGCTGGGCGACCCCATAGACAGCATCCCACCAAGCTCTCCCGTCCCTGGGATACTCCAGGCAAGAGTACTGGAGTGGGGTGTCATTGCCGTCTCCTAATAATGAGGAGAGTATAAATGCAAAATACTTCAAACGCATCTGAAATTAAGAGACTAGCAACTTAAAACAATCTTATATAGACTGACACTTCCATATCAAATCATCATGGAAACCACAAACCAAAAACCTACAAACACACACAAATTGAAAAAGCAATCCAACACAACAGTGTTTGGATTCAGTTCAGATTCAGTGCAGGATACAGGATGCTTGGGGCTGGTGCACTGGGATTACCCAGATGGGTGGTACAGGGAGGGAGGTGGGAGGGAGGTTCAGGATGGGGAAAACGTGTACACCTGTGGTGGATTCATGTTGATGTATGGCAAAACCAATACAATATTGTAAAGTAAAATAAAAATGATAATAAATAAATTATAAATGGTTAAAAAATAAAATAAAATAACAACAACAACAACAAAAATTCAGTTCAGTTGCTCAGTCGACTCTGCGACTCCATGAACTGCAGCACATCAGGCCTCCCTGTCCATCACCAACACCTGGAGTCCACTCAAACCCATGTCCATCAAGTCAGTGATGCCATCCAATCATCTCTTCCTTTGCCGTCCCCTTCTCCTCCTGCCTTCAATCTTTCCCAGCATCAGGGTCTTTTCAAATGAGTCAGCTCTTCACTTCAGGTGGACAAAGTATTGGAGTTTCACCTTCAACATTAGTACTTCCAATGAATACCCAGGACTGATCTCCTTTAGGATGGACTAGTTGGGTCTCCTTGCAGTCCAAGGGACTCTCACGAGTCTTCTCCAACACCTCAATTCAAAAGTATCAATTCTTCAGCACTCAGCTCTCTTTATAGTCCAACTCTCACATCCATACATGACCACTGAAAAAACCATAGCCTTGACTAGGTGGACCTTTGTTGGCAAAGTAATGTCTCTGCTTTTTAATGTGCTGTCTAGGTTAGTCATAACTTTCTTTCCAAGGAGTAAACATCTTTTAATTTCATGGCTGCAATCACCATCCACAACGATTTTGGAGCCCAGAAAAATAAAGTCAGCTACTGTTTCCACTGTTTCCCCATCTATTTGCCATGAAGTGATGGGACCAGAGGCCATGATCTTTGTTTTCTGAATGTTGAGCTTTAAGCCAACTTTTTTCACTCTCCTCTTTCACTTTCATCAAGAGGCTCTTTAGTTCTTCACTTTCTGCGATAAGGGTGGTGTCATCTGCATATCTGAGGTTATTGATATTTCTCCCAGCAATCTTGATTCCCCTTTGTGCTTCTTCCAGCCCAGCGTTTTTCATGATGTACTCTGTATATAAGTTAAATAAGTAGGGTGACAATATACAGCCTTGACGTACTCCTTTTCCTATTTGGAACCAGTCTGTTGTTCCATGTCCAATTCTACCTGTTGCTTCCTGATCTACATACAGGTTTCTCAAGAGGCAGGTCAGGTGGTCTGGTATTCCTATCTCTTTCAGAAGTTTCCACAGTGTAGCAGAAAACTTTTGTATAGGTATATGAGAATGTATAAAATAACATACATTTTAGAAAACTTATGACTTCTTGCCCAGCTAAAAAGTATGACATTTTGAATCCATTTTTTTGACTTAGTATGAATAGAATGCTAGATTTCTAATTTATATTCACTCAAAATTTTGATATAGTTCCATGTATTTTGGCATCTAGTATTACTGTTGAGAGTCTAGAAAGTTTATTAAATTAGTGCTTTAAAAAATTTTAAATGAGACTTAAAAACTTCTAATCCAATTCTGAGACTTAAAAACCTCTAATCCAATTCTAATCCTATAAATACTATGCTTTTTAAAAACAAAAAAGCAGGAAATTAACATGTGATACAATATTATTAAAAATGACAGAATTATTTTGGTTGGTTTCCAAGGAAAGTCACACGACATCACAGTAATCCAAGTCTATGCTGCAACCAATGATGCCAAAGAAGCTAAAAATGACTGCTTCTATGAAGACCTACAAGACGTTCTAGAGCTAACACCAAAACCATGATTTTCATCAAAGAGGATTGGGATGCAAAAGTGGGAAGTCAAGAGATATTTGAAGTAACAAGTTTGGCCTTGGAGAAAAAATGAAGCAGAGAAAAAGCTAACAGTTTTGTCAAGAGAACACACTGGTCATAGCAAACACCCTCTTCCAACAACCCAAGAGACAACTCTATATATGGACATCACCAGACTGTCAATACCAAAATCAGATTGATTATATTCTTTGCAGCCACATATGGAGAAGCTCTACACAGTCAGCAAAAACAAGATATGGAGCTGACTGTGGATTATATCATGAGCTCCTTATTTCAAAATTCTGACTTAAAAGGAAGAAAGAAGGGAAAACAACTAAGTATGACCTAAATCAAATCCCTTATGTTTATACAGTGGAGGTGATAAATGTTAAAAGATTCAAGAGATAGATCTGGTAGACAGAGAACATGGAGAGCTATGGGCAGAAGTTCACAACATTGTATAGGAGGCAGTGAACAAAATCATCCCAAAGAAGAAGAAATGCAAGAAGGCAATGTAGTTTTCTGTGGAGGTTTTACAAACAGCTGAGGAAAGAAGAGAAGTGAAAGCAAGGAAGAAAGGGAAAGATATATCCAACTGAATGCAGAGTTCCAGAGAATAGCAAGGAGAGATAAGAAGGCCTTGTTAAATGAACAATGCAAATAAACAGAGGAAAACAACAAATGGGAAAGACAAGAGATCTCTTCAAGAAAACTGGAGATATCAAGGGAACATGTCATGCAAAGATGGGCATGATAAAGTACAAAAATAGTAAGGACCTAATAAAAGCAGAAAAGTTTAAGAAGAGGTGGCAAGAATACACAGAAGAACTATACAAAAAGGTCTTAATGACCCAGACAACCATGATGGTGTGGTCACTCACCTAGAGCCAGACATCCTGGAGTGTGAAGTCAAGTGGGCCTTAGGAAGCATTACTATGAATAAAGCTAGTGAAAGTGATAGAATGCCAGCTGAGCTATTTCAAATCCTAAAAGATGCTGCTGCTAAAGTGCTGCACTCAGTATGTCAGAAAATTTGGAATATCAGCTCTGGTCACAGGATTGGAAAATGTCAGTTTTCATTCCAGTCTCAAAGAAGGGCAATGCCAAAGAATGTTCAAACCACTATTAAATTGCACACATTTCACATGCTATTTATAGTAAGGTTATGCTCTAATTCTTCAAGCTAGGCTTCAGACAGTATATGAGGCTGTATACTGTCACCCTGTTTATTTAACTTATATGCAGAGTCATGTAAAATGCCAGACTGGATGAAGCACAAGCAGGAATCAAAATTTCTGGAAGAAAACTCAACAACCTCAGATATGCAGATGATACCACTCTAATGGCAGAAAGTGAAGAGGAATGAAAGAGTCTTTTGATGAGGGCAAAGATGAAAGTGAAAAGGCTGATTTGAAACTCAGTCTCCAAAAAACTAAGATCATGGCATCTGGTCCCATCAATTCATGGCAAACAGAATGGGAGAAAAGTAGAAATGACATATTTTATTTTCTCAGGCTCCAAAATCACTGCAGATGGTGACTGCAGTCCTGAAATTAAATGACACTTGCTCCTTGGAAGGAAAGCAATGACAAACCTAAACAACATACTAAAAAACAGACATCACTTTACTGACAAAGGTTCATATAGTCAAATCTATGGCTTTTCCAGTAGTCATGTTCAGATGTGACAGTTGGACTATAAAGAAAGTTGAGCATTGAATAATTGATGCTTTCAAATTGTGGTGCTGGAGGAGACTCTTGAGAGTCCCTTGGACTGCAAGGAGATCATACCAGTCATTCCTAAAGGAAATTAACCCCAAATATTCATTGGAAGGACTGATGCTGAAGCTGAAGCTCCAATAGTTTGGCCACATGATGAGAAGAGCCAACTCTTGGTCACTCACCTAGAGCCAGACATCCTGGAGTGTGAAGTCAAGTGGGCCTTAGGAAGCATTACTATGAATAAAGCTAGTGAAAGTGATAGAATGCCAGCTGAGCTATTTCAAATCCTAAAAGATGCTGCTGCTAAAGTGCTGCACTCAGTATGTCAGAAAATTTGGAATATCAGCTCTGGTCACAGGATTGGAAAATGTCAGTTTTCATTCCAGTCTCAAAGAAGGGCAATGCCAAAGAATGTTCAAACCACTATTAAATTGCACACATTTCACATGCTATTTATAGTAAGGTTATGCTCTAATTCTTCAAGCTAGGCTTCAGACAGTATATGAGGCTGTATACTGTCACCCTGTTTATTTAACTTATATGCAGAGTCATGTAAAATGCCAGACTGGATGAAGCACAAGCAGGAATCAAAATTTCTGGAAGAAAACTCAACAACCTCAGATATGCAGATGATACCACTCTAATGGCAGAAAGTGAAGAGGAATGAAAGAGTCTTTTGATGAGGGCAAAGATGAAAGTGAAAAGGCTGATTTGAAACTCAGTCTCCAAAAAACTAAGATCATGGCATCTGGTCCCATCAATTCATGGCAAACAGAATGGGAGAAAAGTAGAAATGACATATTTTATTTTCTCAGGCTCCAAAATCACTGCAGATGGTGACTGCAGTCCTGAAATTAAATGACACTTGCTCCTTGGAAGGAAAGCAATGACAAACCTAAACAACATACTAAAAAACAGACATCACTTTACTGACAAAGGTTCATATAGTCAAATCTATGGCTTTTCCAGTAGTCATGTTCAGATGTGACAGTTGGACTATAAAGAAAGTTGAGCATTGAATAATTGATGCTTTCAAATTGTGGTGCTGGAGGAGACTCTTGAGAGTCCCTTGGACTGCAAGGAGATCATACCAGTCATTCCTAAAGGAAATTAACCCCAAATATTCATTGGAAGGACTGATGCTGAAGCTGAAGCTCCAATAGTTTGGCCACATGATGAGAAGAGCCAACTCTTTGGAAAAGACCCTGATGTTGGAAAGATTGAGGGCAGGAGGAGAAAGGGGTGACAGAGAATGAGATGGTTGGATGGCATCACCGACTCAATGGACATGAATTTGAAAACTCTGGGGGATGGTGAAGGACAGGGAAGCCTAGCATGCTGCAGTCCATGGGGTTGCAAAGAATCAGAATGACTTAGCAGCTGAACAACAACAGTTTTATTAACTAAAATACAGGTTTCATTAAAATTTCACAATATTTTATGCTGCTGCTGCTGCTAAGTCACTTCAGTCGTGTCTGACTCTGTGTGACCCCATAGACGGCAGCCCACCAGGCTTCCCCATCCCTGGGATTCTCCAGGCAAGAATACTGGAGTGGGTTGCCATTTCCTTCTCCAATGCATGAAAGAGAAAAGTGAAAGTGAAGTCGCTCAGTCTGTCCGACTGTTAGCGACCCCATGNTGCTGCTGCTGCTGCTAAGTCACTTCAGTCGTGTCTGACTCTGTGTGACCCCATAGACGGCAGCCCACCAGGCTTCCCCATCCCTGGGATTCTCCAGGCAAGAATACTGGAGTGGGTTGCCATTTCCTTCTCCAATGCATGAAAGAGAAAAGTGAAAGTGAAGTCGCTCAGTCTGTCCGACTGTTAGCGACCCCATGGACTGCAGCCCACCAGGCTACTCCGTCCATTGGATTTTCCAGGCAAGAGTACTGGGGTGGGGTGCCATTGCCTTCCCCGTATTTTATGCTAGTGTCCATTATTTGTTTTCCTACCTTATTCAAGACTCCACATTGTATTTAATTTAATTGCATTGAGCAGCTTCGGCTACATGCAAGAAATTCTGGTAAATTATCTTTTCATTTTTCTTATGTTACAAATATCTTCTAATGTTCTTTGTTGTGGCTTCTTTGATAAACCCATCATTTAAAAGTGGACATTTAATTTCCACATACATAGGATTTTAAAGTAAAAAGAAAAGTCACAGCCCAAACCAGTGTGTTAAAGAAATAAATAGAGACTGGAAAGGCAATAGAAAAGATCAAAGAAACTAAGTGCTGTGTTTTTGAAATGACAAAGAAAATTGAAAACTTTAGCTATACTGACTACAAAAGAAAGACAAATAAATTTTTTAAATAGAAGACATTTCAACTGATTTGTTGTTGTTCAGTCACTAAGTTGTGTCTGACTCTTTGCAATACCAAGAAATAAAAAGTTCATAAGAGACTTTAATAAACAATGAAATGCCAACAAATTGAATTATCTAGAAAAATAGATAAATTCCTAGAAATATATAACCTACTCAGACGAAATCATGAAGAAATAGACAATCTGACCTGACCAATAATGAGTTAGAATTTTGAATCAGTAATTAAAATATCTCCCAACAAATAAAAGTCCAGGGCCAGGTGGTTTCACTGGTGAATTCCAACAGACATTTTAAAAAGAATTACTTCTAATCCTTCTCAAACTCTTTCAAAAAACTGAACAGAAGGAAACACCTCCAACCCATTTTACAAAACCAACATTACTCTGAAACCAAAGTCATACAAGGACACTCAAATAAGGAAAACAACAGGACTATATCCCTGATGAACAAAAGTCCTTAACAGATTACCAGCAAACCAAATTCAATAGCACATGAAAAGGATCTTATACCATGATCAAATGAAATTTATCTCTGGGATGCAAGAATGGTTCAACATATGCAATTAATAAATGTGATACATCATATTAACAGAATGAATAATAAAAATCATATGGCCATCTCAATAGAAACAGAAAAAGTATTTGGCAAAATTCACCATACTTTATAAAAACTACATTATTAAAAACTCAACAAATTAGGTATAGAAAAATGTCCCTCAACTTAATAAAGGTCATCATATATGACAAGCCCACACCTAACATCATACTCAATGGTGAAAATCTGAAAGGATTTTCTTTAAGATAAGAAACAAGACAATCATGCCCACTCTCACCACTTCTACTCAACATAAACTGAAGTCCTATCTAGAGAGAGTAAAATGAATAAAGAATAAATGAATAAATAAAAGCATCCAAACCAGAAAGTAAGAAGTAAAATTGTCTGTTGGCAGATGACAAGTTGATCTTATATTTAGAAAACCCTAAAGACTCCACCAAAAAACCGCTAGATCTAATAAATGATTTTGGTGAAACTTCAAGATGCAAACTTAAAAAAAATAATTTCTATCTTTATATTCTTACAGCAAACTACCTGAAAGGGAAACTAAGAAAACAATCTCTTTTAGAGCAGCCTGAAAAAAAAAAAAACCTAGATTTAATTGAAGAGATGAAAAAAGTTTGCATACAAAACTTTAGGACATTGGTGAAAGAAACTAAAGAAGATACAAATAAATAGAAAGATATCCTCTGGTTATGGACTGGAAAAATTAATATTGTTAAAATGTGCATACTACCCAATGTGATCAACAGAGTCAATGCAATCTCTGTCAAAATATGAGTGATATTTTTCATAAAAATAGAAAAAACTTTTGCAAAATATATGCTGGTGGTGGTGGTTTAGTCACATCCGACTCTTTGCAACCCCATGGACTGTAGCTGCCATGCTCCTCTGTCCATGGGATTTCCCAGGCAAGAATACTGGAGGGGATTGCCATTTCCTTCTCCAGGGGATCTTGCTGACCCAGGGACTGAACTGGAGTCTCCTGATTGGCAGGCAGATTTTTTACCACTGAGTCACCTGGGAAGCCCTGTAAAATGTATATGGAACCACAAAAGACTGAATAGCCAAAGCAATCGTGAGCAAGAAGAACAAAGCTGGAGGCATCATGGTTTTTTTATGTTAAACTCTATTAAAAACCATTGCAGTCAAAACAGTGTGGTATTGGCATAAGAACAGACACATAGTCCAATGGAACTGATGAGAGTCTAGAAATAAAGCCACATATAGTTCAGTTCAGTTCAGTCACTCAGTCGTGTCCAACTCTTTGCAACCCCATGAATCGCAGCACGCCAGGCCTCCCTGTCCATCACCAACTTCCGGAGTTCACTCAGATTCACATACATCGAGTCAGTGATGCCATCCAGCCATCTCATCCTCTGTCGTCCCCTTCTCCTCCTGCCCCCAATCCCTCCCAACATCAAAGTCTTTTCCAATGAGTCACCTCTTCTCATGAGGTGGCCAAAGTACTGGAGTTTCAGCTTTAGCATCATTCCTTCCAAAGAAATCCCAGGGTTGACCTCCTGCAGAATGGACTGGTTGGATCTCCTTGCAGTCCAAGGGACTCTCAAGAGTCTTCTCCAACACCACAGTTCAAAAGCATCAATTCTTCAGCGCTCAGCCTTCTTCACAGTCCAACTCTCACATCCATACATGACCACAGGAAAAACCATAGCCTTGACTAGATGGACCTTAGTCGGCAAAGTAATGTCTCTGCTTTTGAATATGCTATCTAGCTTGGTCATAACATTTCTTCCAAGGAGTAAGTGTCTTTTAATTTCATGGCTGCAGTCACCATCTGCAGTGATTTTGGAGCCCCAAAAAATAAAGTCTGACACTGTTTCCACTGTTTCCCTATCTATCACCCATGAAGTGATGGGACTGGATGCCATGATCTTCATTTTCTGAATGTTGAGCTTTAAGCCAACTTTTTCACTCTCCTCTTTCACTTTCATCAAGAGGCTTTGTAGTTCCTCTTCACTTTCTGCCATAAGGGTGGTGTCATCTGCATATCTGAGGT
>SJYX01013594.1:176482-187897 GCA_006410675.1 Oreotragus oreotragus
CTTTCATCAAGAGGCTCTTTAGTTCTTCTTCACTTTCTGTCATAAGGGTGGTATCACTTGCATATCTGAGGTTAATGATATTTCTCCAGCAAAGTTGATTCCAGCTTGTGCTTCTTCCAGCCCAGCGTTTCTCATGATGTACTCTGCATATAAGTTAAATAAGCAGGGTGACAATATACAGCCTTGACGTACTCCTTTTCCTATTTGGAACCAGTCTGTTGTTCCATGTCCAGTTCTAACTGTTGCTTCCTGACCTGCATACAGATTTCTCAAGAGGCAGGTCAGGTGGTCTGGTATTCCCATCTCTCTCAGAATCTTCCAGTTTATTGTGATCCACACAGTCAAAGGCTTTGGCATAGTCAATAAGCAGAAATAGATGTTTTTCTGGAATTCTCTTGCTTTTTCCATGATCCAGCGGATGTTGGCCACATATAAGCAGTCTATTAATTTTTAACAAGAGTGAATACACAATGGGGAAATGATAGTCTCTTTAATCAATAGTTCTTGAAAATTTGGACATCCACATGCAAAAGAAACTGGACAATTATCTTATATCATACACAAAAATCAATTCAAAATGCATTGAAGACTTAATCCCCAAACTGTAAAACTCCTAGAAGAAAACAGAGGGAAAACACACCTTTACATTAGTCTTTGCAATTATTTTCTGGATATGACACCAAAAGCAAATATAACAAAAGCAAAAATAAATGTGTGGAATTATATCAGACTAAAAAGCTTTTGCACAGCACACAATCCACGAAATTAAACAGCAACCCACAGAATGGGAAAAATATTTGCAAATCATATTTCTGATAAGAAGTTCTCCATAATATACAAGGAACTTATACAGTTAATTAAATAGCATAAAATAAACAATTAGATTTGAAAATGGACAAAGTACTATCTGAATAGTCATTTTTCTGAGGATGACATACAGATTGCCAAAAGGTATGTGAAAGGTGCTCAATATAACTAATTATCAGGGAAATGCAAATCAAAACCACAACGACATATCACCTGTTAAATGATTATCATCAAAGAGAGAGTAGCTAACAACTGTTTGTGCACTGTTGGTGGAACTGTAAACTGTTTCAGCCACTATGGAGAACCCTATGGAGGTTCCTCAAAAAATTAAACATAAAACAACCACATGTTCCAGCAATCCCACTTCTGGGTATATATCCACAGGAAATGAGAAAGGTTACTGAGAAAACATATATTCTCCCATGTTTATTTCAGCATTATTCACAATTGCTAGTATACATATAAAATACTATTGAGTCATGAGAAAAAAGGAAATTCTGCCATTTGCAAAAATATGGTTGCACTTTGAGGACATTATGCTAAATGAGATGTCAGAAAGAGAAAGACATACACTGTATGATATCTCTTACATGTGAAATTTTAAAAAAACATATTGTTACCAGGAGCTGCAGGGGTTGGGGTGGGAAAATGAGACAGAAGTTGTTTAAATGTACATATTTGCATTATGTGATGTGGTAGAGATGTTAGCTAAGGGTACAATAGCAATAGTACTGCCAATCAACATGATGTACACCTTAAATTACACAATGTTTATTGTATGTCAAATATACTCAATAAAAAATAACTGTCAAAAATGGTAACTGTGTGAGGTGATGGATGTGTTAATTAGCTTGATTATGGCAATCATTTCACAATGTATATGTGAAATGTGATCAACATATGTGATCTTAGTTCCCCAACCTGGATCAAACCTGTAGTGGAAGCACCATGTCTTAACCACTGGACCGCCAGGGAAGTTCCTATACTTTTAGTTGTCAGTTATATCTCAGAAAGATGGGAAAATATTTGAAAATATATGTCAGAACCTTAGGGCATAAGTCTAATCAGGCTATTAAAAAATAAATATTGTAATTGATATGAGCTGCATTTCATTACATCATTTATTTAGTAGTATCAACCATGAATGTAACAATCTAGAAAGAAACAACAAAGTTCTTATCAGTTCAGGAAATTTACTGCATATGTAACGATGAATAAGAATAGAGAGCAACATGAGACTTAACAAAATTGCAAATTTCTTCAGGTCATAGATCTTCATAAATCTTTGAACCTGCCTGGGTGCTCAGTTGTGTCCAACTCTTTGTGAGCCCATGGACTGCAGTCCACCAGGTTTCTCTGTTCATGGGATTTTTCAGGCAAGAAAACTGGATTGGGTTGCCATTTCTTCCTCTAGGGGATCTTCTCAACCCAGGGATGGAACCCGGGTCTCCTACATCTCCTGCATTGGCAGGTGGGTTCTATACCATTGAGTTACTTGGGAATCTTTGAACAGCAGGTATTTATCAAATTTATCAAATCTATAAATGCAGAAAAGCTTGCTATACTTCTGTTATTGTACTTATGTCATTGAACATCTGTTGCTCTGATGAGAACATGAGCTTCTAGGAGACAACCCCCTTTTGTCATTCTTTTTATGACCCCACTCCAGTACTCTTGCCTGGAAAATCCCATGGACGGAGGAGCCTGGTAGGCTGAGTCCATGGGGACGTGAAGAATCAGACAGGACTGAGTGACTTCACTTTCACTTTTCACTTTCATGCATTGGAGAAGGAAATGGCAACCCACTCCAGTGCTCTTGCTTGGAGAATCCCAGGGATGGGGGAGCCTGGTGGGCTGCCGTCTATGGGGTCGCATAGAGTTGGACAGGACTGAAGCGACTTAGCAGTAGCAGCAACCTAACACAAAGCAACCACTCTGGAAACACTTGTTGAAATATTTGCCTTTTAATTGATGTATATTTCCAGGCTGTTCCCCTCTACAAAATCCTGCCAGTTCTTTTACAAAAATACAGCTTTGATAATGTCATTTTCATTGTCCCCAAACTTTTAATGATTGTTCAATTCATTGTCCCCAAACTTTTAATGGTTGTTCATAGCCTGCTTTACAGGATTATGTCCACATACCCTGGCAGGGTGTACTCTACTCACGATTTGTATTCCCAGTCTCATTCCTGACCTTTCCTCTTCACATACTCTTTCCTCAAGCTGTGCTGACTGTTCCTTGAACACTTTTGTATTTTCATTACTCTCCAGTGTCCAGTGTCTAATCACCCAGTCCTGTTCAACTCTTTGTGACCCCATGGACTGTGGCCTCCCAGGCTCCTCTGTCCATGGAATTCTCCAGGCAATACTGGATTAGGTTGCCATTTTCTTCTCTAGGTGATCTTCTCGGCCCAGGGATCGAACCCATGTCTCCCTCACTCCAGGCAGAGGCTTTAAGATCGAGCTTCCAGGGAAACCCTGTACTCTCTGCCTTTGCAAATGCTGTTTCCTCTGTCTGAAAAGTCCTTCCCCTCCCTTTTGTTAGGCAAACTCTTATTTATTACTGAAGCTCAGCTTAAATATCACTACCTTGTAGTTTTCTCTCACCTCTCACAAAATGTATATCTCTCTCATTTTTTTCTGTATCAATATGTTTATTTATTCTTAAAATAAATGGACTAAGTTGACTCAGGGGGAATGGAACTAGAGAAAGAAGGAGGGAGCTTCCTGTCAATGGACTTACCCAAGCAGCAACTGCGGCGCTACGTGTTAAGCATATTGTTCAAGCAGCAGTGGGAGTATGAGGCTGGATGATCTTTAAGTCACTAGATGCTACCGTTCGTATCTTTCACACTGCGTGTCTTTGTGCTCGTGTGTGTCAGACAATAATGTGTGTGTGTGTGTGTGTGTGTGTGTGTGTGTGTGTGGCGTTGGGAGGGAGGGGACAAAGAAACAGAAAGAGATCAGAGCGGAGATGAGATGAGGGGAACGCAGTGCAGTAGGAGCAGATGGGCGGACCTAAATTTCTTCTGCTTAAGAGTTTTGCAGAGGTCTAGCCCTGCATCAAGTGCTGTGGCAAGGGGTGGGAGAGGAGGAAAGAGGAGGTACTGCACTCTCCACTCCCTCTGAGCGTGCCCAGCCTCGCCAGCCTGACGGATCATCTTCCGCTCCAACACCGCCTGTTCCTCCTCGCCGTGACTCATGCCTATTGTGTGTGGTGCACTCTGGCCTGCAGCCCCACAGGTGGTATCGACTAGGGGAGATTGTTCCCGCCAGGCTAGGCAGTGGAGCGCCGCACAGCGCGTCTTCCCGCCTCTCAGCCGCTGCCCAGCAATTCCGACCCAGCGCCAGCAGGCCTGCTCGGTCGATCTTCGAGCCTAAGATGCGGCGGGGCTGGAAGATGGCTCTGTCCGGGGGGCTACGGTGCTGCCGCCGTGTACTTTCCTGGGTGCCAGTGCTCGTTATCGTCCTCGTCGTGCTCTGGTCCTACTATGCCTACGTCTTTGAACTCTGCCTGGGTAAGTCGAGCTGGCACCTAAGGTGGGGAAATTATGCTTCAGCATAACCGTCTGCCCTACCCTTCACACTGGTGTCCCCTGTGTTCTTAGCCTTCACACTGCGGTTTTCCTTAAGCTCCCTGGAGATCTCTTGATCTCCAACCTATGGCTTCCCATAGTATTTCTTGCAGCCTCCCACGAGTGTCCCACCATGTCGCTATCATCTCCTAGCCAGGGTTTCTTACATTACTTCCTGGCCATACCCACAAGAATTTCCGTTGTTTTCCCCCGCTGGGATCCCCTTTTCTCAAACAGGACAACCACTTGTGCCTTGTGCTCTGGTTCTAGGGGCTGTCATCCTACCGAGTTGAGTAAACAACGTACCCTGTGTACTTAAACTGGCCACTTACACTAAGAGTCCCGCCAATTCACCCAATTAAGAGCCCAATATTTTCCAATTTCTTCCTACTAGGAACCCCCAAATATTTCCTGTACTCTCTTATTAGCTCTCCCTTATCTAACACTGGGATTCCTTCTTTTCCAGTGATCCTCTCAAGCCAGCTGAAGTGCATTTTCTGCCACTTGGGACCCCACAGTACACCTTGTTCTATCCCACTGTAGTCTCCCCTTTTCACAAAGTAATGCGCCTTCCATTCCTCTTTCCCTGTGGGACTAAACTAAAAGTTCGATTAGTTTCCCTTCCATTCCCCATTTTCTCATCTTCTCTAATGGAATGGGAATCCTACAATACATCCCATCCTTTCTACTCATACAAGAAGCCCTGATTTTTGTTACACTGGAGCTCCCCTTAGTCTCCTGCCTGCCTGCTTTGAGGTACATTCACTCCTTCCCATTCATGGCCCCACAGTATTTTCTGACACCTCATACTAGTCACCCTGCTTTTTATCACACTATGGTACTGCTTTGTCCACTGTCTTCTCACATTACGGTATCCTGTTTACCTTCCCACAAGGGCTTCCCTGGTGGCTCAGACAGTAAAGAATATGCCTGCAATGCAGGAGACTAGGGTTCGATCCCTGGGTAGGAAAGATCCCCTGGAGAAGGGGATAGCTACCCACTCCAATATATTTGCCTGGAGGATCCCATGTACAGAGGAGCCTGGTGGGCTACAGTCCATGGGGTTGCAAAAAGTCACTCACAACTGAGCGACTAACATTTTCAATTTCAAGGGTTCCCACAATATCCCCTATACACCTTCCAAAGGCTGTTAGTTTTCTAATGATGATCTCCTCTTGCTATCTTTTCTGAAATATACTCCCCACCTCCCGGAGTCCTCTTCCACTGTTAGCCCCACATTTTGCTATCCTCTTCCTCTGGGGTTTCTTATTATTTTCACTTTCTTTCTTCTAGGATTACACTTGTCCCTTGTCTTCTCAAACTAGGGAAACACCATACTTTCCTTCAGGGGTTTTTAATATTTCCCCTCCTTACAATGGGAGGCTCATTTCTTGTCCCTTCTCATTAATAAATCTAGGGTCTCCTCTTATACCCAGTCCTATAAAACCAGGGAACATTTCATCCCCTCCTGTGTTTAAAATAGTTCCCACAGTATATCTCATGCTCTCAAACTCAGAATTCCACAGTATTTACAGATGCAAATCCCAAGACTCTATCCCACTTGGATTACCCCCAGTCTCCTATAGTGTTATCAATTCACAATGGAGTCTTCATAGTATATCCTGTCTCCTCGCAAAAGAACCTCTGCTTTTCTCATGGTGAGTTCTCTCTTTGCCTCCCACATTGAAGAATCCCCATCTCTTCTCAAAGGAAGTTCCACTAATCTTGTCACTTCAGTATAGAATCCCACTTCTAACATTCTTAAAATTGTGTCTTATAATGTTCCCTATCCATTCAATGTGAGGTCCCAGTATATTTCCAGTCCCCTCACATTAGGACTCCTATTTATCTCTTTGGACATCCCCTCACTTTCAAATCCTTCGAAGACTCCTATATTTCTTTATATCAGAGTCTTCTCCTCTTAAAAATTATGGTTGAGATCCTGCTTTTTCTAACCGTAGGACCTGATTCCACTTATAATTTCTGTTTCGTACATATTTGACAAAGCAATAGTCTATTCCAGGTAGACTGGGATTAACTAGGGAGACAGAAGATAGCTATATTTTCTAATACAGAAGTTTCTTATAGATTCTGTGCATCAGAGTTTGAATTTTCCTGGTCCATTTCTTAGATTTACTAAGGAAAATACAGAAAGGTTATTACAAATTCAATTAGTTGCCTTCATAGATACAAATTCAGGCTGTATTTCTTTTTTTTATCACATTCTGATATGCAGGTGCATTAAATGGGCTGTACAGTGACTGGGAAGTTTTTCTGTTCCCAGAGCTCACCACTTTGCTCTTTTGAATGATTGACTGAAGGGTTAAAAGTTCAGCTCTGTTATTGTTGCTCCTAGGATCAATGCCATATTGTAAATATATCAGACATATTTTGGAGTTTTTCAGTACTGACCTACATGAGCTTTGCCAAGCAATTATTTTAAAAATTAATAATGGCTAACACATAGTGCTTGGTCTGTGCCAGGCAATGTTCTAAGTACTGTAGATATATGAACATTTTAATATATTAACTTATTTAATACTAACACTAACCATACAAAGCTGATATCATTACTATCCCCATTGTGCAGATGTGCAAAATGATATAAAGACCAAATTAATAATTAGCTTTCTACAAGTTCTTATTAAGTTATATAATATTAAAAGCTGAAAAGAAGCTTATTTATTTTGTTTATTTAACGTATTTGCAGGGCATTTACTACATTCTAGGCACTGTTGTAAGTGACTACACACACACACAAACATACACAGACACACAAACTTAATCCTTATAACAACCTTATGAGGCACACATTATCATTATAACCATTTTGAAGATAATAAAACTGAGGCACAGAGACATTGTGAAACTTGTCTAAAGTCATGGAGCTAGTAAATGTCCAAGCTTGGATGGCAACCTAGGAAGTATAGCACCTCAGTCCATGCTTTAACCTCCATAGTATCTTACTTAACTCCATCTATTTTCAACCAATACAGAGGTCTAAACTTGTGACTCATAGGCCACATGTAGCCTACAGACGTGTTTCATTTGGCCTGCACAGTGCTTTCCTTAACATTTTTTTTTTACAGTGAATCCTCATGAAATTTTATTTTGTTTTTATTGAGTTTACAGACTGATCTTAAGAGACATGCCATAGTTATACTATTGACTCTTTCTTTTTTTTTTTACTTTCATTCATTTTATTTATTTATTTATTTATTCATGTTTGGGAGTTCGTGTACACCTGTGGCAGAGTCATGTCAATGTATGCCAAAACCAATAGAGTACTGTAAAGTAAAATAAAGTAAAATGGAAGCCTTAACAGTTTGCATCAGATAACATTATTTAAAAACTAGGAAGGTAAGATAGCTTTTATTTCCAATTCTGGCTCCACCAATCCATCCTGTCATTCCCCCCCCCCCACTTTTAATAAGTCTTTTATTTTTTTAATTTAATTTTTAATTGGAGGAAAATTGCTTTACAATGTTGTGATGGTTTCTGCTGTACAAAAATGCAAATCAGCCATAATTATACATATATCATTTCCCTCTTGAGTCTCCTTTCCTTACCCCATCCTTCCCCTCTAGATCACTACAGAGCACCAGGCTGGGCTCCCTGTGTCATATAGAAACTTCCCACTAGCTATCTATTTTACACATTATAGTGTATGTATATCAGTGCTACTTTCTCCATTCTTCCCTCTCTCTCTTTCCCCTACTGTGTCCACAAGTCCGTTCTCTATGTCTGCATCTGCATTCCTTCCCTGCAAGTAGGTTCATCAATACCATTTTTCTAGATTCCATATATATGCTTTAATATACGATACTTATTTTTTCTGTTTCAGACTTCACTCTGTATAGCAGGCTCTAGATTCATCCACCTTACTAGGACTGACTCAAATTCATTCTTATTTATGGCTGAGTAATATTCCACATCCTCACCAAAACTTATTTTCCTTTTTAAATTATAGCCATCAGAGTGGCTATGAAGTAGTATCTTATCGTGATTTTGATTTGCATATCCCTGATGACTAATGAAATAGATTATCTTTTCATGTATTTGTTGGCCATTTGTATATCTTCTTTAAAGAAATATCTATTTAAGTCCTTTGCACATTTTTAACTGGGTTATTTATCTTTTTGTTTTCTAATTATAAGATTTCCTTATGTATTTTGAATATTCAACCCTTATCAGATAAATGATTTGCAGATACTTTCTCCCATTCCATGTGTTATCTTTTCACTTCTTTGATAGTATAATTTGATATCTGCTCAGTTGCTCAGTCATATCTGACTCTGCGACCTCATGGACTGTAGCCCACCAGGCTCCTCTGTCCATGGCATTGTCCCAGCAAGAATACTGGAGTGGGTTGCCATTTCCTCCTCCAGGGGATCTTCCTGACCCAGGGATCAAACNACTTCTTTGATAGTATAATTTGATATCTGCTCAGTTGCTCAGTCATATCTGACTCTGCGACCTCATGGACTGTAGCCCACCAGGCTCCTCTGTCCATGGCATTGTCCCAGCAAGAATACTGGAGTGGGTTGCCATTTCCTCCTCCAGGGGATCTTCCTGACCCAGGGATCAAACCCACATCTCCTACATTGGCAGGTGGATTCTTTACCACTGAGCTACCGGGGAAGCCTGTCATTTGATACATAAAATCTTTAATTTTGATAAAGTTCAACTTACCTATATTTCTACTTGTTGCGTGCTTTTTGATATCATATATAGAAGCACCCAATGCTAAATGCAAGGCCATAAAGATTTACCCCTGTATTTTCTTCTAAAAGATTTTTATAGTTTTTACCTTTTATTAAATATGATTAGATCTTTGGTCCATTTTGAGTTAATTTTTGTACGTGGAGTGAGGGAGGAATCCAGATTCATTCTTTTGCATGTGGCTATGAAGATGTCCCAGCATCATTTATAGAAGAGACTATTCTTATGCCATTAAATAGCCTTGACATGATTGTCAAAAACCAGTTGATCATAGAGGTATGGATTTATTTCTGTACTCTTAATTCTGTCCCACTGATTTGTTTGTCAATTCTTCTGCCAGTACCACACTTGCTTTGATGACCATACCTTTGTTTTAAATTTTGATGTCAAGAGCGTGAGTCCTCCAAATTTCTTTTTTTTTTTTGGCATTGTATTTTTTAAATTTTATTTATTTTAATTGGAGGCTAATTACTTTACAGTATTGTAGTGATTTTGCCATACATTGACATGAATCAGCCATGGGTGTACATGTGTTCCCCATCCTAAAACCCCCTCCCACCTCCATCCCCATCACATCCCTCTGGGTCATCCAAGTGCACCAGCCCTGAACAACCTGTCTCATGCATCAAACCTGGACTGATTCACAATATGGTATGTTTCACATATGATAATATACATGTTTCAGTTCTATTTTCTCAAATCATCCCACCCTCGCCTTCTCTCACAGAGTCCAAAAGGCTGTTCTATATACCTGTGTCTCTTTTGCTGTGTCACATATAGGGTTATCATTACCATCTTTCTAAATTCCATATATCAGTTCAGTTCAGTCACTCAGTCGTGTCTGACTCTTCATGACCCCATGAATCACAGCACGCCAGGCCTCCCTGTACTTAACCAACTCCTGGAGTTCACTCAAACTCACGTCCATCGAGTCGGTGATGCCATCCAGTCATCTCATCCTCTGTCGTTCCCTTCTTNCAGTCGTGTCTGACTCTTCATGACCCCATGAATCACAGCACGCCAGGCCTCCCTGTACTTAACCAACTCCTGGAGTTCACTCAAACTCACGTCCATCGAGTCGGTGATGCCATCCAGTCATCTCATCCTCTGTCGTTCCCTTCTTCTCCAGCCCCCAATCCCTCCCAGCATCAGGGTCTTTTTCAATGAGTGAATTCTTCTGATGAGGTGGCCAAAGTATTGGAGTTTCAGTGTCAGCATCAGTTCTTCCAATGAACACCCAGAGCTGGTCTCCTTTAGGATGAACTGGTTGGATCTCCTTGCAGTCCTAGAGACTCTCAAGAGTCTTCTCTAACACCACAGTTCAAAAACATCAACTCTTCGGCACTCAGCTTTCTTCACAGTCCGACTCTCACATCCATACATGACCTCTGGAAAAACCATAGCCTTGACTAGATGGACCTCTGTTGACAAAGTAATATCTCTGCTTTTCAATATGCTATCAAAGTTGGTCTTAACTTTCCTTCCAAGGAGTAAGCATCTTTTGATTTCATGGCTGCAATCACCATCTACAGTGATTTTGGAGCCCCCCAAAATAAAGTCTGACACTGCTTCCACTGTTTCCCCATCTATTTCCCATGAAGTGATGGGACCAGAGGCCATGATCTTAGTTTTCTGAATGTTGAGCTTTAAGCCAACTTTTTCACTCTCCTCTTTCACCTTCATCAAGAGGCTCTTTAGTTCCTCTTCACGTTCTTCCATAAGGGTGGTGTCATCTGCATATCTGAAATTATTGATATTTCTCCTGGCAATCTTGATTCCACCTTATGCTTCTTCCAGCCCAGCGTTTCTCATGATGTACTCTGCATAGAAGTTAAATAAGCAGGGTGACATTATACAGCCTTGCTGCTGCTGCTGGTAGGTCACTTCAGTCATGTCCGACTCTGTGCAACCTCAGAGATGGCAGCCCACCAGGCTCCCATCCCTGGGATTCTCCAGGCAAGAACACTGGAGTGGGTTGCCATTTCCTTTTCCAATGCATGAAATTGAAAAGTGAAAGTGAAGTCGTTCAGTCGTGTCTGACTCTTCACAACCCCACGGACTGCAGCCCACCAGGCTTCTCCATCCATGGGATTTTCCAGGCAAGAGTACTGAAGCAGGGTGCCATTGCCTTCTCCCATATACAGCCTTGACGTACTCCTTTTCCTATTTGGAACCAGTCTGTTGTTCCATGGCCAGTTCTAACTGTTGCTTCCTGACCTGCAAGAGGCAGGTCAGGTGGTCTGGTATTCCCATCTCTTTCAGAATTTTCCAGTTTATTGTGATCCACACAGTCAAAGGCTTTGGCATAG
>SJYX01013594.1:189132-216483 GCA_006410675.1 Oreotragus oreotragus
TATCCTAATTTCATTCTTTTACATGTAGCTGTCCAGTTTTGCCAGCAAGATGTGTATAAGAGACAGCTCCGTACATCCCACCCTCTCCTTCCACCCCCCACCCCTACCATGCCCATAAGTCTGTTGTCTATGTCTTGTTCTCCATTGATGCTCTGCAAATAATTTCATCAGTATCTTCTTTCTAGATTCCATATATATGCATTAGTATACGACATTTGTTTTTCTCTGTCTGACATACTTCACTCTGTGTAATAGGCTCTAGGTTCATCCACCTCAAGAACTGACTCAAATATGTTCCTTCTTATGGCTGAGTAACATTCCATTGTATATAAGTACTTGAACTTCTTTATCCATTCATCTGTCGATGGACTTCTAGGTTGTTTCCATGTTCTAGCTATTCTAAATAGTGCTGCAAGGAACATTGGGGTACATGTGTCTTTTCCCATTTTGATTTCCTCAGGGTATATGCCTAGTAGGATTGCTGAGTCTTATGGTGGTTTTATTCCTAGTTTTTTTAAGGAGTCTCCATACTGTCTTCCATAGTGGCTGTATCAATTTACATTCCCACCAACAATGCAAGAGTGTTCCCNACATGTGTCTTTTCCCATTTTGATTTCCTCAGGGTATATGCCTAGTAGGATTGCTGAGTCTTATGGTGGTTTTATTCCTAGTTTTTTTAAGGAGTCTCCATACTGTCTTCCATAGTGGCTGTATCAATTTACATTCCCACCAACAATGCAAGAGTGTTCCCTTTTCTCCATATCCTCTCCAACATTTATTGATTATAGACTTTTTGATGATGGTCATTCTGACCAATGTGAGGTGATACCTCGTTGTATTTTTGATTTGCATTTCTCTAATAATTAACAATGTTGAGTATCTCTTCATGCGTTTGTTAGCCACCTGTACGTTTTCTTTGCAGAAATGTCTGTTTAGGTCTTTTCCCCACTTTTGATTCGGGGGTTTGTTTTCCTTCTGTTGACTTGTATAGCTGCTTGTATATTTTGGAAATTAATCCTTTGTCAGATGTTTCATTTCCTATTATTTTCTCTGATTGTGAAGGTTGTCTTTTCATGTTGTTTATAGTTTCTTTTCCTATGTAAAACTTTTAAGTTTAATTAGGTCCTATTTGTTTATTTTTATTTCCATTACTCTAGGGGGTGAATCATAGAGGATCTTGCTGTGATTTATGTCTTATTTTGTTCTGTCTATGTTTTCCTCTAGAGTTTTATAGTTTCTGGTCTTACATTTAGGTCTTTAATCCATTTTGAGTTTATCATTGTGTGCAGTGTTAGGAAGTGTTCTAATTTCATTCTTTTACATGTAGCTGTCCAGTTTTGCCAGCACCACTTATTAAAGAGACTATTTTTGTACCATTATATATTCTAACCTCCTTTGTTAAAAATAAGGTACCCATAAGTACGTGGGTTTATCTCTGGTTTCTCTATCTCGTTCCATTGGTCTATATTTCTGTTTTTGTATTCGTACCATACTGTCTTGATGACTGTAGTTTTGTAGTATAGTCTGAAGTCAGGAAGGGTGATTCCTCCATTTCTATTCTTCTTTCTCAAGATTGCTTTTGCTATTCAAACTTTTTTGTGTTTCCATGCAAATTTTGAAATTATTTATTCTAGATATGTGAAGAACACCATTGGTAGTTTGATAGGAAATGCCTTGAATCTATAGATTACTTTGAATAGTATAATCATTTTCATAATATTGATTCTTCCAATCAAAGAACATGTTATATCTCTCCATCTGTTGGTGTTGTCCTTAATTTCTTTCATCAATATCTTATAGTTTTATGCATACAGGTCTTTTGTCTATTTTGGTAAAATTATTCATATTTTCTTGTTTTTGTTGCAATGGTGAATGGGATTGTTTCTTTAATTTCTCTTTCTGATTTTTCTTTTTTAGTGTATACAAATGCAAAGGATTTCTGTGTATTAATTTTATATCCTGTGATTTTACTATATTCATTGGTTAGCACTAGTAATTTTCTGGTGGCATCTTTAGGGGTTTCTATGTAAAGAATCATGTAATCTGCAAATAGTGAGAGTTTTATTTCTTCTTTTGCAATATGGATTCCTTTTATTTCCTTTTCTTTTCTGATTGTCATGGCTAGGACTTCCAAAATTATGGTCAATAATAGTGGCAAGAGTGGGCTCCCTTATTTTGTTCCTGGTTATTAGAGGAAATGCTTTCTTTTTTTCACCATTGTGAATAATGTTTACTGTGGGTTTATCATATATGGCCTTTATTATGTTGAGATATATTCCTTCTATGCTTACTTTCTGAAGAGGTTTTTTTTTTTTTTATCATAAATGGGTGTTGAATTTTGTCAAAAGCTTCCTCTGCATCTATTGAGTTGATCATATCTTTCAATTTGTTAATCTGGTATATCACACTGATTATTTGTGTATAATAAAGAATGCTTGACCCCTGGGATAAAGCCCATTTGATCATGATGTATGATCTTTTTAATGTGTTACTAGATTGTATTTGCTAAGATTTTTTGAGGATTTTTATGTCTGTATTCATCAGTGATTGTTTTTGCTCAGTCGTGTCTGACTCTTTGTGACCCCATGGACTGCAGCATGCTAGGCATCCCTGTCCTTCAGCATCTCCCAGGGCTTGCTCAAACTCATGTCCATTGAGATGGTGATGCCATCCAACCATCGCATCCTCTGTCATCCCCTTCTCCTCCTGCCTTCAATCTCTCCCAGCATTTGGATCTTCTCCAAGAGTCAGATCTTTGCATCAGGTGGCCAGGTCCTGGAGCTTCAGCTTCAGCATCAGTCCTTGCAATGAATATTCAGGACTGATTTCCTTTAGGATTGATTGGTTTGATCTTGCAGTCCAAGGGACTCTCAAGNTTTTGTAGTATAGTCTGAAGTCAGGAAGGGTGATTCCTCCATTTCTATTCTTCTTTCTCAAGATTGCTTTTGCTATTCAAACTTTTTTGTGTTTCCATGCAAATTTTGAAATTATTTATTCTAGATATGTGAAGAACACCATTGGTAGTTTGATAGGAAATGCCTTGAATCTATAGATTACTTTGAATAGTATAATCATTTTCATAATATTGATTCTTCCAATCAAAGAACATGTTATATCTCTCCATCTGTTGGTGTTGTCCTTAATTTCTTTCATCAATATCTTATAGTTTTATGCATACAGGTCTTTTGTCTATTTTGGTAAAATTATTCATATTTTCTTGTTTTTGTTGCAATGGTGAATGGGATTGTTTCTTTAATTTCTCTTTCTGATTTTTCTTTTTTAGTGTATACAAATGCAAAGGATTTCTGTGTATTAATTTTATATCCTGTGATTTTACTATATTCATTGGTTAGCACTAGTAATTTTCTGGTGGCATCTTTAGGGGTTTCTATGTAAAGAATCATGTAATCTGCAAATAGTGAGAGTTTTATTTCTTCTTTTGCAATATGGATTCCTTTTATTTCCTTTTCTTTTCTGATTGTCATGGCTAGGACTTCCAAAATTATGGTCAATAATAGTGGCAAGAGTGGGCTCCCTTATTTTGTTCCTGGTTATTAGAGGAAATGCTTTCTTTTTTTCACCATTGTGAATAATGTTTACTGTGGGTTTATCATATATGGCCTTTATTATGTTGAGATATATTCCTTCTATGCTTACTTTCTGAAGAGGTTTTTTTTTTTTTTATCATAAATGGGTGTTGAATTTTGTCAAAAGCTTCCTCTGCATCTATTGAGTTGATCATATCTTTCAATTTGTTAATCTGGTATATCACACTGATTATTTGTGTATAATAAAGAATGCTTGACCCCTGGGATAAAGCCCATTTGATCATGATGTATGATCTTTTTAATGTGTTACTAGATTGTATTTGCTAAGATTTTTTGAGGATTTTTATGTCTGTATTCATCAGTGATTGTTTTTGCTCAGTCGTGTCTGACTCTTTGTGACCCCATGGACTGCAGCATGCTAGGCATCCCTGTCCTTCAGCATCTCCCAGGGCTTGCTCAAACTCATGTCCATTGAGATGGTGATGCCATCCAACCATCGCATCCTCTGTCATCCCCTTCTCCTCCTGCCTTCAATCTCTCCCAGCATTTGGATCTTCTCCAAGAGTCAGATCTTTGCATCAGGTGGCCAGGTCCTGGAGCTTCAGCTTCAGCATCAGTCCTTGCAATGAATATTCAGGACTGATTTCCTTTAGGATTGATTGGTTTGATCTTGCAGTCCAAGGGACTCTCAAGAGTCTTCTCTAACACCACACTTCAAAAGCATCAGTTTTTCAGCACTCAGCCTTCTTTATGGTCCAAATCTCAGATCCATACATGACTAATGAAAAAAACATAGCTTTGAGTATATGGACCTTTGTTGACCGAGTAATGTCTCTCTCTCTCTTTTTTTTTTTTTTTACAAGCTGGATTTATTTATTTATTTTTTAATTTTAATTTTTACTTTATTTTACTTTACAGTACTGTATTGGTTTTGGCATACATTGACGTGAATCCATCATGGGTGTACATGAACTCGCAAACATGATATGCTATCTATGTTCGTCATAGCTTTTCCATGGAGCAAGCGTCTTTTAATTTCATGGCTGCTGTCAACATCTGCACTGCTTTTGGAACCCAAGAAAACAAAGTCTATAACTGTTTCCTTTATTTCCCCCTATTTGCCATGAAGTTATGGGATTGGATGCCATGATCTTCATTTTTTTCATGTTGAGTTTTAAGCCAGCTTTTTTGCTCTCCTCTTTCACTTTCATCAAGAGGCTCTTTAGTTCCTCTTCACTTTCTGCCATAAAGGCAGTGTCCTCCTTATATCTGAGGTTATTGATATTTCTCCTGGCAGTCTTGATTCCAACTTGTGCTTCATCCAGCCTGGCATTTCACATGATGTACTCTGCATATAAGTTAAACAAGGAGGGTGACAATATACAGCCTTGATGTACTCATTTTCAAATTTGGAACCAGTCCTTTGTTCTATGTTTGGTTCTGTTGCTTCTCGACTTGCATACAAGTTTTTCAGGAGGTAGGTAAGATGCTCTTGTATTCCCATCTCTTTAAGAAATTTCCACAGTTTATTTTGATCAGAGTCTTTAGCATTGTCAATGAAGCAGAAGTAGATGTTTTTCTGGAATTCTCTTTCTTTTTCTGTGATCCAACGAATATTGGCAATGTGATCTCTGGTTCCTCTGCCTTTTCTAAATCCAGCTTGAACATCTGAAAGTTCTTGGTTCACATACTCTTGAAGCCTAACTTTGAGAATTTTGAGCATTACCTTGCTAGCGTGTGAAATGAGTGCAACTGTGTGGTAGTTTGAACATTCTTTGGCATTGCTTTTCTTTGAGATTGGAATGAAAACTGATCTTTTCCAGTTCTGATCCACTGCTGAGTTTTCCAATTTTGTTAGTATATTGAGTGCAGCAAGTGCAGCACTTTAACAGCATCATCTTTTAGAATTTGAAATAGCTCAGCTGGAATTCCATCACCAATACTAGCTTTCATCATAGTGATACTTCCTAAAGCCCACTTGACTTCACACTCTAGAATGTCTGGCTGTTGGTGAGTGATCACGTCATCATTTTTATATGGGTCATTAACATCTTTTTTGTATAGTTCTTTTTATTCTTTGGGGTTCCCTTGCAGGTCAGCCAGTAAAGAATCTGCCTGCAATGCTGGAGACCTGGGTTCGATCCCTGGGTTGGGAAGATACCCTGGAGAAGGGAAAGGCTACCCACTAGAGTTTCTGGCCTGGAGAATTCCATGGACTGTCTAGTTCATGGGATCACAAAGAGTCGGACACGACTGAGTGACTTTCACTTTTTTCTTTGTATTCTTGCCACGTCTTCTTAATATCTTCTGCTTCTGTTAGGTCCATACCATTTGCATCCTTTATTGTGCCCATCTTTGCATGATATGTTCCCTTGGTGTCTCTAATTTTCTTGAAGTGATCTCTAGTCTTTTCCATTCTATTGTTTTCCTCTATTTCTTTGCATTTTTCATTTAGGAAGACCTTCTCATCTCTCCCTGCTCTTCTTTGGAACTCTTCATTCAGATGGGTATATCTTTCCTTATCTCCTTTGCCTTTCACTTCTTTTCTCAACTATTTGTAAGGCCTCCTCAGGAAACCATTTTGCCTTTTTGCATTTCTTTTTCTTGGAAATGGTTTTGATTACTGTCTCCTGCACAGTGTTTTAAACCTCCATCCATATTTCTTCAGAAACTCTATCAGTTCTAGTTCCTTGAATCTAGCTGTCCCTGTATTGTATGTGTGTGTGTGTTAGTCACTTATTTGTGTCCTACTCTTTGCAACCCCATGGACTGTAGCCCTCTAGCCTCCTCTGTCCATGGAATTCTCCAGGCAATAATACTGGAGTGGGTTGCCGTTTCCTTCTCCAGGTGATCTTCCTGACCCAGGGATCAAACCCTGATCTCCTGAATTGCAGGCAGATTCTTTACCATCAGAGCTATAGGGAAGTCCCCTTTACTGTATATCATAAAGAATTTGATTTAGGTGATATCTGAATGGCCTAGTGGTTTTCCCTAGTTTTTTCAATTTAAGTCTGAATTTTGCAATAAGAAGTTCATGATCTGAGCCACAGTCAGCTCTCAATCTTGTTTTTGCTGACTGTGTCAAACTACTCCATCTCGGGCTGCAAAAAAGAATATAATCAGTCTGATTTTGGTATTGACGATCTGATGATGCCCATGTGTAGAGTCTTCACTTGTGTTGTTTGAAGAGGGTGTTTGCTATGACCAGTGTATTCTTTTGGCAAAATTCTATTAGCCTTTTCCTTCCTTCATTTTGTACTCAAAGGCCAAAATTGCCTGTTACTCCAGTTATCTCTTGACTTCCTACTTTTGCATTCCAGTCCCCTATGATGAAAATGACAGTCTTTTCGGGTGTTAATTCTAGAAGGTCTTGTAAGTCTTCATATAACCATTCAACTTCAGCTTCTTTGGCATTAGTGGTTGGGTTACTGTGATACTGAATGGTTTGCCTTGGAAACAAACTGAGATCATTCTACTTTTTTTTGATATTGCACCCAAGCTATGCATTTTGGACTCCTGTTTACTATGAGAGCTACTCCGTTTCTTCTAAGGCATTCTTTCCCCACAGTAGTAGATATAATGGTCATGAATTAAATTTGCTCATTCTAGTCCATTTTAGTTCACTGATTCCTAAAATGTCGATGTTCACTCTTGCCATCTCCTGTTTGACCACTTCCAACTTACTTTGATTCATGGACCTAACATTCTAGATTCCTATGCAATATTATTCTTACAATGTCAGACGTTACTTTCACCACCAGACACATCCACACCTGGGCATTGTTACCACTTTGGCTCAGCCTCTTCATTCCTTCTGGAGCTATTTCTTCACTCTTCTCTAGTAGCATATTGGGTACTTATTGACCTGGGAGTTCATCTTTCAGTGTCATACTTTTTTGCCTTTTCATACTGTTCATAGAGTATGTTCACAGAGTTCTCAAGGGAAGAACACTGAAGTAGTTTGTCATAAAGATGTTAAGATGGTAGAGTAGAAGGACATGTGTTCAGCTTCTCCTGTGAAAACTCCAAAAGTGCAACTAGCTGCTGAACAACCATTGACATGAGAATGTTGGATCCCATCCAAGGGCAAAGGAGGAGCCACATCATCTGTGATATTGATGTGTAATTTTCTTTTTTGTAGTATCTTTGTCTGGTTTTTATCAGGGTAGTGGTGGCCTCATATAATGAATTTGGGTGTTTTCCTTCCTCTGTAGTTTGCTGGAAGAATTTGAGCAAAGTAGGTGTTAGCTCTCCTATAAGCTTTTGGTAGAATTCACCTGTGAAGCAATTTGGCGCTGGGTTTTTGTTTGTTCAAAGATGTGTTATTACAGTTTCACTTCTGTGTTTGTGGTTGGTCTGGTTATATTTTCTATTTCTTCCTGGCTCAGGTTTAGAAGGTTATAGTTTTCTAAGAAATTGTCCATTTATTCCAGGTTGTCCATTTTATTGACATAGTTGTTCATAGTAGTGTCTTATAATCCTTTATGTATCTGTGTTGTCCATTGTAACTTCTCCTTTGTCATTTATAATTTTATTGGTTTAAGTCTTCTCCCTTTTTTCTTGATGAGTCTTAGCTAATGGTTTGTCAGTTTTATCTTCTTGAAAACCCAGCTTTTAGTTTTATTGATCTTTGCTATTATCTCCTTTATTTCTTTTTCATTTATTTTTTCTCAGATTTTTATAATTTCTTTCCACTTACTAACTTTGGGGTGATTTTTTTTTTCTTTTTGTAGTTGCTTTAGGTGTAAAGTTAGGTTGTTTTTTTTTATGCCTCTCTTGTTTCTCGAGGTAGGCTTGCATTGCTATAAGCTTCCAACTTAGCATTGATTTCCTACATTACATTGGTCTTGAATTGTTATGTTTTCACTGTCATTTGTTTCTAGGGATATTTTCGTCAGTAATCTGTTGGTTATTCAGAAGCTTGTTGTTTAGCCTCCATATGTTTGTGTTTCTATAGTCATTTTCTCAGTAGTTGATATCTAATCTTACAGTGCTGTGGTCAGAGAAGATACCAGAATTAATTTCAATTTTTAAAAATTTAAGAAGGCTTGGTTTTGGGCCCAAAATATAATCTATTCTGGAGAATATTCCATATGCACTTGAGAAAAAAATGAAGTCCACTGTTTTCAGATGAAATGCCATGTAGGTATCAGTTGGGTCCAACTGGTCCAATGTATCATTTAAAGCCTATGTTTCCTTATTAATTTTTTGTCTGGATGATCTGTCCATTGGAGTGGGTGAGGTATTAAAGTCCTGTAATATTATTGTGCTACTGTCAGTATCCCCTTTAATAGATATTAGTATTTGCCTTATGTATTGAGATGCTCCTGTTTTGGGTTTTTAATTCGGTCGCTCAGTTGTGTCCGACTCTTTGCTACACCATGGACTACAGCAAATTTGCCATGAAGTGATAGGACTGGATGCCATGATCTTAGTTTTCTGAATGTTGAGTTTTAAGCCAGCATTTTTACTCTCCTCTCACCTTCATCAAGAGGCTCTTGAGTTCCTCTTTGCTTTCTGCCGTAAGGGTAGTGTCATCTGCATATCTGAGGTTATTGATATTTCTCCTGGCAATCTTGATTCCAGCTTATGCCTCATCCAGCCTGACATTTCACTTAATGTACCCTGCACACTTCCCTGGTGGCTCAGATGGTAAAGCGTCTGTCTACAATGTGGGAGACCCAGGTTCAAGCACTGGGTTGGGAAGATCCCCTGGAGAAGGAAATGGCAATCCACTCCAGTACTATTGCCTAGAAAATCCCATAGACATAGGATCCTGGTAGGCCCCAGTCTATGGGGTCGAAAAGAGTCGGACATGACTGAGTGACTTCACCCTGCATATAAGTTAAATAAGCAGGATGACAATATACAGCCTTGACGTACTCCTTTCCCAATTTGGAACCAGTCTGTTGTCCCATGTCCAGTTCTGAATGTTGCTTCTTGACCTGCATACAGGTTTCACAGGAGGCAATACAAATACTTATAGTTGTTATATCTTCTTGAACTGATCCCTTGATCATTATGTAGTGTCCCTTTGTGTCTTACAAATATCTTTATTTTAAAGTCTATTTAGTCTAAGGTAAGTATTGCTACTCCTGCTTTCTTTTGATTTCTACTTGTAGCAATTTCTTTTTCCAGGCTCTCACTTTGAATCTGCATTTATTCCTAGGTCTGAGGTGGGTTTCTTGTAGACAGTATGTATGGGGGGTGGTCTTCTTTTTGTATTCATTCATTCAATCTGTATCTTTTGGTTGGAGCATTTATCCCATTTACGTTTAAGGTAAATTTTGGTATATATGATCCTGTTACCATTTACTTTACTCTTTTGGGTTTGTTTTTGTAGGCCTTTCCTTTTTATGTTTCCTGTACAGAGAAGTTCCTTCAGCATTTGTTGAGGAGCTGGTTTGGTGGTGCTGAATTCAGTTCACTTTTGCTTGTCTGTAAGACTTTTGATTTCACCTTCAAATCTGAATGAGATCCCTGCTGGATAGAGTAATCTTGGTTGTAGCTTTTCCCTTTCATTACTTTAAGTATGTCCTACCATTCCCTTCTGGCCTGTAGAGTTTCTGTTGAAAGACTTGCTATTTGCCTTCTAGGTATCTCCTTGTATGTTATTTGTTGCTTTTCCCTTGCTATTTTTAATATTTGTTCCTTCTGTTTGATTTTTGTTGGTTTGATTAATATCTGTTGTGTTTCTCTGTGAGTTTATTCTTTTTGGGAGGCTCTGGGCTTCCTGGACTTGGATGGCTATTTCTTTTCACATTTTAGGGAAATTTTCAACTATAATCTCCTCAAATATTTTCTCATGGACTTTATTTTGTCTTCTTCTAGGAACCCTATGATTTGAATGTTATATTTCATGTTGTCCCATAGGTCTCTGAGACTGTCCTCATTACTTTTTATTCTTTTTTCATTATTCAAATTTTCATATTCATGTTCTATTTCAGTTATTTCAGTCATTCTCTCTTCCAGCTTACTTATCCAGTTTTCTGCCTCAGTTACTCTACTGTTGCTTCCTTCCAGTGCACTTTTAATCTTAGTTATTGCACTGTTCATTGTTGATTGTATATTCTTTAATTCCTCAGTGTCTTTGATGAACATTTCTTACGTCTTCTCAATCCATGCCTATAGTCTGTTTATCCATACCTCCATTTTGTTTTCAGGATTTTGAATCATCTTTATTATCATTACTCTGAATTCTTTTTCAGGTAGATTGCCTATTTCATCTTCATTTGTTCCATCTTGTATGTTTTTACCATGTTCCTTCTGCAGGATATTTCTATGTCTTTTCGTTTTTTGTAAATTTACTGGGTTTGGAGTCTCCTTTCTTCAAGCTGGAAGGTTGTAGTTCTTCTTAATTGTGGATTCTGCCTCCCCTGGGTGGGGATGGACCAGTGCCTTGTGACAGTTTCCTGGCCGGGGGGATTTGTGCCTGTGTTCTGCTGGATGGAGCCAGACCTTGTCTCTCTGAAGAGTAGTGCCAGGTCCAGTAGTGAGTTTGGGGGTATCTATGTGTTTGGTGATGGACAGGGAGCCCTGATGTGCTGCAGTCCATGGGGTTGCAAAAAGTAGGACACAACTGAGCAATTGAACTAAACTGATGTGTTTGGTATGGCTTTGGTCAGCCTATCTACTAATGTGCAGGTTGTGCACCTATGTAGCTGAAGGACTGGCATGTGGCATTTGGCACTGGATCTTCCTGGCTTTTTGGTGGGGTTTGGCCTTAGTATTGAGATGGAGGGCTTAGGGAGGGCTCTCACCTATTAATCTTCCATGGAGTTAGTAGTTTCTGGTGGTCCACAGTTTTGAAGTTGAGTCTCCTGCCTCTGGGGTTCAGGCCTGAACATTGACTGTAGCATCAAGATTTCACAGGCCATATAGCACAGAAGACAAAAAACCCATAGAATAATGGTGAAATGATTCTCAAAAGCCAAGATCATCCAGAGAGATTCACACAGTTATATAGCGAAGGAAAGAAAGATAAAGGAGAAAGAAAAGTTAAAAAGAAGAGTCAAAAAGGAGAACAATCAAGCCAATAATCAAACCCCAAATGAAAATAGATATTAAAAATTATTAACAGACTTTCAAAGATACAAAATTAAAAACAAAAGATANAGGTGTAAAGTTAGGTTGTTTTTTTTTATGCCTCTCTTGTTTCTCGAGGTAGGCTTGCATTGCTATAAGCTTCCAACTTAGCATTGATTTCCTACATTACATTGGTCTTGAATTGTTATGTTTTCACTGTCATTTGTTTCTAGGGATATTTTCGTCAGTAATCTGTTGGTTATTCAGAAGCTTGTTGTTTAGCCTCCATATGTTTGTGTTTCTATAGTCATTTTCTCAGTAGTTGATATCTAATCTTACAGTGCTGTGGTCAGAGAAGATACCAGAATTAATTTCAATTTTTAAAAATTTAAGAAGGCTTGGTTTTGGGCCCAAAATATAATCTATTCTGGAGAATATTCCATATGCACTTGAGAAAAAAATGAAGTCCACTGTTTTCAGATGAAATGCCATGTAGGTATCAGTTGGGTCCAACTGGTCCAATGTATCATTTAAAGCCTATGTTTCCTTATTAATTTTTTGTCTGGATGATCTGTCCATTGGAGTGGGTGAGGTATTAAAGTCCTGTAATATTATTGTGCTACTGTCAGTATCCCCTTTAATAGATATTAGTATTTGCCTTATGTATTGAGATGCTCCTGTTTTGGGTTTTTAATTCGGTCGCTCAGTTGTGTCCGACTCTTTGCTACACCATGGACTACAGCAAATTTGCCATGAAGTGATAGGACTGGATGCCATGATCTTAGTTTTCTGAATGTTGAGTTTTAAGCCAGCATTTTTACTCTCCTCTCACCTTCATCAAGAGGCTCTTGAGTTCCTCTTTGCTTTCTGCCGTAAGGGTAGTGTCATCTGCATATCTGAGGTTATTGATATTTCTCCTGGCAATCTTGATTCCAGCTTATGCCTCATCCAGCCTGACATTTCACTTAATGTACCCTGCACACTTCCCTGGTGGCTCAGATGGTAAAGCGTCTGTCTACAATGTGGGAGACCCAGGTTCAAGCACTGGGTTGGGAAGATCCCCTGGAGAAGGAAATGGCAATCCACTCCAGTACTATTGCCTAGAAAATCCCATAGACATAGGATCCTGGTAGGCCCCAGTCTATGGGGTCGAAAAGAGTCGGACATGACTGAGTGACTTCACCCTGCATATAAGTTAAATAAGCAGGATGACAATATACAGCCTTGACGTACTCCTTTCCCAATTTGGAACCAGTCTGTTGTCCCATGTCCAGTTCTGAATGTTGCTTCTTGACCTGCATACAGGTTTCACAGGAGGCAATACAAATACTTATAGTTGTTATATCTTCTTGAACTGATCCCTTGATCATTATGTAGTGTCCCTTTGTGTCTTACAAATATCTTTATTTTAAAGTCTATTTAGTCTAAGGTAAGTATTGCTACTCCTGCTTTCTTTTGATTTCTACTTGTAGCAATTTCTTTTTCCAGGCTCTCACTTTGAATCTGCATTTATTCCTAGGTCTGAGGTGGGTTTCTTGTAGACAGTATGTATGGGGGGTGGTCTTCTTTTTGTATTCATTCATTCAATCTGTATCTTTTGGTTGGAGCATTTATCCCATTTACGTTTAAGGTAAATTTTGGTATATATGATCCTGTTACCATTTACTTTACTCTTTTGGGTTTGTTTTTGTAGGCCTTTCCTTTTTATGTTTCCTGTACAGAGAAGTTCCTTCAGCATTTGTTGAGGAGCTGGTTTGGTGGTGCTGAATTCAGTTCACTTTTGCTTGTCTGTAAGACTTTTGATTTCACCTTCAAATCTGAATGAGATCCCTGCTGGATAGAGTAATCTTGGTTGTAGCTTTTCCCTTTCATTACTTTAAGTATGTCCTACCATTCCCTTCTGGCCTGTAGAGTTTCTGTTGAAAGACTTGCTATTTGCCTTCTAGGTATCTCCTTGTATGTTATTTGTTGCTTTTCCCTTGCTATTTTTAATATTTGTTCCTTCTGTTTGATTTTTGTTGGTTTGATTAATATCTGTTGTGTTTCTCTGTGAGTTTATTCTTTTTGGGAGGCTCTGGGCTTCCTGGACTTGGATGGCTATTTCTTTTCACATTTTAGGGAAATTTTCAACTATAATCTCCTCAAATATTTTCTCATGGACTTTATTTTGTCTTCTTCTAGGAACCCTATGATTTGAATGTTATATTTCATGTTGTCCCATAGGTCTCTGAGACTGTCCTCATTACTTTTTATTCTTTTTTCATTATTCAAATTTTCATATTCATGTTCTATTTCAGTTATTTCAGTCATTCTCTCTTCCAGCTTACTTATCCAGTTTTCTGCCTCAGTTACTCTACTGTTGCTTCCTTCCAGTGCACTTTTAATCTTAGTTATTGCACTGTTCATTGTTGATTGTATATTCTTTAATTCCTCAGTGTCTTTGATGAACATTTCTTACGTCTTCTCAATCCATGCCTATAGTCTGTTTATCCATACCTCCATTTTGTTTTCAGGATTTTGAATCATCTTTATTATCATTACTCTGAATTCTTTTTCAGGTAGATTGCCTATTTCATCTTCATTTGTTCCATCTTGTATGTTTTTACCATGTTCCTTCTGCAGGATATTTCTATGTCTTTTCGTTTTTTGTAAATTTACTGGGTTTGGAGTCTCCTTTCTTCAAGCTGGAAGGTTGTAGTTCTTCTTAATTGTGGATTCTGCCTCCCCTGGGTGGGGATGGACCAGTGCCTTGTGACAGTTTCCTGGCCGGGGGGATTTGTGCCTGTGTTCTGCTGGATGGAGCCAGACCTTGTCTCTCTGAAGAGTAGTGCCAGGTCCAGTAGTGAGTTTGGGGGTATCTATGTGTTTGGTGATGGACAGGGAGCCCTGATGTGCTGCAGTCCATGGGGTTGCAAAAAGTAGGACACAACTGAGCAATTGAACTAAACTGATGTGTTTGGTATGGCTTTGGTCAGCCTATCTACTAATGTGCAGGTTGTGCACCTATGTAGCTGAAGGACTGGCATGTGGCATTTGGCACTGGATCTTCCTGGCTTTTTGGTGGGGTTTGGCCTTAGTATTGAGATGGAGGGCTTAGGGAGGGCTCTCACCTATTAATCTTCCATGGAGTTAGTAGTTTCTGGTGGTCCACAGTTTTGAAGTTGAGTCTCCTGCCTCTGGGGTTCAGGCCTGAACATTGACTGTAGCATCAAGATTTCACAGGCCATATAGCACAGAAGACAAAAAACCCATAGAATAATGGTGAAATGATTCTCAAAAGCCAAGATCATCCAGAGAGATTCACACAGTTATATAGCGAAGGAAAGAAAGATAAAGGAGAAAGAAAAGTTAAAAAGAAGAGTCAAAAAGGAGAACAATCAAGCCAATAATCAAACCCCAAATGAAAATAGATATTAAAAATTATTAACAGACTTTCAAAGATACAAAATTAAAAACAAAAGATAAAAAAACTAAAAATCAAAAGCATGGGAAAAATTAGACTCTCAAAAAATACAATATCAAAAAGAAATAACTAAAACAAAAATTGAAAATTTGGAATTTGGTTTAAAAATAAGATAAGATGTGTATAAGAGANCCCCAAATGAAAATAGATATTAAAAATTATTAACAGACTTTCAAAGATACAAAATTAAAAACAAAAGATAAAAAAACTAAAAATCAAAAGCATGGGAAAAATTAGACTCTCAAAAAATACAATATCAAAAAGAAATAACTAAAACAAAAATTGAAAATTTGGAATTTGGTTTAAAAATAAGATATTTTAATAAAAACAAAAAGTAGGTTATAAGAAATAAAAATTAAAGGATCAATAAAGAACCACATTAGGACAGTATGAGAAAAGAAAAAAAGAAAAAGGGGGAAAGAGGAGGGGAAATATATAGAGCGTGGTAGTCATGGCAAATAAAATGGGAGAGAGTGGAAACAATGAAAGGTTTTAGTTTCTTGGCTCCAGAATCACTGCAGGTGATTACTGCAACCATGAAATTAAAAGACTCTTGCTCCTTGAAAGAAATGCTATACAAACCTACACAGTATATTTAAAAAAGAAAGACATCACTTTGCCAACAAAGTTGCATCTAGTCAAAGCTATGGTTTTTCCAGTAGTTATGTACAGATGTGAGAATTGGACCATAAAGAAGGCTGAGTGCCAAAGAATTTTGGTGCTGGAGTAGACTCTTGAGAATCCCTTGGACTACAAGATCAAACCAGTCAATGCTAAAAGAAATCAACCCTGAATATCCATTGGAAGGACTGATGCTGAAGCTGAAGCTCCAATACTTTGGCTTAAAGAACCACATTAGGACAGTATGAGAAAAGAAAAAAAGAAAAAGGGGGAAAGAGGAGGGGAAATATATAGAGCGTGGTAGTCATGGCAAATAAAATGGGAGAGAGTGGAAACAATGAAAGGTTTTAGTTTCTTGGCTCCAGAATCACTGCAGGTGATTACTGCAACCATGAAATTAAAAGACTCTTGCTCCTTGAAAGAAATGCTATACAAACCTACACAGTATATTTAAAAAAGAAAGACATCACTTTGCCAACAAAGTTGCATCTAGTCAAAGCTATGGTTTTTCCAGTAGTTATGTACAGATGTGAGAATTGGACCATAAAGAAGGCTGAGTGCCAAAGAATTTTGGTGCTGGAGTAGACTCTTGAGAATCCCTTGGACTACAAGATCAAACCAGTCAATGCTAAAAGAAATCAACCCTGAATATCCATTGGAAGGACTGATGCTGAAGCTGAAGCTCCAATACTTTGGCCACCTGATACGAGGAACCTTTTCAGTGGCAAAGACCCTGATGCTGGAAAAGATTGAAGGCAAAAGGAGAAGAGAGTGGCAGAGGATGATAGATAGCATAGCATCAGTGACTCAGTGGACATGAATTTGATCAAACTCCAGGAGACAATGAAGGAATGGGGAACCTGGTGTGCTGCAGTCCACTGGGTTGCAGAGAATCAGACACGACTTAGCGACAGAATGACAACAAAAGTGAGAGGAATGTCCAAGTAGTTTCTCCATTTTCTGGCTCCAGTTGATTTGCCTACTCAGAAAGTTCTCCAGTATATCAAGGAAGTATCTCTCTGGACATGTTGTGGGCAGTGTAGGGTCTGCTCATACTCAGGTCTTATCTTGCTCCAGTTTCTACTTACTCTCAAAGCAGTCTCAGGCTAAATGCTGAAATTTAAACTGCTGCAGCTGTCACTTCTGAAATGCTTTTGCCTTCTTTTCTTTGCTCATGCAGCCCCTGGTGTTCTGCTTTGGTTTTGGTCCTACCTTTGTTTTTAAGTCTCTCTCCCATGTTTGTTCACTGCCCAGATGTGAGGGTGTGAAGTAGCCCCTTATTCGGGGTCACTTGCTCAATTGTGCTGGGGAGAGGGGTATGTGGGGAGTGCTCATTGTGGCTGGGCAATGTGGAGAGTTGAAATAGTTGGAGGTGGGCCATGCTTTTCCTCAGGGAAGTTAGTCCAGGTTTGTGGGACACTTAGCAGAGCTGAATTGCTCAGGCTTCCAGGAAGACATGGGTGGCAACCTGCAGCTGCTCACTGCTTGGCAGTAGTTGTCATCTCTGGGACTGAGATTATAGTGGTCCCTTGCCTTCCACCTCTGGCACCATGCCTGCCTCTCTGCCTCTGGCGCCACAGACCGCAGCTGGATCACACCTCTTCAGAATTCCCTTGGATGGGGTCCCTTGTTCTGTGAGCGTGTGGAATCACAGGGCAATGTTAGAGTCTTCCTGTGGGAATGATCCTTTTTTTCTCTGGCAGACCCAAAGTTTTTCTGATCTACCTCTACTGTGTTGCCTCAGCCCTCTCAGAGTATCTTCATGGCAGTCAGCTCTGGCCCTCTCTCTGAGTCCTCATCCCCAAAGCCTAGGCCTCTGCACCTAGCCCCCACTTAGGGCAAGTGGACACAAGTGTGTGAGCCACTTCTCAGTTGGGAAGTGCTGTTGGGCTTAATCTCTTGTGGTGAATTTTCTCTGTTTTTGCCTCAGAGCACCTGTCTTCCTGTGCTGCACTCTCCTCTGAGTTCTGAAGCTTCCCCTTGACCCCACATGTGAGGGGATTTCCTAGTGTGTGGAAACCTCCCCTCCTTTAGGACTCCCCCGGGAAGTCTGAAATCCTCTGTCTCCCTTTTAGTCTCTATCTTTTGCCCTACCTCACTTCAGTGAGATTTATTTGCCTTTCTGGATGTCTGAGAACCTCTGCCAGCATTCAGAAGATGTTCTATGGGAGTTGTTCTACATGCAAGTGATTTTTTAATATATTTGTGGGAGAGAAGGTGTTCTCCCTGTCCGATTCCTCCACCATCTTGAAGGTCCCTTCTATGTCTGACTCTTTTGCGACCCCATGGACTCCAGCCCACCACCATGCTCCTCTGTCCATGGGATTTTCCAGGCAAGCATACTGGAGTGGATTGCCGTTTCCTTCTCCAGGGGATCTTCCTGACCCAAGGATTGAACCCATGTCTCCTGCACTGGCAGGCAGATTCTTTACCACTGAGTCACCAGGGAAGCCCATAGAAATTCTCACTCAAGGTTTAAGATGAAGGAAGATAGCAAAGGATAGAATTTAATCACGCTTGCCTTCCTTTATGTTAGCAGGCTGATGGTTTCCTAAAGTTTCATTAACTAAATTACTAAAACTGATGCTATGGAAAACAGATAAGAAAAATAATGTTTCTAAATACCACTAATCTTTATCTTTCTCTCTCTTTTCACAGTGACTGTTTTGAGCCCAGCAGAAAAAGGTAAGTAGGTATTATAAGTTGTTTTTGTCAGGACCATATCCCTCTTTCTGTCTAAAAGTGAATTACATTAAGCCTATAAATTGAACAACTTTCCCAGGAATACACTGAGGTTACTGGAAAGTTTAAGATGATGTCTTTTAGGAAGATTGCCCAGAAATAAAGCAGAACATATTTTCAGTAGCTCCTCTGGGAAAAAAATATGGAGTTTGTTTAAATAAGTTGTTTTTTTTTTTTTTTTAGAAAGGTAATAGTATACTATAAAAAATAAAAGTTAAAGGAGGCAATCCAGGTTCGATGCATGATACTGGATACTTGGGGCTGGTGCACTGAGATGACCCAGAGGGATGGTACAGAGAGGGAGGAGAGTGGCGGGGGGGTTCAGGATGGGGAACACGTGTATACCTGTGGTGGATTCATGTTGATGTATGGCAAAACCAATACAATATTGTAAAGTAATTAACCTCCAATTAAAATAAATAAATTTATATTAAAAAAAGTTAAAGGTGCAATAAAAGACTAAGTTTTTTTAATTTAAAAAAATAAAAATATGTCTAGGTATTTCTCTGGAGCTTTTGTGGGCAGTGTTGTTGGGGTCAGTTCACTGTCAGATAGTCCTTTGTTCCAGCTTTTACTTGCTCTCGAAGTCTACAGTTGCCCCTCAAATGCAGTCTCCGCTTAACTGCAGAGTTTTAATCTGTTGCACCTGTCACTTATAGGGGAGTTCCCCCTTCTTTTCTTTGCTTCATCTGGTCTCTGTTTGCAAGTCTCTTCAGTGTCTAATTTCCACCCTGACATGTGGAGGCGAAAGCGGCCACTCATTCGAGCTCACTTGCTCAGCTGTGCTTTGGAGAGGAAGGACACTGAAAAAAAAATACTGCTGGCATGTGTAGGGAGTGCTCACAGTGGATAGATCACTCTGGGTTGCCACAACCCAGGTGGTGTGTACTTCCCAAGTCCAAGCCTCTCAGGCTCTCAGGTGTGCCATGAGGACACAGTCACAGGTGAGCTGTGCATCTTGTGCACTTCCCAGATCCAAGCCTCTCAGGCTCCAGGTGCACCATGAGGGCACAGTCTCAGGTGTGCTGTCTGTCTTGTGCTCCTGCCAGGTCCAAGCCGCTCAGGCTCTCAGGTGTGCTGCGAGCACACAGTCCCAGGTGGGCCATGCATCTTATCAGGGGAGCTAGTTCCAAGCTCTAACACTCCTAGCCAATATGAACCATCCAGGATTCCAGGAAGATGTGATTAGTGACTGGCAGCCAGCTCACAGCTTGGCGGGAGATGCAGTCTCTGGGGCCCAGATTGCAGCAGCCCATTGCCTTCTGCCTCTCTGCCTTCAAGGAGAGAGGGCATAAATGGCAACCAACATGCTCACTAGAGTGTGATCCTTTGCTCTGTGAGCATGCCAGGGGTCACAGTGCTGTGTTAGAGCCTTCCCGTGGGAAAGGTCCTTTTTTTTTTCTTTTTCTTTTTCTTTGTTTCTCTGACGTTCCCATGGTTTAGGTTGCTATGTCACATTAGTCTCCTCAGAGTGTCCTCAGGGCATTCACCCCAGTCTTTACCCTAAGGACTGACAATGTAGTTCATGCCTCCGCATCAGCTCCCACTGGCTTTGGTCAAAGGCAAGCATGTGAGCCACTTGGCTAATAATTGCTGTTCATTGTGAATTCTGTGGTGATTTTCTTTTCAGTTATGCTGCCCTTTGAGATTCCAAATATCCCCACTGACCCCACCTCTGAGAGGGTTTTCTATTGTGTGGAAATTTCTCCTCCTTCATGACTCCCTCCTCAGGATGGGTCTCCATCCCTAAATCTTTTGTCTCTCTTTTCATCTTTATCTTTTGTCCTACCTCATTTTGAAGAGATTGGTTTGTCTTTCTGTGGTATCTGGGTTCAGAAGTTGTTTTGTGGAAGTTGTTCCACAGGCAGATGATCTTTTGATGTATTTGTGGGGGAGAGAGTGGTCTCCCCATCCTATTCCTCTGCCATCTTGGGACTACCCATGAATGGTTCTTAAGGTCAGAGATTTTACATATGTATATATATATATATGAAATATTTATAAATAAATGTCATTTTCCACAATAGCCTTTCAAGAGAAGTGGGTGGGGGCTTAGTTGATGCTCCACCATAATAGTAATAATGACAGTAATATTGTTATTATAATTGGAAACTACAATTTATTGTGCAGGGTACCTTGCTAAGTATTGTATGTATGTATAATCTTTCAATATTTACATCAACACAATGATGTAGACATTCTTTATGACATTTTATTGAGACGAAAACTGAAGTTTAGAGAAGTTAAGCAACTTATCCCAAGTCATCTAGCTAGTAAGTGGTAAGATTCAAACCTAGAACTGCCTGACATTAAAGTCCATGCTATTAAGCAAATGTATACCTGTTCTTTTACTTCTCAATTTACAACTTTCTAATTTGCTTAGTTGACCTCCTTACTCAGAAACTTTATGCTCAAATACTCATTTTTCTAGTGTCCAAAGTAGTATATTTTCATTTTTTGTATGTTATCAATGAACTCAACCACACCCATGTAGAGTCATTTGTAAGCCCAACTCAGTTCAAAACCTTTCTGGTATCATCAATCCAGTTGCCAGAATTTGAATTCTTTAGGAAACTGTTAGCACAATTTATGATTGTTAATGTCCCTCTTATTCTAGAACTTTGTAATTCTCAAGCACTTCTCCCCTGGTAGCTCTTATATTCATCAATACACCAAAGAATAAGATTAGATTTTGCTTCTTTATTCTGCAGTGGGGCATAATGGGACAAAGTACAGGATTTATAGACAGAGGATCTGGGTTGAAGTTCCGGTTCTGTTATTTACTAGCTCTATGATTTTGGTAAGTAACTCAACTTCTCTGACCACAATTTCTTTAAAATAAGTCTAGTTTAATAACATCTTACAGATTTATTATTTTAAGCTAGCAAGAGCAAAAATATACAGGCATAAAATATGCAGTATTAAACTACTTTGTAAATGTGAAGTATTAACAATTTGAGTTGTAACATTTTTTATATGTCAGGATTCTCAAGACAGTAGAACCTATAAACTAAAATTAGATTCAGTTGTAACCAGAAGTTTGAAAATTAGACTTGAAGATAACTTTCTGAACATTAGGGCAGTTTACTAGGAGATGCCATAAAACCTATTCAGAAAGTATTAGACACCAAACTATCTGGGATGAATTAGTGAGCCTTCCCTAGAAGCAGACCAGTAGGTCTAATAACTATCTGAGATTATTTCTAATCCTGTAACTCTGTGACTTGTTTAGTGCAAAGAAATGAAAACAGTAGAGTGGGAAAGACTAGAGATCTCATTGAGAAAATTAGAGATACCAAGGGAAAATTTCATGGAAAGATAGGCACAATAAAGGACAGATATGGTATGGACCTAACAGAAGCAGAAGATATTAAGAAGACGTGGCAAGAATACACAGAAGAACTATGCAAAAAATATCTTCATGACCCGGATAATCACGATGGTGTGATCACTCACCTGGAGCCAGACATCCTGGAATGTGAAGTCAAGTGGGCCTTAGAAAGCATCACTACAAACAAAGCTAGTGGAGGTGATGGAATTCCAGTTGAGCTATTTCAAATCCGGAAAGATGATGTTGTGAAAGTGCTGCACTCAATATGCCAGCAAATTTGGAAAACTCAGCAGTGGCCACAGGACTGGAAAAGGTCAGTTTTCATTCCAATTCCAAAGAAAGGCAATGCCAAAGAATGCTCACACTACCACACAGTTGCACTCATCTCACACGCTAGTAAAATAATGCTCAAAATTCTCCAAATCAGGCTTCAACAATTCGTGAACTGTGAATTTCCAGATGTTCAAGCTGGAAGTTGGAATGTGAAGTCAAGTGGGCCTTAGAAAGCATCACTAAGAACAAAGCTAGTGGAGGTGATGGAATTCCAGTTGAGCTGTTTCAAATCCTGGAAGATGATGCTGTGAAAGTGCTGCACTCAATATGCCAGCAAATTTGGAAAACTCAGCAGTGGCCACAGGACTGGAAAAGGTCAGTTTTCATTCCAATTCCAAAGAAAGGCAATGCCAAAGAATGCTCACACTACCACACAGTTGCACTCATCTCACACGCTAGTAAAATAATGCTCAAAATTCTCCAAATCAGGCTTCAACAATTCGTGAACTGTGAATTTCCAGATGTTCAAGCTGGATTTAGAAAAGACAGAGGAACCAGAGATCAAATTGCCAATGCAATATATATGCAATATCCGCTGGATCATGGAAAAAGCAAGAGAGCTCCAGAAAAACATCTATTTCTACTTTATTGACTATGCCAAACCCTTTGACTGTGTGGATCACAATAAACTGTGGAACATTCTGAAAGAGATGGGAATACCAGACCACCTGACCTGCCTCTTGAGAAACCTATATGCAGGTCAGGAAGCAACAGTTAGAACTGGACATGGAACAACAGACTGGTTCCAAACAGGAAAAGGAGTACGTCAAGGCTGTATATTGTCACCCTGCTTATTTAACTTATATGCAGAGTACATCATGAGAAATGCCAGGCTGGAGGAAGCACAGCTGGAATCAAGATTGCCGGGAGAAATATCAATAACCTCATATATGCAGATGACACCACCCTTATGGTGTAAAGTGAAGCGGAACTAAAGAGCCTCTTGATGAAAGTGAAAGAGGAGAGTGAAAAAGTTGGCTTAAAGCTCAACATTCAGAAAACTAAGATCATGGCATCCAGTCCTATCACTTCTTGGCAAATAGATGGGGAAACAGTAGAAACAGTGTCAGACTTTATTTTTTTGGGCTCCAAAATCACTGCTGATGGTGACTGCAGCCATGAAATTAAAAGATGCTTACTTCTTGGAAGGAAAGTTATGACCAACCTAGACAGCATGTTAAAAGCAGAGACATTACTTTGCTGACAAAGGTCCATCTAGTCAAGGCTGTGGTTTTTCCAATAGTCTGTATGGATGTGAGAGTTGGACTATAAAGAAAGCTGAGCAACGAAGAATTAATGCTTTTAAACTGTGGTGATGGAGGACTCTTGAGAGTCCCTTGGACTGCAAGGATATCCAACCAGTCCATCCTAAAGGAAATCAGTCCTGAATGTTCATTGGAATGACTGATGCTGAAGCTGAAACTCCAATGCATTGGCCACCTGATGCAAAGAACTGACTCATTTGAAAATACCCTGATGCTGGGACAGATTGAAGGCAGGAGGAGAAGGGGATGACAGAGGATGAGATGGTTGGATGGCATCACCAACTCAATGGACATGAGTTTGAGTAGACTCTAGGAGTTGGTGATGGACAAGGAGGCCTGGCGTGCCACATTCCATGGGTTCTCAAAGAGTCAGACACAACTGAGCAACTGAACTGAACTGATTAAATTAGAATACAGAATAGCATACGACTACCAGCCTCAAATCACATAACCTTTTATTCATTATTCAGAACTTAAGAAAACCTAGTCAGACATAGTACAAGTTTTTCCATTTCTTATCTGCTTAATGGTGCCCCTACTGGGTGAAGAGCGTCCCTCCAGAATTCATGTCCACCCAAAGTCTGTGAATGTGAATTTATTTTAAAATAGTGTCTTTTCAGGTGAAATCAAGATGAGGTCACAGTGGATTAGGGTGTACCCTATGGCTGGTGTCCTTATAAGAAGAGAAAATTTTGAATACACAGACACAGAAGGAAGATGGCCATGTGAAAACAGAAGCAGAGATTAGAGTTGTATCACCACAAAGGAACACCAAAGACTGCCAGGAGTGGCCAGAAGCTGGGAAGAGGCAAGGAAAGATCCTCCCCAGGAGCCTTCAGAGGGAACTGGACCTTAATGTCAGACACCTTGTCTCCAGAACTATAAGAAAATAAATTTCTGTTGTTTCAAGTCACCCAGTTTGTGATAATTTGTTATGATAGCCCTAGGAAACTAATATAGTTTCTAATAAAATTTCAATCTCTAATGTACTATTAGGTAGCAAATTAGCAGACTTTGGTGTCAGATGTACCAGGGATCAAATCTTGACTTTGCCACTTTACTATATATATATGACCTTGGGGAACTTAACCTAAGTTTCACTTTCTTCTTCCATAAAATAAGAATAACAATACCTACCTTTCATGGTTATTTGGAACACCAAATGAGATGATGTATTTAAGTCTCTTGGCATAGTGCATGGCATATGTTAAGTACAGAATAAGTAACAGTAGATACTATTGTTATTAACATTGGAAAAGACCTAAAAGATCTTTCTTCTGAGAAAGATAATATATTTCAGTACTATTATTCGTACTACTGCCCTTATAAATATTTTGTCAAATGATTCTAGTGCACAGAAAGGACTAAAGCTCAGATCATCTGAACCACAGTCCAGATACTATAGATTATGTCACCCTTGATTATACAGAACTCCAAAATTCTTTTAAGACATGAGTCCATATGTTCTTTCATAGACTGTACTAGAAAGCAGAATAATAATGTATTTTGCTTTCATAAGAGCATTTTGCATGGATAATCTCATTCAGCATCATGCTATCTATATTTTGAAAATATGGAGTAGAAAGTCTTGCTCCTCTACCCCTGAAGTGTGGCTATGGGATGAGCTACAGGTTAAAAATTTGGTAGACTCCAAGGGTTAGTGAGGCTAAGGGATGAATTTAGGAATGAGATTAGGTCCATATGTAATCAAGAGTAATGTGTTGACCACAGTGGTGCATCTCCAAAAAGGGCAATCAATCATTTTAAGCAAACATTTAACTCATTATGTGAGAATTAATTTGTATTTTGAATGGTTTGCATGCTAAATTCTCTAGTTCTCGTTTAAAGTTAAAAATGACTATAATTATTTACCTTTTTAGAAATAGATGCGGTTCTAAATAATAGAACTGTTATGGGCTTAATTGTGTTCCTTCAAAATTCATATGCTGAAATCCTAACCCCGAGTAACTTAGAATGTGACTGTATTTGGAGGTAGAATCTTTAAAGAAGTAATTAAGTAAAAATGAGGTAGCTAGGGTGGGCTTTAACCAATAAGACTGCTGTCCTTATAAAAGCAAAGGAGATTAGGAGAAAGACACACACAGCAGGAAAACCATATGAAGAGACAGGAAGATCACCATTTACTAACCAGGAGAAGAGGCCTCAGAAGAAGCCAACCTTGTTTCTTTCTTTTTTTTTTTAATTACATTGTAGTTGGTTCATAATATTATATTAGTGTCAGGTACAACAGTGATTCAAAATTTTTATAGATTATACTCAATCTCTGTCTTGTATAATATATCCTTGTTGCTTATTTATTTCATACATAGTAGTTTGTACCTCTTTATCCCCTACCCCTCCTTGCTCCTCCCCACTTCTCTCTCCCACTGGTAATCACTAGATTGTTCTCTACACCTGTGAGTTTGTTTCTTTTTTACTATAATCACTAGTTTGTTTTATTTCCTAGATTCTACATATAAGTGATAACATACAGTATTTGTCTTCCTCTGTCTGACTTACTTCACTAAGCATGATACCCTCCAAGCCCATCCCTGTTGTTGCAAAAGGCAAAATTTTATTCTTTTTATGGCTGAGTAGTATACCATTTATACAATTATATGTATGTATATGTCTGTTCTTCTGTTGATGGATACTTAGGTTGTTCCCATATGAACATTGGAGTGCATGTATCTTTTCAAATTAGTGATTTTGTTTTCTGTGGATATATACCCAGGAAGCAAAATTGCTAGATCATATGATAGTTCTAGTTTTAGTTTCTCTGAAAAACTTCCATTCTGTTTTCCACAGAAGATGCACCAATTCACATTCTTACAAGCAGTGTATGAAGGTTCCCTTTTTTCCACATCCTTGCCAACATTTATTATTTGTGTTCGTTTTGATGATAGCCATTCTGATAGTTGTGAGGTGACATCTCATTGTGGTTTTGATTTTCGTTTCTCAAATAATTAGCAATGTTGAACAACTTTTCATGTACCTGTTGACCACCTGTATGTCTTCTTTGGAAAAATGAATATTGAAGTCTTCTGCCCAAATTTTTTACTTGGTTGTTGTTGTTGTTGTTAATGTTGAATTGTATTAGCTATTTACATATTTTGGATATTAACCCTTTATCATTTGCGAATATGTTCTCCCATTCGGTAGGTTGTCTTTTCATTTAGTTAGTGATTTCATTTGCTCTGCAGAAGCTTATCATTTAAATTAGTTCCCATTTGTTTTTGCTTTTGTTTTCTGTGCCTTAGGAGACAGATCCAAAAAATATTACTATGATTTATGATTTATGCATACTATGATTTATGTTCTGCCTAAATTCTCTTCTAGGATTTTTATGGTTTCTAGGACATGGAACAACAGACTGGTTCTAAATAGGAAAAGGAGTACGTCAAGGCTGTATATTGTCACCCTGCTTATTTAACTTATATGCAGAGTACATCATGAGAAACGCTGGATTGGAAGAAGCACAAGCTGGAATCAAGATTGCCGGGAGAAATATCAATAACCTCAGATATGCTGATGACACCACCCTTATGGTAGAAAGTGAAGAGGAACTAAAAAGCCTCTTGATGAAAGTGAAAGAGGAGAGCGAAAAAGTTGGTTTAAAGCTCAACATTCAGAAAACGAAGATCATGGCATCCGGTCTGATCACTTCATGGGAAATAGATGGGGAAACAGTGGAAACAGTGTCAGACTTTATTTTCTGGGGCTCCAAAATCACTGCAGATGGTGACTGCAGCCATGAAATTAAAAGACGCTTACTCCTTGGAAGAAAAACTATGACCAACCTAGATAGTATATTCAAAAGCAGAGACATTACTTTGCTGACTAAGGTCCATCTAGTCAAGGCTACTATGGTTTTTCCTGTGGTCATGTATGGATGTGAGAGTTGGACTGTGAAGAAGGCTGAGTGCCGAAGAATTGATGCTTTTGAACTGTGGTGTTGGAGAAGACTCTTGAGAGTCCCTTGGACTGCAAGGAGATCCAACCAGTCCATTCTGAAGGAGATCA
>SJYX01013596.1:15210-39995 GCA_006410675.1 Oreotragus oreotragus
ATCCTCCTGACCCAGGGGATCCTCCTGGCCCAGGGGATCCTCCTGACCCAGGGGATCCTCCTGGCCCAGGGGATCCTCCTGACCCAGGGGATCCTCCTGGCCCAGGGGATCCTCCTGACCCAGGGGATCCTCCTGGCCCAGGGGATCCTCCTGACCCAGGGGATCCTCCTGGCCCAGGGGATCCTCCTGACCCAGGGGATCCTCCTGGCCCAGGGGATCCTCCTGACCCAGGGGATCCTCCTGGCCCAGGGGATCCTCCTGACCCAGGGGATCCTCCTGGCCCAGGGGATCCTCCTGACCCAGGGGATCCTCCTGGCCCAGGGGATCCTCCTGACCCAGGGGATCCTCCTGGCCCAGGGGATCCTCCTGACCCAGGGGATCCTCCTGGCCCAGGGGATCCTCCTGACCCAGGGGATCCTCCTGGCCCAGGGGATCCTCCTGACCCAGGGGATCCTCCTGGCCCAGGGGATCCTCCTGACCCAGGGGATCCTCCTGGCCCAGGGGATCCTCCTGACCCAGGGGATCCTCCTGGCCCAGGGGATCCTCCTGACCCAGGGGATCCTCCTGGCCCAGGGGATCCTCCTGACCCAGGGGATCCTCCTGGCCCAGGGGATCCTCCTGACCCAGGGGATCCTCCTGGCCCAGGGGATCCTCCTGACCCAGGGGATCCTCCTGGCCCAGGGGATCCTCCTGACCCAGGGGATCCTCCTGGCCCAGGGGATCCTCCTGACCCAGGGGATCCTCCTGGCCCAGGGGATCCTCCTGACCCAGGGGATCCTCCTGGCCCAGGGCATCCTCCTGGCCCAGGGGTTGAACAGCATCACTCTTGTCTCCTGCATCGGCAGGCGGGTTCTTTACTGCTACTGCCACTTGGGGAGCCTTGTACGACAATGTGCTGTGCTGTGCTGAGTAGCTTCAGTCGTGTCCAACTCTTTGAGACCCCATGGACTGTAGCCCACCAGGATCCTCTGTTCATGGGATTATCCCAGCATGATGCTAGAGTGGGTTGCCATTTCCTCCTCCAGGGGATCTTCCTGACCCAGAGATTGAGCCCACGTCTTCTGCATCACCATCATTGGCAGGCAGATTCTTATCCTTGGCTCATTTTCAATTGAGTTGTTTCTGTTTTTCCAATTGGCATGTAGGAGTTCATATATTCAGAATGCTGACCCTTTCATGATTTTAAGAATCGCAAGGATCTTCTCTTTATCTGTGGCATGTCTTTTCATTTTATTACAAATTACATGGCAAGAAGGTAAGATGGGATAACACATTTAAAAGTAAGAGGGTAGGGTCTCTTAATTCAGCCACTTATAAACTAATCGCATGGCACTGGGGAAATTATTTGATTCTCTCTACCTCATCTATAAAATGGAGACAATAGCATTCTTTTTTAATGCTGTCAAAATTAAATGAGATAATATGGGCAAAACATTTGGAACAGCATTGAGACCATTCAAAAATAGCAGTTGTTTTCACAGTGTCTGTGATCATCACAGACATTCAAAATTTTAATGAAAGTTTCCCTTTATGATGTTTTCCTTTTCCAACTGATTTTTAAGATATCCTACCCTATGCCAATGTCATAAAGCAATCCTTCTGGGTATTCTTCTAAGTGTTTCATGGGTTTGTTTCCTATGGGTTTGTCTTTAACCCATATAGACTATTATAGTGTGTGGTTGGGAAATATTATGATCTTCCCATTAGGGATGAGCAATTTGTCCCAGTATCATTTATTGACTATCTGGGTCTGCCTAAGGGGCAATAGAGACACATTTGGCTCAGGTTCACTAAGACGCATATATGACTTAAAGTCCCTTGTTCTAACCATCCTGGTTTTTAGGAAGACCCCTCAGTGCACATAGCCAGTGTGGATCCTGCCGCTATGGAACCTGACACAGCATCAGATCCTGGGCAATGGAGCAGGAACAAGGTGTGAAATACATGTGTTTCTGACATCAGACATGTAACAGTGTGCATAGAGAGTTCAGTTCTCTGAGGATTCAGTTCATCGATATTCAGGCAAAAATGTAAACCCTCTGGCATTAAGAACTGGTACAATGATAGAGGGTATACAGTTACGAACATACTCCACGCTTAAGTTTTCTGATGGGAGTCATGGCAAATAGGAAACATTAGAACCTCTGTGTTTGCAAGTCACAGAAACGGCAAACAACAACTACAGCTGTGTGGAGAGTCACCTGTCAGCTGGATAATCCTGCTGTCCGATTATCAATCATTAAAAACAAATTTTCATCAAAAAGGCTGAGTTATTGCTTTATGCTGCCTTCAGAAAATGTAGGGACTTCCCTGGTGGTCCAGTGGTTAAGAAGCCACCATGCAGTGCAGGCGACAAAGGTTCAGTCCCCGGCTAGGGAAATAAGTTGCCCACAATGCCTCTGAGCAACTAAGCCTGCACGCCCCAACCACTGGCCCACGTGCACACGCACCGCAATGAAAGATCCTGCATGCCACAACCAAGACCTGATGCAGCTAAATACACGGACAAAACATTTTTTAAAAAAGAAAGTGCAATAAAAGCATTGTCCTGTGAAGAAGTGAGCCAAAGATACACAGACAAAAATAAACATGAGGATTTATCAAGCCATTCATTTATAATATTTTAATTTTTATGGATTTCTGTGATGTTTAGAATTTTTCATCACTTTAAAATACATTCTGTGTCAGATTTCTTGTCTCCTGATAAATTTTTACTTTCTCATCCAATTTTGTCTTTCTTTTTCCTTAAAGAGAGGTCCCCAAGTGTTGCAACTTCCAGTCTCTCAAAATCTGAATCTGTTCCTGCTAGTACCTTTATGTTTTCAAAGAAACGATCTCATGGGAGAGCTGTCTTTTTCAGATGATAAAACAGAAAGATGGTTCCACTTGCAGGTCACACAGCAAGTTCCTGGTGGGGTCAGGACTAGAACCTGTGGCCTCTGAGACAGGGTTTCTCCACGTTCTCTCATGAGGCCCCATAATCTTTCTAGTCTGAAGATCCCTGGGTGACACACGGCTTTCTGAGCTGATGCTCATTTTAACAATGTTATTCTGCCTGTACTGCATGCATATAATCCCATTGCTTGTCCCTTCCTTGTCTCTTCCCTCTCCTGGAGGAAGGGTTAGTAAAAGTGAAAGTGTTAGTCACTCAGTCATGTTCGACTCCTTGCAACCCCATGGACTATCGCCTGCCAGGCTTCTCTATCCATGAAATTCTCCAGGGAAGAGTACTGGAGTGGGGAGCCATTCCCTTCTCCAGGAGATTTTCCCAACCAAGAGATCAAACCTGGGGCTCCCACTTTTCAGATGGAAGGAAGGGTTAAGGAGAAAGCAATCTGATAAGTTTCCCTTTCAATAAGCACTCTATTCTTGTTACTTTCTGACCAAATGACCTTTCTGCTCTAGCCACCCACCAAATGCCATGTTCTCTCCCTCCAATGCAAATGTCACATTGTCATTTGCTTGAAGCATTTCAAAGGCCACCGTATGTCGAAAGAATGAAGCCAGAATTCTTTGGCATGATAGGAGCCAGCTCACCTCCCCAACCTCACCTTTGACCTCCTATTCATTCATTCTTCAGTCACCCAGGCATACACCTACATGCCTTCTCCTGGATTCACACCAACTCCCCAGAAACCTTTCTGCTTATACCCCATGTCTGCAGATGGAGAAAATGAGTCTCGGAGAAATTAGATGACTTCTAAATGTAACAAATACCTTTGATTCCCTGCACAGTATCGGCTTCCTTTTTGTTTCTTGCTAATAGAATCCTGACCTTATTCAAGTATCTAGCCCTCATACATACAGCTCCCCCATCCCCACCTCCAGTCCTGAAAGGACAGCAGCTAGCTGAAGCAAAACAAACTTATTCTATAAACAACCAGAGAGTAAACATTTTAGGCTGTGAGCCATACAGACTCTATTGCCTGTGTGGGTGCTAAGTTGCTTCAGTCGTGTCTGATTCTGCAACCCCATGGACTGTAGCCCGCCAGGCTCCTCTGTCCATGGGATTCTCCAGGCAAGAATACTGGAGTGGGTTGCTGTGCCCTCCTCCAGGGCATCTTCGCAGCCCAGGGATCAAACCCACCCATGTCTCTTACATCTCCTGCAATGCAGGTGAATGCTTTACCACTGAGCCACTAGGGGAGACAGTCCCTGTCGTAACCTCTCAACTCCTCCATCATGCCAAGGAAGCAGCCACAAATGACACAAACTCATGAGTGTGGCTGTGCTCTCCAAAACTTTGTTTTTGGACTCTGTTATTCAAATTGCATATAGTTCCAAGTGTCAGGAAACCTTATTCATCTTCAGATATTTGTTAACCATTGAAAATGTAAACACTGTTATTGCTGTGTTGTTGTTTAGTCACTCAGTCATGTCTGATTCTTTAGGGACCCCGTGGACTGAGCCCACCAGACCCCTCTGTCCACGGGACTTCCCAGGCAAGAATGCTGGAGTGGGTGCCACTTCCTTCTCCAGGGGATCTTCCTGAGCCAGGGATGGAACCCACATCTCCCACATTGGCAGGTGGGTTATTTACTGCAGAGGCACCTGGAAAGCCCCAAAACTGTTCTTAGCTAATTCAAAAACAGACGGTGGAATGGACCTGGTCCTGCCAGCTGTGCTTTGCGTTTGGTGCACAGTGTTCCTGGCAATGCTGGGAGAAGGCATACCACCTAGGGGACCCAGACACACCCACGGCTTCTGAGGCGATGTATAACCCAAGAACTATAGGATTATAGTTCGAGGGAATCCATAGGACTCCGCTGAGCTGAAATGTGGGAAGGTCGAGGTGGGTGTTTCCATCTGTGCTCTTTTTTTTTTCTCATGCACCAATATTACAAATCTGAGACCCTCTCATGGAGGGTTCCTGACTGAATCCAGCTATTAATTTCCCTCCCAAGGCTGAAGTTGGCGCAGGATAAGACTGGCACTCGGATTTTGCACTACATTCCTGGAAAGTTCATTATGAGAAGATCAAGCAGAATCCTCTGGGTCTTCAGGGTCAATTAGCTGCCCTCCATGAGAGCAGAGAGTGATCTGACCTGCTCCCTGCCTCCTGACCCACTAGGACTGATAAGACAGGGCCTGGGATTCATGCCAGAAATGATCCAAATAGTAACAAAAGGAGGAGATGGATATGTTCTGATACACCATACAGCTTCCTACACTGATTTTGATTCAAGGAGACCCATTAAAAGTAACCATTCGAATCAGTTGCCAAACTTACCTGTTCCACAACATGTCTAAATTCATTCACCATTTTGTTTTAACACTATTTCATTTTATAGTTTCATTTTATCTGTACATTAGCTCCATTTTACTCAAGCAAATAACGGCCTTATGGTTCTATCAGCAATAACTTATTAGCATCCTCTGCAAAGCCAGGAGGGAATTGGCTACTTTCGAGAATGTCCAGTGGAGAGTTTGGGCTTCCCAGGTGGCGTGAGTGGTTTAAAACCCCACCTGCCAATGCAGGAAACTAACAGATGCAGTTCAATTCCTGAGTTGGAAAGAGCCCCTGGAAGAGAAAATGACAACCCACTCCAACAGTCTTGCCTGGAGAATTCCATGGACAGAGGAGCCTGGTGGGCTACAGTCCATGGGGTCACACTGAGTTGAACAAGACTGAGTGGCTAACACTAACTTATATAAAGGTTTCATTAACGTGAAATCACTTGCATTCACAACTCAAGGGACAAGCGTAACTTTGACACAGTTGCTGTATTCAGTGGAAAGCTCACCTCTAGAAGTTCCCCTTTCTCTTTTCTTGGAGCTGAGCTTGGTCTTAAAAAGACTTGGTGGCAAAAAGAAGTATTCCCTTTGGTCCCACGCTTGACTGGTACAGAACCCACCTGGCAATGCAGGAGATGCAGGAGACTCAGGTTCAATCCCTAGGTCAGGAAGACCCCCTGGAGTAGGAAATGGCAACCAACTCCAGTACTCTTTCCTGGGAAATCCCATGGACAGAGGAGCCTGATGGGCTACAGTCCATGGAGTCACAGAGAGTCAGACATGACTTAGAGACTGAACGTGCACACATACACAAGAAATATGATAATGACAGGGATCCTGAGACCTGCCAGGACATGAACCCCCAAATCACAGCAGCCGGGATTCCCCAGTGCTGGAATGATGGGATTTGCACATCTCTTTCTTTGCCCTTTCCCTTCGGTAAGCACTTGGAGTCAGACTCACTGAATGAAAAGAGACCACAGCCCATTGGAAGAGATCAGAGACCCCTTGTCCGGAATATGATGTAACTAGATGTATGCTGAGTGACCAGGCATGGTCAGCTACTCCTTGGATACAAGCAACCTATTCACCAAATAGGGCTAATTCCACCCATCTTGGGCTTCCCAAGTGGTAAAGAATTGACCTGCAATGCAGGAGACACAGGTTCAATCCCTGGGTGGGGAAGATCCCCTGGAGGAGGAAATGGCAACCCATTCCAGTATTCTTGCCGGGATAATCCCATGGACAGAGGAACCCGGTGGGCCTCAGTTCATGGGGTCGCAAAGAGCCACCCATATTATTTATCTCACAAGACCTTTAGGATAATGGATGAAAAGTCACTCAAAACATAAAAAGCAGTGTAAAAGTGAAGAGTTTTTTCCTATTGCTTATTCATTGAATGCTGCCATGAATGTCCAATAGAGCTCTATGCAGGAGTGGAGCCCCAGGGAATGTTCTCTGAGCTTGCCTAGCATTTTCTAACCTCATCCAAACAATTTTTCTTGCTTCCCTGGAAGAAAATTCAATGCTTCATTTAGTGAATTAACCTCAGATGTTGGAAATGATTTCTTCATAACTATAGGGAAGTTTTTCCAGGTTATGTCAAAGTACTGTTCAGCTGGGGAGGCCAAAAGCCAATCTATTGGAAAACCAATCTGGATTTATCTGGAAGAAGAGGTTTATCCTTCAGAGAGCAGGGAGCAAAGCAAAGGATTGGGGAAAGCTCACAGATCAATCCTCTTTTAACCTTTGAACTGTGAGTCTGTGTTACATCTTTCCAAGTTCAGAGGGGCCGAGGCCTCTTCTAAGCAAAACGATAATCGTCTCATATCTGGTAAAAAGAGATGAAAAGGAAGAAATGTGTTCACCAGCATGGTTAACGGTTAACAGGCAATTGCCTGCGTTCACAAAATGTCCAAGCCCTGTTTCAACACAGTTCCATTTGCTACATTAACTTTAGCCACCGAGTAAGATTTTTTACTCAGACATGAAATAATTGTCCCTCTAACATCATGTGACAACAGGGAAATGCCTGGTATTGGTACTGACACATTCTAATCTGTTCTCAAGTATGAAGTGAGTGATTTTCCCAAATGATGCGGCAAATCTTAAAGGTGCCATCCCTCCCCCGTCTGAAGCCAAATTTAATCTATGTTACAAATTAGCGTTCTGATGCTAGAGAAATAATGTGTGCTTCACTGGATGAAGAAGCCCTGTGCACTTCTATTTATTACAGCAACTAAATAAAAGGAGGAAGGTGTTTGCGTGGAGAGGCCTGGAGAGAAAGAAAACCGGTCTGGCTACTCCAACTGTTTCTTTTAACTTCCTCCTGTGACCTTTCCATCTGGTTAGACTAGAAAGTATCCAACTTGCTCTTTTCAAATTACTCTGCCAGCTGGCAGCACTTTGGTGCTCTCATCTGCAGTCTTGTCAAGAGTTTGGGATGTGGTTTGTCCAAGCCAGGACATTTGACTCACTTCCTGAAAACTAATGGTTTCAAGATGTCTTTCAGCGTGCAAGGGTGTTTCCCATACTGCTCCTGGTCTATGTCTCCTAGCAACCACATGATATGGACCAGGGTTCCACGACAGAGAGGGCAGGAGAACCTCTGAAGGCTCTATTCCAACAGCTTCCTGAGAAGCTTTCCAAGAGCTTCACTCTCAGATATTCTGATGCAGCAGATCCGGGGTCAGACCTGAGGATGCGCACTTGTGACAAGCACCCAGGTGATGCTGACGCTGCTGCCTGAGGACCACACCGTCAGGTCTGCTGGGGAGGGTTATTATCTCCATTTTACGCAGGAGGAGTTGGAAGTTCAGGATCACAGAGGGTGAGGACTCTAAGCCTCTTACCTCAAACCCCTGTTCCCTCGCTGTTTCTCACTCAGCGAAAAATGGAATCTTCTGTCCAAAATCCATTCTGCTAAAGAGAAGAGGCAGGAATCAAATGGGGGCCACGGGATCCGCCCCTCTCCATTCGTCTTCACTACCCTGTCAGAGCAGACAGGGGCCCTGCCCACATGCCCGTATTTGATCCTCCATCTGCCCCAGATACTATCAGAAAACACTTGCTGCATTTTCCTCCGAGCTTTTGGCAGCCCCCCGATACATGTGGCTTCTACTTTGTGACATAACCTTCCTGCAAATTCATCCCAGGCCACAAGCCCCCATTTTTCTCATCCAGATGTGATTTACACCTGAACTCAGCAGACAGCATCCCTATAAATTTCCCTTTCCTTTGGGGCCTTGAAAATTTGTGCATCCAGCGCTTGGGTGCCTCGTACAAACCATTCAGCCTCCAAGAACAGTAGCTGTTGTCCAGTCACTGAGTTGTGCCTGACTCTTGGCGACCCCGTGGACTGCAGCACGCCAGGCTTCCCTATCCTTCACTATCTCCTGGCGTTTGCTCAAACTCATGTCCATTGAGTCGATGACGCCATCCAACCATCTCATCCTCTTATCCTCTGGTTCACATGATTATTCTGAGCCTTCTGATATCCCGTAGGAGCTGCACAGCATCTCCCACTGTAGAGACACCCTCCTCCCACCCCCACTGCGGTGACCACAGGCTCAGCACTGTGTGCTCATTTATTCTCAGGACCTCGGTCAATTCTGCTTCACCAACCACATTTACTCTGCTGGTTGGAGTTAAGCCCAGAGTAACAGCTTCCTCTTGCTGCCCCTTCTTCCCTCTGGGAGATGATACTGGCAGACCCATCACGAATATGCTAGACACCTTGGATTTCATCTGACCAGATGTCCCAGTTGATGTCAGCGTGGGTCTGGCCCTTTTTTCTGCCACTCCTGCATTTTGACTCTGTGCCAGGTGGGGGATTTTTTTAACACTCATGCAGTCCCTCCTCCTTTCTTCCCTCTCCTCTCCCAAATGCCTTCCAGATGCTTCTATGCACCAATGAAAGAACATTCAATTGGAGAGAGGTTCCCTGGTCACACAGAGCTATTCCACCTTCTTCCAAAGCAGAGTTAATGGTTTTGCATCCAACCCTCCCCCGTGTATCCCTACACCCACACACACATGTCGTACCCCGAATTTGCTGGACTTCGTTGTAAAATTTTGTTGGAAGAAAAGATTTAGACTCCATTTTTGTGACAACCCAGGGGTTTTCTTCTCTAAGCCAAAAAGAATGAAAAACTCCTCTCCCTGGTTGCAGACTGAGAGCCTCAAATCACAAAGCTCAACTTCCCCCTTCAGAGGGAAAGGGGGGCAAGGAAGCCCTCTCTTTCTTCAGTAACGAGACCACAAAAAACTGAGACCAGTACCATCTCGCTTTTTTGCACGAGACTCTAGGGTTTCTGCCTGAAGGTCCCAGTCACCTTCCGGCCAGTCCCTTGATGCCATCCGTGTGGGAGAAAGGGATGTCACATCATGCTGATGCTCGGCATCTCTGGGTTGGGGGCATGCACATTAAGTGCCAGACCCTGGGACAGAGGTCCTGCTGCAGCCCACCACCCCTCTTCAGCGTTCCCCCTGGGGGTGGGGGGCAGCTTTTCCCCTTCTCCCCACCCAGGGCAGCCACCTGTGGGGCATGTAAAGGGGATAAATGAAGAATTATTCTTACCTGTTTCTCTCGCATCTTAGTTCTTTGCCCTGAGCACAGCCCTGTGGCATTCCAGGCCTGCAGACAACTCCAATGCCCTTCTCAGGTTTTTGTCACAGAGTCATTATTACTAGTCTCTTGTACAAATTTGCATCAGTTCTTGCTCTTCTCTGCCATGAGACCCACAGTTCCTTAAGGAGAGGATATGACTTGTTCTTTCATCTCCCTCCTGCCCTACATCTGGCCCATGTGGAATATAGCAGATGTGCAACCATATTTTTTATTTTCATTATATTTGTCTGAAAGAAAAATCCAGTTGTTCCCAGAAGGAGCTAATTGTTCTTGCCTTCTAGGACAACGACATCTACCCATGGGCCGTGCCACACGTTACACATCCTGAATTTTTTTCTCTTCTTTCTTCTTTATCACCCCATGTCTCAAGTTCTTTTCTTTGCTTAACTGCTCCTGAAAGAAACAGAATGAATGTCATATGTTTTCCTGGAAAGGAACCTCATAACCCAGCTTACCATGAGGTGGGGAGGAGCCTTTCTATCAAAAGCTACATACCATGGGGAGTTTTTGCTGAATGGGTTCAGAGTTTCAGTTTCATAAGATTAAAAGTTGTCTGGAGAAGGTTGGTGGTGATGGTTACACAACATGTCACAGATCTTTAGTACCCCTGAACTGCACAACTGAAAATGGTTAACATATAATATTTTATGCACTTAGTTGTGTCTCTCCGTGAACTCATAGACTGTAGCCAGCCAGGCTCCTCTGCCCGTGGGATCCTCCAGGCAAGGATACTGGAGTGGGTTGCCCTGCCTTCCTCCAGGAGATCTTCCAGACCCAGGGATCAAACTCGCATCTCCAGCTTTGCAGGCAGATCCTTTACCATCTGAGCCACCAGGGAAGTCCTTATGTTACCTATGTTTCACCACAATTAAATAAATCAATCAATACATTAATGAAGCTGCAGGACTGCTATGGGAAGAATTCTGCCATGGGAAGAACAGCCTATCCCAGCCCTCAGACGTGGTGGGGGCTGGGAGCAAGAGACGGTCAATTGTGACACATTTTAATAAAGTATGCTAAATTATATGCTGGTGGCATTAATAGCAATCAGGCTGGTAGAACATGGGATCTAATGGCTCATAAATGAGATGCAAGTTCATTTTTACAGACCCACTATAATAAACTAATTATTTTGGAACTCTCCAATTATGCATGTTTCAAAAAGCTGAATTGCATTAAAAACATGTTATGGCTTTATAGATTTTGTCTGTAGGGAGAGGAGGAGATACATCTGCTCCACAAGTGCCCAGGGAGAGAGAGACACAGAGAGAGAGAGTCACAGGCAATAGATAAAGAATAAGCCAGCTGGCAAATGACAAATGTGGTGAAGGAAGACAAAGAGCTGTCAGTTTGCTCATCAATTACAGCCGGTCGCTAACCCATGAGAGAGCAAATTGCCACAGCCATCAGAGATGGCTCTGTTAGAATTATGGAGTTGGAGATCGCCACTGATTTATTCAACGCCTAGGGTACAGAAGGGTGTATGTTGCTCTGGAATTAAAATTTCTCTGTGTAGAGCCATCCAGAAGCTCACGGGTAGCCCATGAACATCAGAACACTTTGACCCTGTTTATCGGTGGGGTGAGGGTGGGGACAGGCATCTGACAGGCCTTCCCAGCACCCCAGAAGCTGCTGACATGGCCCCCTAAGATCCAGGTCAAGCTGCCAGGGAGCCTGCCAGAGGAGGCCAACGTGCCTCAGCCATTTTCAGATCCTTAAAGAGAGAACCTCTACCCGATGGAAGGGCTTACACACCCTCCTGGTTACCTGCAAGGCAAGTCGGGTTTCAATCGCGTGGGACAAGCCCATCACCATGGGAGGGTGGCGTGGTTTAAAGTTTACTATTTTTATCTTTATAAAATCATGTGTTCACTACAGGACTTCCCTAGTGGTCCAGTGGTAAAGAATGCGCCTGCCAATTCAAGGGACACAAGTTCGATCTCTGGCCCAGGAAGATTCCCCATGAGGTGGGGCAGCTAAGCCCGTGTGCCACAGCTACTGAGCCAGCATCCTCGGGCCCGTGTGCCACAAGAAAAGCCGCCGCAGCGAGAAGCCCACACCGCAGCTGGAGAGTGGCCCCAATCAGAAAAAGCCGCAATCAGAAAAAGCCCTCAGGCAGCGACGGAGACCCAGCGCAGCCAAAAATAAATGTAAGAAACTATTATAAAGTATTGGCTACATTTCCCGTGCTATGCATGAATCTCTGGGTCTCATTTATTCCGCACACAGTACTTGTGCCTCTTAATTTCCTTCCCCTAACTTGTCCCACCCCCACCGGCTTCCACACTGGTAACCACGAGCTTGTTCTGTGTTTGTGAGTCTGTTTGTTTTGTTACATTCATTCATTTAATTTTTTTTAGATTCTATTCCTGTAGAGCTTGTATCTCTATTTTTATTGTACTTTCTACAAGCATATGTATTATCATTACATATTCTTCAATATGAGTTTAACTCAAACTATTTTATATAAATATATATACANCACACTGGTAACCACGAGCTTGTTCTGTGTTTGTGAGTCTGTTTGTTTTGTTACATTCATTCATTTAATTTTTTTTAGATTCTATTCCTGTAGAGCTTGTATCTCTATTTTTATTGTACTTTCTACAAGCATATGTATTATCATTACATATTCTTCAATATGAGTTTTACTCAAACTATTTTATATAAATATATATACACACACACACACATGTATATAGTTGCTTAGTCGTGTCCGACTCTCTGCGATGCCATGGACTCTAGCCCACCAGGCTCCTTGGTCCATGGGGATTCTCCAGGCAAGAATACTGAAGTGGGTTGCCATGCCCTCCTCCAGGGGATTTCCCCTGCCCAGGGATCGAACTCAGGGCTCCCGCACTGCAGCAGATTCTTAACATCTGAGGCACCAGGAAATATATAGACATATCTTAATTTACTGTCCACTTGCCTACTGTGTGCTTAGTGGGGCGGTCGTGGCTGACTCTTTGCAACCCCATGGCTTGCCTAATGTTAGACATTAAAACTGCTTTTCTTTTTCCAGGAGAATATATTATGAATATTCTTATATATGAATCTTTGCCCACATCTTTGATTATTTCCTTTACACAAGTTCCTAGAAGAGTAACGACTCTCAAATTATAAGGACATTTTAGACTCTCAGTAAATATTGTCAAAATGCTGTCTAAAGACCATTTATTTATGACAGCATAATATCACTTATTGTTCTCTACATATGTGCTAACTTTGGGTATTATTAAAAGATAAGTTTGGCCACTTAGTAGTCTAAAACCACCTCATTTTAATTTGCACTTCATTCATCATTAACAAGATGGGGAACTCACACATTTTTCCTAACCAAACATTTTTCCTCTTTTGTAAATTGTCAGTTCTTCCATTTGTCCATTTACCTAACAGTATCCTAGTGCTTTTCTCATCAGTATGTGTAAATAGGTACATAGAAGTCCCCTGACCCACCACAACTTCAGATAATGAATCAACAGTTAGAATAAACAGGTAGCTCAGTGGTACAGAAGCCACCTGCCAATGCAGGAGATGCAGGAGATGCAGGTTCGATCCCTGGGTCAAGAAGATTCCCTGGAGGAGGAAATGACAACCCATTCCAGGATTCTCGCCTGGGTAATCCCATGGACAGAGGGGCCCGATGGACTACAGTCCATGGGGTCACAAAGGACTCGGGCATGACTGAGCACGCACGAGCCAAGTGTAGAAACAAAGGTGATGGATTCCATCCCCTCTCTGCAGGGGGCACGTAGGGCTCTGAGCCTTTGATCTCTGGAGCAGCCTGACCAATAAATTTTAAATGAATGAATTTATTATAAATAATAACAACCAACAGCCTTTTGAAGCCGCCTTTGTGGCAAGTAATTTTCAGTTTATTTGCCTTCAATATTTGTGTGTACGTAGACATAGAATCTTTTTGATCTTCCCATCGTGGTTTGCCATACTGCTTCTATCCCATCCTCCCTATCCAAGGGTGTGTGAAATATTCAATTCTATTTTCTGGTTATCTTCCACTGTCTGCTGTTTCATATTTAATTTTATTTCTCCTGTTCTTAATGGAAGCCAAGCCGCTGACCGGACCCTCCTATGTCTCTTTTGACCCAAATGCAGAGGTAAACAGCCCCCGTCACCAGCGAGGGCACCTGAGGAGGTGGCTTACTGCACTCCATGTTTTCTTGTTTCTGCTGCCAGTTGGCCTTCGAGGGAGAATAATTTTTAACAGCAGGCTGAGCTCCCTCTGCCAGGAAGGATGTTATAAACTCTGGTCCTCTCCACTCAGTATGGGGCTTCATACTAAATCAGTTCATTTTCCTCCCTCCATCTGAGAAGTGAACCAAGCAGGGGTTTTATTTACAAAGGGTAAACATTCCTGTAATTGGATTGCTGGCATTTAAGCCTGGAGACCTCTCCCTTGCCTCTTGATCCCTCTCCTCCATATCTGGACCAGGGCCAGAGAGAAATACCAAGGGAAGACTTCCTTTAATGAAGCAGACACAGGATGGGCCCCTGGGGAGATTTCTGTTACAGCTTGGAACCACCACAAACTAATGAATTGAACCATGGAAAGGTCCCCAGCCACTTGATCGCTGAATAGAGGAAATCTGAGAACTCTCTAGACTGGGGAGAAGCAGGATTGGGTACACACATGGCACGTGCTCCGTGAAGCACATTTCATATGTGAGAACAAGGTTATTTCCAAATGCAGGTTCATCACTTAACCATCTGAAGGCAGTCTCAAGGTCGTATGTTGACACAGAGAGCTCTGGCGAGAAATACACAACCAGTCTCCAGTCCAAGTCTGGCCACGGTCTTGCTTCTAACAACAGGTATGCCACAGCCTCCCCAGGCCTCAGACTCCTCCTTCATAAGTAATTCCTAGTCCCTGCCCATTCCTGACACTCTCTGTTCCTCTGTCTTTTCTATCTCAATAATGCCAGTAGTGTATAGAGAGGATCAGTGATGATACAGGCAAAGAATAAATTCAGATACAGAACTCGACATCAACTCCAAAAGTCAAAAGCCTAAATGTCTTGGATCCATGTGACATCTAAGAAGTAAAAATCTCACAAATTGGATTCAGCCATTAATTCTGAAGAACTGATGCTTTCAGACTGTGGTGTTGGAGATGACTCTTGAGAGTCCCTTGGATTGCAAGGAGATCAAACCAGTCAACCCTAAAGGAAATCAACCCTGAATATTCATTGGAAGGACTGAGGCCAAAGCTGAAGCTCCAATACATTGGCCACCTGATGCAAAGAGCTGACTCATTGGAAGAGACCCTGCTGTTGGGAAAGATTGAGGGCAGGAGAAGACACCAATGACAGAGGATGAGATGGTTGGATGGCATCATCACCAGCTCAATGGACATGAGTTTGTGCAAACTCTGGGAGGTAGTGAAGGACAGGCTGGCTTGCTGCAGTCCATGGGGTCGCAAAGAGTTGAACACAACTTGACAACTGGACAACAACAACATTAATCCATAAAGATGAAAATAGATGAACCAAACAAGAAGAATTTCTCTCAAAGGAAAACTAAAACAGAAACAACAGCAGAAGGGATAGTCGCTCATCAAGCTCTGGTTTGGGTAAAGTGCGTACATACACATAATACTGTCCACTTTCTACAGATGTGGACACTCATGTTGAGGGAAACCACAGGCCCCAACCCTTCACTGTGTTCTTCATGAGGGTTGGATTTCTTTTGTTATTTTAGCTTTTGCATTTGTTTTTGGTTTTCTCAAGACGTTGCACATTGTAGATGTTCGATAAACATTTCTTGAATAAATTCATTTAAATTAAGAAAAGAGATCCCTTCCTCTGGGTAACGGCTGAGCATGGCTTTGATTTCACCTCCCACTCACTCTCTCAGCCATATGTCCTTATGGAGGATACAGCCTACACACCTGCATACAGCAGCCCTAGGGAAGAGTGTTGCAAATGCACGTCACTGACGACCCATAATTTCTGCCATGAGGCCATCAACAACAGGGCTCAAAGCAGCTTCCCAGCTCACAGGAGTCATCGGGTTGGGTTGCACAGGCCTGGATGCAGATGACAGTTATTCCTCTGTTATCCTCTCTTAAAGACCAATTCTGATACCCTGAATCATGCAGATCATGATTCAGGGTATCAGCCTCTCATGAATGACTCTTATCTTCAAGCTTATGAATATATTAGCATGTAACTATTATCTAGATATTACTTGGCATTATAATTTATAGAAAATAAAAGAATAACAAATCTTTTGATGGATCTCTTTACTAATTTAAATAATTAATTGATTTAAGTTGATTTATTTATCTCATGTTACCCTAGAATTAGGGGCTTCCCTGGTGGCTGAGAGGTTAAAGCGTCTGCCTCCAATGCGGGAGACCCGGGTTCGATCCCTGGGTTGGGAAGATCCCCTGGAGAAGGAAATGGCAGTCCACTCCAGTATTCTTGCCTGGAGAATCCCATGGACGGAGAAGCCTAGTAGGTTACAGTCCACGGGGTCGCAAAGAGTCGGACACGACTGAGCGACTTCACCTTCACCTGACTTCACCTTCACCCTAGAATTTACCATTTCTTTTCCTTTTCAATTTTTTGGCTGTGCCTCGAGGCATGTGGGATCTTCATTCCCCATCCAGGGACTGAACTCACATGCCTCACATTGGAAGCTTGGAGTTCCAGCCACTGGACCACCAGGGAAGTCCTAGCATTTCTTTTTTTTTTTTTTAAGTTTCAGCCCACAGTTCAGTTCAAAGAGGAAACACAGCTCATCACTTGGTACATGTTAATATTTACAACACATTTTCAACCCACAAAAATTAGAGTGTTTTGTCCTGTTACAGAGCAAAAAAAAAAAAAAAAAAAACTCTTTAATTTGATGCAAACCACAGCAAAGTTTACAAAGGTCTACCTCCAGGCATAAAAAAAGTAAGATGGACTTTTTGAATAGCTGCTAAAAGAACACATAATTCAAAGCCTTTCCTGCATTTGATTACGGTGATCTAAAGGGAAGATGATATTAGTAGAATTATAATCAACTGATCCGCTGCAGAAGATAAAGTGGCCAGTTGGAAATGAATCAAGTGCCTATATATTATGTGCCAAACTTAATTGCATATTAACCAGATGAAAGATCTATGTAACTACTCTATCATTTGTTCATTTGCTACTTTTGAGCTTTCCTTCCTAAACACCATGGGTAAACAATCCACTCAGTGACCATGATCGTTTTTGGTGCAGTCCATCCAGGGCTTTTAACAGTTGCCTCATCCTTCAAATTTACATGTTTTTCTCCAACTGTTATTGATCTTATCATCAGTAAAGGGATTAACTGCCTTTGGGAAGTGACTTTTACATTTCCTCTTTTGCCCAGTATTTTAAAGTTTCATCTTGAGACTCCCTTGTTTTGGGGTGGGGTAGCTGGTTGATTGACGTGTTCTGATTCATCACTACACCTGAATGGTGAGGACAACTTTGGCTACAAAAAGAAGCATTTAGCATCTGTAGTCTATGATGTTCAACGTTTCCAGGAAGGAAAATTCTTCAAAAGTCCTGAGAAATTAGTTTGGGCCAAAATGATAAAAATGAACTGAGAAATGGAAGAGGTCTCCTTTCACAATGGAAATCCTAAATGTAAGAGCTAAATCAGGAACTTTCTGGTAGTCCAGTGTTTAAGACATCGCCTTCCAGTGCGGAGAGTGTGGATTCAAGATTCCCACATGCCTCCCAGCCAAAAAATCAAAACAGAAAACAGAAGCAGCAGTGTAACACATTCAATAAAGACTTTAAAAATACACTGCTTCACTGTGTAATTTAAACATATAAATAGGGGACCCACAGTTTTTCAAGGCAGAAGCCCAGTGTGTCTCCCTTTGCCTGGCAAAATAATAAAACTAACCTTTTCTACTTCACCCTCCAATATATGTATCTATAAAGATAGAATGGTTGAGGACATTGGTGGGGAAAGTAGACAGTTTGTGAATCAGGAACTTGATTCATGCTTTTCTCCCACTATTACACGTGGCTTCCTTGGATCTCCCCAGGTGAGTGGTCCCACCTTGTACATCAGGAAAAATGAATAAAAAGAATCCATATGTTAGCAAGTATCTCCCCTCAACAGGCTGGAATTTCTTCATCAATAAAGCGGGTGAGAAAGAGAGTCTCTCACTGTTTATCCTTTGATAAAATTTCAGTGTATCGAACATTTCTCTCTCAGACCCAGTCTTGAATAGACTCAATTCTTGTTTATAATACTTATTCATCTCAAACACATAATCAATGCATGTTCATTTTAGGAAAAAAAGAAAAATCAAAGAAGAAAAATGAGCAAAAATTTAAAATCAGCCATTACCTCCACTATTCAATATTAACTATTGCTAATTATTTTGTATAGCTTTGTTTCAGATACTTACTTTTTTTTTATTGGTTCCTTCCATAAATATTGCTTTGATATTTTTTTATCCCTAATTAATACAATCTGAATATCTTCACTGTCTCTAAATGCTTCCTGAATTATTATTTAATGACTTTATATTGTCTAATCTTATAACTGTACCTTATTTAACCAGGTCTGTATTATTGAATATTCATTTGTTTTCATTTTGGGGGTAATATAAGTAACACTGAAATGTGCATTCCTATAATAGAAGCTTTGCATATAGCTTTAACTATCTCCTCAGAAGAAAAATCCAGAAATGGAATTCTGGATCAGTATCTATACATATTTTTTAATGACTTTTATTTGTTTATTTATTTTTGCCAGCACTGGGTCTTCATTGCTGGGCATGGGCTTTCTTGAGTCACTGCCAGTGGGGGCTACTCTCTAGCTGCAGTGCGTGGGTTTCTCCTTGTGGTGGCTTCTTTCCTTGCAGAGTATGAGTTCTTGGGCACTCAGGCTAAGCATCTAGAGTCTTAGCCCCAGGGCATATAGAGTCTTCCCAGACCAGGGATCAAACCTGTATCCCCTTCATTGGTAGGCGGATTCTTAACCACTGAACCACCAGACAAATTCTACACATATCTTTAAGGCTCTTAAATATCCCATCAAAATATCATCCCAAAGGTTCTACTCCCATATTTGTGCTAAAATGCCCAAGTACATCTGGCCTCACCATCACAGGGTATTACCATGTATAAATGTTTTTTTTAATCTCTGCCAAATCAATGAAAGAAAAAGAGTATCTCACTACTTCGTATTCCTTTTATTACAAGTTGAGCATTTTTTCATATGTCTGAGAACTCTGTTTGGTTAAGAGTAATTTCATTGTATTTATCCTCCATTATGCATTTTTCTTCTCCTTAATAAACAGTTCCATTCCCCCTGCTGCTATAAAACACCTTTTTTTTTTCCTTTGTAAGAAATGTTTTATTTTCATATCTTTAATTAAAGAAGAAGACCCAGAAACAAGGCATTAATCAGTTTGGTCCTCACAGGCAAACTGCACTGATAAAACGTGTGTTCTAGCTCCACGGGAGTCCGATGGTGAATGGCTGGTGCAGAGCATGGGACAGAGGGCTGCCCAAGCATGCTTCGCAGGCAATCCTGGTTCACATCTTCTCCCAGAACTGCTCCTCCGCAAGTCCACAATGACACCTTAATTGTCACATTCTTGGTCTCCTAGCCTACCTTCTGAGACCCTTTGCAGAAATTTCTCTCCATCCTCTGGGACCACACTTCCTTCTCTTGGCTTCTCTGAGTTGATCCCCTGGGTTTTCCTGCCACTGCTTCCGTGAGTCCTTTTCCACTCACCCACACTTCTCTTTTCCCTGACTTGGCAACTGTATTCCTTTCCTAGATGATAGATGTAGTGCTCAGTCATATCCGACTCTTTTGTGGCCCCAGGGACTATAGCCCGCCAGGCTCCTCTGTCCATGGGATTCTCCAGGCAAGAATACTGGAGGGGGTGCCACTTCCTCCTCCAGGGGACCTTCCCAACCCAGGAATCAAACTGTTGGCTCCCGTGGTTCCTGCATTGGCAGGCGGATTCTTTACCACTGAGCCACCAGGGAAGCCCCACCATGTGTTTTAAGCTCATGTGTGGAATAAAAGTTTAAAGAATGTACTTTTAAATAATAATTATGTTTTATATGGGTTACTATCCTTGGTGTACTTTATGATGTAATACATCCTTAGAAATGTCTCGAGAGAACTATGCTATGATTTTCAAGGCAGAGAAAATTCAATAAACTAAAATAGTCTGAGTAAGATTTCTGCCTTCTGTATACTTTGGACATTTTCCTAAAAAATACATAGGTGATACCCTTCTAAAATATTTTTCCAACATGACTTTTCTGTTTTTCTTCTCAAGCAGTCAATTTTAAGAGTTTAATGGTACAATTCTTATTAAATTGCATGTTAAAAATAATAAATAATAATTATTATATTTTATAATAACTGCCTTAAAACAGTTTTCAGGGTCTTTTCACTAATTCACAATCAAATAGTAAAAGGTCTGCAGAAAATCTTGAAAATGAAATCTTATAGCATAAAGTGAAAGTTAGCTAGATTGGGTAAATTTATTTATGTGAGGCTTTTTTAATGAGCTTTAGCATTGATATTGATATAAAACTAGAGTTTAGTTTTCTCTGTTGGAACAGCAAAGTTTTCTTGGACTATTAGTCTGTTCCTAACAAGAGACTGTAGTTTTTTCTTTACCTTTTAAGTAATCTGCCTAAGAAACAAAGATTTTGTGTCTTATCAAAGCCATTTCTTGTGCTTTATGCTGTCCTTATCATGTCTTTGATTATGTAAGAGAATCCGGTCTTTTTACTTTTAAAAGAAAGAACCTCTTAATGAAGGTAAAAGAGAGTGAAAAGACTGGCTTAAAACTCAACATTCAAAAAACTAAGATCATGGCATCCAGTCTCATCACTTCACAGCAAACAGATGGGGAAAAAATGGAAACAGTAACAGATTTTATTTTCTTGGGCTCTAAAATCACACAGACTATAACTGCAGCCATGAAATTAAAAGACGCTTGCTGCTTGGAAGAAAAGCTATGACAATCCTAGACAGCATATTAAAAAGCAGAGACATTACTTTGCCTACAAAAGTCCATATAGTCAAAGCTATGGTTTTTCCAGTAGTCATGTATGGATGAGCGAAGCTGGACCATAAAGAAGGCTGACCACGGAAGAATTGATGCTTTCAAACTGTGGTGCTGGAGAAGACTCTTGAGAGTCCCTTGGACAGCAAGGAGATCAAACCAGTCAATTCTGAGGACAATCAACCCTGAATATTCACTGGGAGGACTGATGCTGAAGTTGAAGCTCCAGAACTTTGGCCACCTGATGTGAAGACCCAACTCACTGGAAAAGACCCTGATGCTGGGAAAGATTGAGGGCAGGAGAAGAGGGTGGCACAGGGTGAGATGGTTGGATGGCATCACCGACTCAAGGGACACGAGTTTGAGTAAACTCCAGGAGATGGTGAAGGATGGGGAAGAGTGGCGTGCTGCAGTCCACGGGGTCACAAAGAGTCAGACACAATTTAACAATGAACAACAATAAGGTGTGTTGTTGGTTTTGTTTTACACTTTTTTAAAAAAATAACAATGCTATCTCCTTGGCTTTGGAAACTTTTTATTGTTACTTTGGCTAAATAGATAGTCAAGAACTGTTCCCAATGACCTATGATTCTGTTTAGTCAAGTGTTCAAACCTCTTGACATTTTTGACAACTTTGCCTTTCCCAAATCAAGTCCTAAATGAAATCTTCTTGCTCTCAAACTGAGTTTGATATTTCCCAGAGGGCCCCTGGAAAATCTCAAAGAGTCCGTTCTTTCCCTTTTTTAAATGAAAAATGTTAAAAAGTAATTAGGTTTATTTGTTATGTTCAATTGCGCACAAACACTGCCAACTAAGAAATGCTTATTCTTCCCTAGGTTATATTTATCTGGGCAACTATTATTAATATAGGTATTTCAGAAATCCTATAAAGGTACTGGAAATTTGTCAATGCCCTCATGTCCATACATCCTGGTGCTGATTTGGAGTGGTCTAGCCAGCTTATATAACTTGACTTGTTAAAAGTAAATAAATAAATAAAAATCAGTAAGCTTTTCTAGAATAGACAGAAAAGATGTATTTATGAGCTCATCAGAAACTCACCTCTTTTGAGATGACATTTAACAGAGTTGCCAGAACACATCTGTTTGGCCCAGGATGTTGTGTACAGTCAGCCGGATGACACATGCTTTTTGGTGAGTGCTTTGTTCTTTTCTGAAAATAGAATGGGCTTTGGAGAAGTCCCACAGTCTTTCTTCTTCAAATAGAACGTGGAATAGAGTCATACAAGCATGGAGCCAGACCCAGAGACCTTGCCCAAATCCCTCATCTCACAGATGAAGAGCATGAACCTCTGTGAAATGAAGGGATCCACCTAAAGCTGCAGGTCACGTCAGAGGCATGACCAGGGCAAGCTGAAAACTATCAAATCCTTTCACATGATCTCCTATGACCTGCTTCAACCAAGATGGAGTCAGTGACGGGTTTTTCCCCAAACGCTAGAATTAGAACTGTTGATTCTAAGACGGTCCCCTGAACGTGCATTAACAAACACTTGGTTGTTGTTTTAGTAGCTAAGTTGTCTTCAAATCTTTGCAACCCTGTGGACTGTGGCCAGCAAGGCTCCTCTGTCCATGGGATATCCCAGGGAAAAATACTGAAGTAGGATGTCCTTCTCCAGGGGATCTTCCCAACCCAGGGGTGGAGCCCGCGTTCCTGCAACGGCAGGAGTGTTCCTTACCTCTGAGCCGTGCTTACATCTTTCCAATTTAAAAGAAGCTGATGAAGAAACCCTGTTTCCACGGAGACCTGTTTGGACTTGAGTTGGAGAGATGCAGGATGCTCCATTTCTATTTTTGTGGACATTCCAATATCCATGTTGGCTCTGGTTCGGTACCTTTGAGCCTATCACCCCCCTATTCTTGTAGCTCTGTTCTTATAATGCGTAAAATTACAGTGTACCAGATTCAGTCAACTGCTTACCAGGTTTCCTTATAAGTATATAACATTGTTAAAACTATTGTTTTTATAAACCTCCTTTAAAACATGACATTTATTAGCCATTATATTAAGATAAACTATAAAAGTATCCCCAATATAGATGTTACCCTTTGATTTAAATTCCAACTTGAGTAAACTAGGCGAGGAACATTAAAAAGAGAATGGCTTTTAGGACCCACTGGGTAATGCTAGAATTTGTGGCATGCTAAACACCAGCAGAGCATATGTGAGCCAGTCTAGGTTAATCACATTTGGGGCCCAATTAAACTTATCCTGACTTGCTGCAGTTTCTAGCCGGGCCCCACTGAAGGGAACACAGCAGGTAAAATTGCCAAAGGCAGAAAGAAACTTGAGCTGCAGTTGGTGAGGACAGATTGGCTGCTCATTAACTGGGCTCTTTGCAGGTTCTGAAGGACAAGCAAGAGCAGAGTCAGAGCAAAGCCAATGATAGGAGACTTAAATCCCCAGAGCTCTTTGCTCTGCCTTCCCATGAACCAGAACTTCACCCCCGACTTAGCTATGTTGGTGGCAAGTGTCCCCATATCTGAAAGGACAGCCAGGGTCTAGGGGATCAGTGCCTCAGGACAAGGAATGGCTTTGGGGAGGATTGTGCCATCCTCCTGTGACCTTTATTAAAACAGACGTGTGATCTTCTGTGCCAGCATTATCTTTCAACCTGATTGAGAGGAGCATCCAGAAAACTGAGCTCAGTCTCCCTTGAGGGTGATTGTCCCAGGTCTCCATACTCAAAGGGTCTGGGAAAGAATTCCTTAATGGTTTTTTCTCTTGGAAGAAGTGATCCCTTTGGTCAGTGTCTGTCTTAATAAAACTGAGATGAGTGGTTCCTGCCAGGATGCTGGAGGTAAGATCCATCCGGATGTGGGAGCAGGAGCTGGAGCTGACATCTGAGCTGCGAGAACCTTCCTTGGGTGGTACTTTTCTCCACTCTGACCATAAGCTAAAAGCTAGAGGTGCCCCTGGGAAAGGGAAACAGAACATAGAAGAAAACAGACCTTGCTGTCCACTGGAGCTGACGCAAAGTAGAGGAGATCCAGAGAAAAAGGTGTCGATGGCGCCTGGTGCCTGCCTGCTCTCTCTCCGTCCCCCTGAGCAGACTGGTGACCATGTGTCAAGCTCCGCTCCCTCCAAGTCCCCAGACCGAATGAAAGTTTTCCAGGAAGAACTCAAGCAGTCTGAGGCCCCAGATCCTACCAGAATGGCCTTCAAATCTCAACTTTCTGGGTCACCTGCAGTGCCTTGCTCTGGGTCTGAGATCCAGCCACACCCCGCTATGAGACTCATAACTAGAGGGTGGCCAATTCTTCATCTATTCCTTAAAAAATATTTATGGAGACCCTGCTTGTCCCATAGCATCATTCAAAGTATGGGAGCTGTGAGCACTAGAGCGCCCATCCATTTGCTGCTTCTGGTTTCCAAGCTCTCACGGCCAAGGGAATGAAGCCGCAACCCCTACTCCTGTTCTGGAACCCCCATCTTGCTGCCTTTGAAACCATCCTGCCCGTACACTCTTTGATGATGCCCCAGCACTAATATCATACCCAGCTCATTCCCACCCTGACCGTGCTTCTCAGCTCAGCATTTCGTGCTAGAAATTAACCACTGATTCCCTGATAGCTCAGCTGGTAAAGAATCTGCATGCAATGCAGGAGACCCCAGCTCAATTCCTGGGCTGGGAATATCCACTGGAGAAGGGATAGGCTGTCCACTCCAGTATGCTTGGGCTTCCCTTGTGGCTCAGCTGGTAAAGAATCTGCCTGCAATGCAGGAGACCCCGGTTAGATCCCTGGGTTGGGAAGATCCCCTGGAGCAGGGAAAGGCTACCCACTCCAGTATTCTGGCCTGGAGAATCCCATGGACTGTTGCAGAGTCAGACACGACTGAGCGACTTTCACTTCACTTCACTTC
>SJYX01013596.1:40317-60812 GCA_006410675.1 Oreotragus oreotragus
AACACTTGGTTGTTGTTTTAGTAGCTAAGTTGTCTTCAAATCTTTGCAACCCTGTGGACTGTGGCCAGCAAGGCTCCTCTGTCCATGGGATATCCCAGGGAAAAATACTGAAGTAGGATGTCCTTCTCCAGGGGATCTTCCCAACCCAGGGGTGGAGCCCGCGTTCCTGCAACGGCAGGAGTGTTCCTTACCTCTGAGCCGTGCTTACATCTTTCCAATTTAAAAGAAGCTGATGAAGAAACCCTGTTTCCACGGAGACCTGTTTGGACTTGAGTTGGAGAGATGCAGGATGCTCCATTTCTATTTTTGTGGACATTCCAATATCCATGTTGGCTCTGGTTCGGTACCTTTGAGCCTATCACCCCCCTATTCTTGTAGCTCTGTTCTTATAATGCGTAAAATTACAGTGTACCAGATTCAGTCAACTGCTTACCAGGTTTCCTTATAAGTATATAACATTGTTAAAACTATTGTTTTTATAAACCTCCTTTAAAACATGACATTTATTAGCCATTATATTAAGATAAACTATAAAAGTATCCCCAATATAGATGTTACCCTTTGATTTAAATTCCAACTTGAGTAAACTAGGCGAGGAACATTAAAAAGAGAATGGCTTTTAGGACCCACTGGGTAATGCTAGAATTTGTGGCATGCTAAACACCAGCAGAGCATATGTGAGCCAGTCTAGGTTAATCACATTTGGGGCCCAATTAAACTTATCCTGACTTGCTGCAGTTTCTAGCCGGGCCCCACTGAAGGGAACACAGCAGGTAAAATTGCCAAAGGCAGAAAGAAACTTGAGCTGCAGTTGGTGAGGACAGATTGGCTGCTCATTAACTGGGCTCTTTGCAGGTTCTGAAGGACAAGCAAGAGCAGAGTCAGAGCAAAGCCAATGATAGGAGACTTAAATCCCCAGAGCTCTTTGCTCTGCCTTCCCATGAACCAGAACTTCACCCCCGACTTAGCTATGTTGGTGGCAAGTGTCCCCATATCTGAAAGGACAGCCAGGGTCTAGGGGATCAGTGCCTCAGGACAAGGAATGGCTTTGGGGAGGATTGTGCCATCCTCCTGTGACCTTTATTAAAACAGACGTGTGATCTTCTGTGCCAGCATTATCTTTCAACCTGATTGAGAGGAGCATCCAGAAAACTGAGCTCAGTCTCCCTTGAGGGTGACTGTCCCAGGTCTCCATACTCAAAGGGTCTGGGAAAGAATTCCTTAATGGTTTTTTCTCTTGGAAGAAGTGATCCCTTTGGTCAGTGTCTGTCTTAATAAAACTGAGATGAGTGGTTCCTGCCAGGATGCTGGAGGTAAGATCCATCCGGATGTGGGAGCAGGAGCTGGAGCTGACATCTGAGCTGCGAGAACCTTCCTTGGGTGGTACTTTTCTCCACTCTGACCATAAGCTAAAAGCTAGAGGTGCCCCTGGGAAAGGGAAACAGAACATAGAAGAAAACAGACCTTGCTGTCCACTGGAGCTGACGCAAAGTAGAGGAGATCCAGAGAAAAAGGTGTCGATGGCGCCTGGTGCCTGCCTGCTCTCTCTCCGTCCCCCTGAGCAGACTGGTGACCATGTGTCAAGCTCCACTCCCTCCAAGTCCCCAGACCGAATGAAAGTTTTCCAGGAAGAACTCAAGCAGTCTGAGGCCCCAGATCCTACCAGAATGGCCTTCAAATCTCAACTTTCTGGGTCACCTGCAGTGCCTTGCTCTGGGTCTGAGATCCAGCCACACCCCGCTATGAGACTCATAACTAGAGGGTGGCCAATTCTTCATCTATTCCTTAAAAAATATTTATGGAGACCCTGCTTGTCCCATAGCATCATTCAAAGTATGGGAGCTGTGAGCACTAGAGCGCCCATCCATTTGCTGCTTCTGGTTTCCAAGCTCTCACGGCCAAGGGAATGAAGCCGCAACCCCTACTCCTGTTCTGGAACCCCCATCTTGCTGCCTTTGAAACCATCCTGCCCGTACACTCTTTGATGATGCCCCAGCACTAATATCATACCCAGCTCATTCCCACCCTGACCGTGCTTCTCAGCTCAGCATTTCGTGCTAGAAATTAACCACTGATTCCCTGATAGCTCAGCTGGTAAAGAATCTGCATGCAATGCAGGAGACCCCAGCTCAATTCCTGGGCTGGGAATATCCACTGGAGAAGGGATAGGCTGTCCACTCCAGTATGCTTGGGCTTCCCTTGTGGCTCAGCTGGTAAAGAATCTGCCTGCAATGCAGGAGACCCCGGTTAGATCCCTGGGTTGGGAAGATCCCCTGGAGCAGGGAAAGGCTACCCACTCCAGTATTCTGGCCTGGAGAATCCCATGGACTGTTGCAGAGTCAGACACGACTGAGCGACTTTCACTTCACTTCACTTCCCNATCCCTGGGTTGGGAAGATCCCCTGGAGCAGGGAAAGGCTACCCACTCCAGTATTCTGGCCTGGAGAATCCCATGGACTGTTGCAGAGTCAGACACGACTGAGCGACTTTCACTTCACTTCACTTCCCTTCTACTGCACCAAATTGGAGCTGCCAGCTAATCTAACTAACCAATAACGAGGCTAACCTAACTAGGAAAGCTCTTCCCTATCTAGCCCCAGAGAGAAAAGCCCTTTCCTAAGAGGTCCGTAAACTGCCTCCCTTGTCCCATGGGTCCTTGCTTATCATTCTATTCTATTTCTACGGCAGAGCTGGCAACTGGGACGTGGGATTTGAAGAGGCAACCTGACTTCCTCTGTTTCTCCCTGGGTAACCTTCGGCAGAGCTTCCCTGGTGGCTCAGTGGTAAAAAAAAAAAAAACTCCCACCAATGCAGGAGACCCGGGTTCGATCAGTTCGATCCCTAGGTTGGCAGCCCACTATTTTTGCCTGGGAAATCCCGTGGACAGAGAAGCCTGGCAGGCTACAGTCCATGGGGTCTCAAAGAGTCAGACACAGCTGAGCACCTAAAGAACAACAAGGCTTCAGCAAGCTGGCAAGCCTGTCTGAGCCTCAGTTTCCTCATCTGTGACGAGGATAACCTTGCCCTCCGCACACACACATGCTCAGGGGGTAGATGAGACTGCCCATTCAGGGTCTGGGCTGGGGCTACTGGGCACAGGCGCCCAGCCAGCATGGGTGCCCTGTGCCCACTCCCACCAGTGGGGGCGCCACTGGTCCCCACTGTCCTTGCTGCGTGGCAGGGCTCTGGGCTCTCGTTCAGAACACACCTCTAGATCTCGGGTCCCTATGGCCATTATGCCTCTATTCGGTCACTGAACACGGGCTGGTCTCTGCCGTGTGCCAAGCAAGCACAGAGGCACCAGCAACCCAGAAATAGGTGGGACACGCTCCGAACTCTTAGACAAGGGCACCCTCCTGAGAGGGGGAGACTGACATGGAAACAGAGCAATGAGGGGCTGTAAGAGCAGCACGTGTCAGCAGTCCCCAACCCCATCAGCCTTCCTTCTGGGTCTCACCTGCCTCTGCCACTTAGAACTGCAAGAACATTCTGAGTCTCAGTCTGTGTGTGTGTATCCTCAGTGGCTCAGACTGTGGCCTGCCAGGCTCCTCTGTCCATGGAATTTTCCAGGAAAGAATACTGGAGTGGGGAGCCATTTCCCAGATGGCAGGGGATCTTCTAGACCAGAGGTCGAATCTGTGTCTCCGGCATTGGCTGGCAGGTTCTTTACCAATGAGCCACTTGAGAAACCCCAAGTCTCAGTTTACCCATCTTTAAAGTGGGAGTGCTCTCAATGTAAAAAGTCATTTCAAGTTCCTGACACCAAGGAGGAAAACCCTCTAATTGGCTTCAAAATGAGCCACTAAGGGTTCCGTGGTTTTGCACCTGGCTTTCCAAGGAATCAGTTCAAATATCCGAAAGAAAACATTCCCTTAAAACAATACAAACAAAACACACAAGCCGAGCTGAAAAGCCACACTAGCACTTCCTCCATGGGTAGATTGCTCATGCGGCTCTCAGCTCCCTCCCTCCCTGGCAGGGAGCAGAGGAAAGGATGCTCCTTTGTAGATCAAGCCTCCCACTCTTTCCTCTGCCATCACTCGGGGCTGTGTGCTCAGAACAAATTGTTCTGTTTGAAGCGGGTGGACTCTGCCCAAACATCCTGATGATGGGAGCTCCCAAAGCTTGCCACTGTTACTGAGCAGAGAACAGGGTGGAAGTAATAAAATCACCTCTAATAGATGATTGCAGATGCCCAGGGCTGCTTCCAGGCTTCCCTGGTAGTTTGGCTGGTAAAGAATCTGCCTGCAATGCAGGAGGCCCCAGTTCGGTTCCTGGGTCAGGAAGATCCACTGGAGAAGGGAACAGCTACCCACTCCAATACTCTTCGGCTTCCCTGGTGGCTCAGCTGGTAAAGAATCTGCCTGCAATGCAGGAGACCCAGGTTTGATTACTGGATCGGGAAGATCCACTGGAGAGGGGAGCAGGTACCCACTCCAGTATTCTGGCCCGGAGAATTCCCTGTACTGCATAGTCCATGGGGTCGCAAAGAGTCGGACACAAAGTGAGCAACTTTCACTTTCACTTTTCAGGGCTTCTTCCACAGCTTCAACATGGAGAGAAACGTGAAGGGAAGTCTTGGGGTCCCTCTGAGGCTGGACATGGCCTCACCCCTGCTGAACAAAGTCAGCAGCGGACACTTGGTCCCTCTCCAAGGGAGGGATGGAATCAAAAGAAGAGGCAGGAAGAGAGGACACTTCCTGAGTACATCCTACATGAGGCAACCAAGCCCTTCTAAAGCATCTCACTTAAAATTCACAGTAACCTAGAAGGTGAGTCTTATGGTCCCTGACTTATTATAGGAGTTGCCCAAAGTGGCTCAGATACAAGTGGAGGGTGCATGCGTGCTCAGGTGTCTTCTGACTCTTTTAAACCCTATGGACTGTTACCTGCCAGGCTCCACTGACCATGGGATTTTCTAGGCAAGGATACTGGAGTGGGTTGCCATTTCCTACTCCAGGGGATCTTCCTGCCCCAGGGATAAGTGGAAGGACCAGGATTCAAAACCAACTGGTTCTAATTCCTTATTTTTCACCCTAATTCACAGTCTTCTAATGAAATCTTATAGGGGAAAGGGGACGTCTCATGATGACATGGGGTCTCAGGCCACCAGTGCCTCTGGAGTTAATCACTTCAAATTTCACACCTCGTGCAGTCAACCCTTTCCCTGATTCAGCAAGGACACCTACCTAGCTGAACTTTGGTCCCCTCCATTTAAGAGAGGAGGTACCATCTCTATTTACCAGAAACTTCTCACCCTCCTCCCCACTGCAGCCTTTGTGGCACCCCCTCCATGTACTTTAAGGAAATCAGATATGTTTTTCTTAATTAGCCATCATTATTGATTTGACATCCTGCTGCGATTTAAATAAACTTGGTGAAATTAATGAGGCCCCTAATAATATTCCATCTTCTTGTGCTAATTACTTTTTGGTGAACAAGTTCTTTCTTAATGTAAAGAGCTATATCAACCCTGCCAAAGATCAATACTTGTATAGAAAGAAAGCTCTGGCGTCTCAGAAAAAGGACACTCTAGAATTTGTGTGTGGGGGGGAGGGGCTTCTCTGGTGGCTCAGATGGTGAAGAACCTGCCTGAATGCAGGAGACCTGGGTTCGATCCCTGGGTCAGGAAGATCCCCTGGAGAAAGAAATGGCTACCTACTCTAGTGTTCTTGCTTGGGAGAAATTCAGAGACTGGCCCAAGGAGAAGGTGGGCTTGCCTTTGAGAGGGGATGAGACAGGGTGGGGACAGGGAAAATGGTCCTAGAGGGAGTGTGTGGAAGAATCAGAAGCAGCAGTCATTGTGGCTGCCTGGGGGACATCTGAAGTCCAGACACTGATGGGAATTCAGAGACACTGAACAGTCAGCCACTGTCTTCACCACCACCCCCTGACCCCCCGACGGAGCCGGCTATCATCCAACAAGCACTCTCAACCAGCACCTTCTCTCCACTTCTCTCTCTGCCCTGCTCTGCTCACAGTTTGCACTTTGCCCTCTAACCATCAGGAGACCTGCAACATCCTGTCTCAGCCCCTCCAAGCCAGACTGCAAACCAGAGATTGACAATCGTTCCCTTGCTACGGAGTTTTCCAGTGGTTCCCCTGTCTAGAGCAGTGGTCTCCAGTCTTTTTGGCACCAGGAAGTGATTTCATGGAAGACAATTTTTCCGTGGGCCAGCAGTGGAGGGAACATTTTCAAGATGGTTCATGCACATTACATCTATGGGGCACTTTAAAGACTCTGCCTCCAATGCAGCAGACCCAGATTCAGTCCCTGGGTTGGGAAGATTCCCCTGGAGAAGGAAATGGCAATCTACTCCAGTATTCTTGCCTGGGAAATCCCATGGAGAGAGGAGCCTGGTGGGCTATAGTCCATGGGACTGCAAAGAGTCGGACACAACTGAGCAACTAACACTTTCACTTGATTTCTGCTATTATTACATCAGCTCTGCCTCAGATCATCAAATATTAGATCCCAGAGATTGAGGACCCCTGGTCTAGAGTACCGCAGATTGTGAAATGCAATCTCTTTTCATGAAGTTTAAGCCTTCCACACCTCGACTGTCATCATCTCCCCAAGCTGCATCTCACAAGCTTGAAATGTCCTAGGAAGTCTCCCCCACCCTACTATTCCACATAGTTTACTCCCGCTCACTCTCTACCCTAAAAACCCCTCTTCCTAGAGGAGATCTTTCCAGCACCCCAGTTCAGAGCCCTTTCTCTGCTCCATGACCCTTGGCCTTCCCACTTTCACAGCTCCATCACACGGATTATAATTTTTTTAGTATTTGTATCTTTCTTATTCCCTGGACTGTGAACCTCTCGAGGGCATGACATTTGCCTGATTCGTCTCATGCTTCACAAAGCCCAGTGGCCCGAAATGCTTGATGAACAAATGAATGAATGAATTGACCCTTGCAGAAGAAGGGGTTGGGGGAGAGACTGAGGAATCCATAGGCAGGTAAGCTGGGAATAGAACCTCAGTTAGGGCAACAGGGTACGTGGTGTGCCTGCAAGGGCCTCGGAGGTGGTTTACTTTTCCCAGTAAATGAACTAAGATGTTTATAATGAACTGGTGGAAGGAAACAGGTCAAAGTGCAGACTCCTGCCTCCAGGTCCAACAATTACTATGGCTGCTGGCTGGGGACATGGTTTAAGAGAATATGGAAAAATTATCAACGAAGTTTGGCTCAAGCTGTGCACGAAATGAATCAAAAAGGTAAACAGAAATAAACCAAAACTGTGTCCAGGAGACATATTTCAGGAGGTCCCAATGGGCAAGAAACCACAATTGCCAATGAGGAAAAGAGCCAGGTTGCCTGCAACCCAGTGGAGGGGCCTTGCTGAAGGGTAGCGTCTCCTGCTCTAGAGATGTTGGGATTCTTGTGAACGGAGTGCATTTCCTGGCTGAGCAAACTGTGTGTGCAAGAACGGTTGGGTCTCCCAGGAAATGCATGGCTCTTTCCTGGGCACACTAGGAGCCCCTGGGCTCTGATCACAGAACACTGGGGATGCTCAGGGTCCCCCCCAGGATGCAGAGCAGAGGGGGAATCCCATCACTGGGCACCGGGCACACTCTCAAGCCCAAGCACATCAGCACTTCTCAGAAATTCACTCAAAGATTCCTCGTCTGGTGATTTTGAGGTATCAGTCCCTCAATATCCACAGGGAGACTTACTGAGCCTGCATCACGTACCATGCACTGGACTGAGGATTAAATCTCTAAAAGCCCTTCCTGTGCTGATGAGTTTCTAAAACGCATTAGTTCACCTTCAATGAAATCTCAGGAAGCCTGATGTGGGAAGGAATACCAAGGAGCTCTTGGGCTGGTCAGGAATCGTGATCTCTTAAAGATTTGGTAGCCTCTTTTCCTGGAGCTTCCCTGGTGGCTCAGATACTGAATTCTCCTGCGATGCAGGAGACCCAAGTTTGATCCCTGGGTCAGGAAGATCCCTTGAAGAAGGAAATGACAACCCACTCTATCCTGGAGAATCCCATGGACAGAGGAGCCTGGAGGGCTACAGTCTATAGGGGTCACAGAGTCAGACACGACTGACTGAGTGCATGCACACACACACACACACACACACACACACACACAGCCTCTTGCCCTTGGAAGGAAATGGGCTATTATGAGAACAGGGATTCCAGCATAAAGAGAGAAGATTGTCTCTATAAGCTAAGCGTTATTTGAATTGAAAATTCAAAAACTTTCTCCCAAATAGAAAGAGTCCAGGATGTCAGAAGGTTTAATGCCCCAGGGAAATGCACTTGAATTAATATTCCAAAACGGTGCCATCTTTCTTCAAGTTTCATGACTGACACTAAATGAAGCTGTGAAGTGCAACCGTGTTAATTGGCAAGAGGCACATGATAGACAATAACGGGGTGAAAGTTCATTTTCTTACTGTAATTAATTATGGAAGAGGATTTTTAAAAATAAAGGAACACACACCCATGTACACCATATGGATCCCAAAGACCTAGATTGACAGGCTCTGTTCTCGCCCAGTATGAATCCACAACTCCGTCTTCCATAAACCTAAGCGAAACGAAATCTTTTTGTATACAAAAGTGTTAGAACACGGTGGCTCAAGTCCAGTGTGGCATTTCAATGCCCTGGAATGCCTTTAGGGCCATGCATAACGTAGAACAGAAATCCTTCAACTGAAACAAATATCATTAAGTCAGAATTCTAGAGGGGGTGCTGTCCCTCTGGTTCGGTCACTATGAATCTTCCCAGTCCTAGTATCTGATAAAGACTACCAGGAGGGCAACACTCTACCCCGCCCCCACCAGGGTCTAATGCAGGGGGAAGAGACGCAGGAGTCGCGAATGGGGAGCAGACAATCCCCAGTAAAGGGCTCAGCGACTGCCGAACAACAAAGCAAAGCTGAACTTGAGACACAGCTGAGATGAGGCCACTGAGGGGCATCCTGTCACTGCCTGTCTTAGCTTGGGTTCCCCAAAAGACAGAGCCTGGGGTGTGGGTAGCTGACTTGTAAGAGAACCTCAGGGAGCAGCAGTCAGAGGCCCGCGATGGTGAGGGAAGGAGGAAAAACCCATCCATGGGCATATTATTGAGGTCACTGCCACGTGCATCTGGGGCTCGGTTCCACCCGGGATCCACTCAGGAGTGTATAAGACATCTCCTAGAATGGCCCGCCCGAGGTCAGCCTGGAACACGTACCTAAGGGCTCCTAAACCCTTGGTTGGGTGTTGCCCCACGTCTGCGCTGAGCATGTGTGTTCGATGAGTCAGTTCCCACTGATGTCAGGGGTGTCAGAGAAACACTAGGGGTAGGAATCAAAGGCCGTTGTGGGCACTTGGGGTGAGCTACTGGAAACCCACTCAGGAAGTTTTCATTATCCCTGTGGTTAAAAATGAATAGGGAACAAGAGTGTGCGAGCTGGGGCCCTGAAGGTGTGTGATACACTCTCCAGATATGAAGAGTGGGGGCCCCCGGCAGGGAGGCGAGGGCCATTGTTTGCAGACTGCTGCCTTCTCTCTCTGTCTTCATGTGGTCTTTCCTCTGCATAGAGGCGTGACAGTCCACAGGGTCATAAAAGTCTCGGACACAATTTAGTGACTAAACATCAACAAATTTCCAAAGAACTTGTTCTATCCTCCTGACTATTTCCATCTGGGCTGCGTTTTAGACAAAGTGTTTCCTGCAGTTAGGTCACTAGAGCTGTGCCTTATTTCCTTTACCTTTAATCTTTTATAAACTATGACATTTACAAACCTCCCCACGACCAACCTGTGAAACTCACTATCTCTCACTGCTGTTGACTGAATGTCGCTGCTTAGAGATACTCTACCGATACCACCTGAACAGTTTCAATGACTGTTTCTCTCCTGCTCATTACAAGAATGCTAATCTTCAGATCTCTCTCTGTGAGTGCATTCATGAAAGGACTCCAGGCTCTCCACGCTGCTGTGGAGGTGAAATTCAGCACGGTATTTGCTGACATTACTGTGGTCTGCTCACAAGGAATTATCTGATGATGCGGTGTTAAAGAATTAGGTCAAATAATCTGGATAAACCTTCAGGATTAAAAGATCTGTGGTTGTCTCACTGACCAATATTTTGAAAATCTAGTTATAGTCAGATGCAGACAGTAATAGACATTGTTCATTCATTCCGCAGATTGAAACGTGGGCTTGGTGCATGTTTGGGAACACTGCTAAGCACCAGGGAGATAGCTCTGGCATTCCAGGGACTTGCAGCGAGGGAGGTGGGGGGCAAAGCACATTGATGATGGTAACACTCAGATGGGATCAGTGGCAAGGGGTGACAAGCTCTGTCCACAGTCAGGATGGGTTTCACAAAAAGGTGACATTTGAGCTCATCTTGAAGGATGGGAATGAGCATGTTGGACACATCATGGTGTGGGAACAAGAGGGCCTTCCCAGTAGAGAAACTAGCATGTGCAAAAGAGCCGAGTATGGGGCTTCCCTAGTAGCTCAGTGGTACAAAGAATCTGCCTGACTATGCAAGAGACCAGGGTTCGATCCCCAGGTCAGGAATATCCCCTGGAGAAGGAAATGGCAACCCACTCCAGTATTCTTGCCTGGGAAAGATCATGGGCAGAGAGGCCTGGTGGGCTACAGTCCATGGGATTGCAAAAGAGTTGGGCAGGATTTAGCGACTTAATAAAAACAATGGTCTCTTTAGAGAAGACTTGCCTACCCGACACAGAATGTGCATGGCCAAAGATGTGCTGGAGAGGCCCCGGGGTCAGATTCTGCTTGGCTTGAATATCACGCTAAAGAGCTGGTCTTGACATTGTAGGCCAGTAGTTTCAAGCCGTATTTCATGAAGTCAAAGAACCTTTAGCAAGTCAGCAAGGTCTGGCAGGAAGGACAGCCAGCAGAGTATTGCGTTCTTCACCTCGCTTCAGTCAAAGCAATTTGGCTCACGTAAGAACCCGCCTGCCAATGCAGGAGACCTAAGAGGTGCGGCTTGAACCCCTGGGTCGGGGAGATCCCCTGGAGGCAGGCATGGCAACCCGCTCCAGTATTCTTGCCCGGGAAATCCCATGCACAGAGGAGCCTGGCGGGCTACAGTCCATGGGGTTGCAAAACTTTGGACACAGCTGAAGCAGCTTAGCACGCAGCACACACGGGTTTAGTGGAGGTAGTTGTGAGGGTGGGAAAGAAAACACAGGATCAGAAAGCATCGCCAAAGCAGACGCATTAGGCAGGTTCTCCTGAGAAATGGAACCAGCAGCATACACACATAAGGAGGTTGATGAGAAGGAACTGAAGGCTCTGGGCTACACAATTATGGACGTGGAGAAGCCCCGAGATCCACAGCCAGGCAGCTGGGCACACAAGCAGACTTGACGCAGGCCGAGATCAGAGGCCTGAGAATCAGGAAAGGTGAAGGTGCAGGTTCCAGATCGAAAGCTGGCCGACTCCAGATCCCGGAGAAGCAGGGGTTTTAATTCAGGTCCAAAGGCAGGAAAAGACCAATATCTCAGCTTTGCTGTCAGGCTGCAGACAGTCTCTCTTGCTGGCAGGAAAGTCGAGTTGGCCTTTCTGTTCAAAACCCAGGCCTTCAACAGATTGCTTGAAGCCTCCCCACATGGGGGAGGGCCATCTGCTTTCCTCAGGCCACCAATTCAAATGCTAATCTTATCCAAAAACACCCCCGCAGACACACCCAGAATAACGTTTGACCAAATATTGGAAAAGACCCTGATGCTGGCAAAGATTGAAGGCAGGAGGAGAAGGGGCCGACAGAGGATGAGGTGGTTGGATGGCATCACCGACTCGATGGACATGAGTTTGAGCAAACTGCAGGAGAAGGTGAAGGACAGGGAAGCCTGGCGTGCTGCAGTCCATGGCTTCACAAAGAGTTGGACGCGATTTAGCGACTGAACAACAACAAAATATCCGGGCAATCTGTGGCCCAATCGCCATCATGGTGGAATTAACAAAACACAGTCAAGAGCAAAGGTTCTAGAGATCAAAGACAGTTTTGCAATAGAAAGCCAATAGAAGAGAAAGGACCAGAAAGATGAAAGGAGTAGTCATCTCCTCCATCTCTGTGCCAGGACCAGGGCTGGTCCCCATACATCTTACCAACCTCCCACAAGCCAGTTTAGAACAAGCTTGAACAAGCACGAAAGTGAAAGTGTTAGTCATGTCCAGCTATTTGCAACCCCATGGACTATACAGTCATGGAATTCTCTAAGCAAGAATACTGGAGTGGGTAGCCATTCCCTTCTCCAGGGGATCTTTCCAACCCAGGGGTGGAACCTGGGTCTCCTGCACTGCAGGCAGATTTTTACCATCTGAGCTAGCAAAGGAGTTGAATAAGCATGGGGAAGGGGGGAGGTGGGCTTCCCTGTAGCTCAGTTGGTAAAAAAAAATCTGCCTGCAACGCAGGAGACCCTGGTTTGATTCCTGGCTTGGGCAGATCCCCTGTAGAAGGAAATGGCTACCCACTCAAAGGGATGGGCTACCCACACCAGTATTCTTGGGCTTCCCTGGAGGCTCAGCTGGTAAAGAATCCACCTGCAATGTAGGAAACCTGGGTTCGATCCCTGGGTCTGGAAGGTCCTCTGGAGAAGGGAAGGCTACCCATTCCAATATTCTGGCCTGAGAATTCCATGGACTGTATAGTCCATGGGATCGCAAAGAGTAGGACACAGCTGAGCAACATTCACTTCACTGGTGGGGAGGTGGAGAAGGAAATGGCAACCCACTCCAGTATTCTTTCCTGGAGAATTCCACGGACAGAGGAGTTTGGCAGGCTACAGTCCATGGGGCCACAAAGAGTCGGACATGACTGATCAACTATTGTGGTGGAGGGGGGTTGGCAAAAAAAAAAAAAAAAAGGCCGGCCAGAAACCAGCTTGGCTCCACCTGCAATGGGTCCAGACACCTGCTGCATTGTATGACTCTAGCCTCACCTAATGACTGATGACAGACCACCAGACACCCGTGAGTCCACCTTGAGACTGGAGACACTGAGAATGCCCATCAGAGAATCAAGGAGCCCTGCACCGCCCCTCTCTACTTGGGTTAGCTGAGCCCTCTGTCCTCCTGCTGATGGAACCAAGGATTCATTCCCTTTCTTCTTGATTCTGGGCTGAATCACGTGTCAACTTCCATGGGGTCTCCTCCATGGGACCCTGTTCTTCCCTAGCCTGCCTGGGGGATGAGTCTGCCCAGGTCCCCCATCATAAGCACACTCACCCATCCCCACTAAAAGTTGCAATGTCTCTCAGTAAACAGGCAGCACAAAGAGCATGTTGAATTTACATTTTTAAGAGTGCAAATGTCTTCCAGTCACGTACCCTGAGTCTCCCATTTCTGAGATGTCCCCTGAATCTCTGGGGCTCTCAACGTTCCTGGCTCACTCAGCGAAGTGGAGCTCAGCAAGCTTCCCAACCCCTCAGGTCTCTTCAGTTCTCTGGGCCACGCAAGCCCTCTGTCATCCATCAATGATGCAGCTGATCCCAGCACACGGCAAAGAGGCAGCCAAGACAGAACAGTGTGTGTGAGCCAGGGGCCACTGGGGACCCTGGTTTCAAGCAGATCGTTTGAGTTTCAGTGACTTCCCCATTCCGAGCCTCTCCTCCACACAGGAGTGCATCCTTAGGGTATAGCCTCTTCCTGCCCATCCTTGAGCATTTTCATAGTTTGGATGGCTGGAATCAAAACACTTCCCAAAGGTCGCATACAGCTCCTTATCTCCCAGTTCCACACAACTTACTTGGGATGAACCCTGATGCTCCAAACCCATACTGTACTATTTTCTTTCTTTCACCTCAGAGGGAACTTATTCAGCAAGAAACGACTCTTTGGGGTGCATTCCTATCTCTCCCCACCCTTCTGACTCTTGTACATCTCCCAGAGGGAGGGGCTTTCCTTTCAAATCCAAGGGCTGCCAGTGGAAGAGAGCATTCACTGGAGCTGCTTGCCAGATTGCCAACCCCTTTCTTAAGCACAGGACGGTTGTCAGCTACAAACTGGCACTTGCCACCTCGTCATGGACACTTGCCATCTGCCTCTACAAGGACTAGATCAGGTGCTGCTGCAGCTGCTGACCCTCAACATCCCTTGCAAGGAGTTCATGGTGCAGACCAGGAAGGCTTGTAGAAAAACCTGCAGGACAGGTCTTCGAATAGTTAGATATTTTCAGGAACTAATTTTATGAGCCCAGTCACGTATCTCCTCATATTTAGAAAGGCCTAAAACCCTTCACAGTGATGGCTGCTCCTTGTGACTAGCAGAAACTTTCATGAGACCAGCAGAAACCTGGGAAAATCTGTGCTTGATTGCATGTACTGCCACCAAAACCACACATATACAGACCTTCTCCTCCCACCTCTTTGGAGCATCTCAGATACTCCTCTTTGGAGCATCTCAGAGCTATCTGAGGTGCTATCTCCCGGGCTTTAGTCCTCATTTTTCCCTGAATAAAACTTAACTCGCAACTCTCAAGTTGAACTTTTTTTTTTTTTAAGTCGACATGGTCCAAAGAGAACTGCACTCAGAGTCATCAAACTCTTCAACCATTGACTCACTTGACAAATATTTGTGAACTGTCGACTGTGTGGCCTGGTACTGCCCTGAGAGTAAGGAGTACATCAGTGAACAAGACAAGCAACCTTCCCGCCTTCACAGAACGTGCACTGAAGTTCCCTTCTGTCCTTCAGCTGGGTGACCTTGACCAGTGCGTTTGATCCCTCTGAGCCTGATTCTTCTTCCGGTATAGAAGACGAGTGATGTGAGCTTCCTGAAATAACACGTGGGACCATCCATGAGACAGGGCCAGGCATTCGGAAGCCATTAGCTGACACGCAGAGATTTTGCATCTTGACATGAAATTCCTGGGAACACCATCAAGCTGATGAGAATAGCCTTAGGACCCAATTGGTTGCAAACTGGGGGGTTTGGGATCCAGTCTGTAGACACTCCAAGTGTGAAAATTCACAGACTAAGGCAGAAAAGCAAATATAAACCTCTTTATGGGGTTCCCTGCTTAATTTATTTCCAGCTTGGTCTTAAGTGATATTTCTTGCCGACGAACATGAAACGGGAAAACGTCTAACTAGTGTTAAACTCCCCGGTGGACGCTCCAGATTCAGAAACCAGCCCCCGTGGGCGCCTCTGAGAAGGTTGGTGGTGTGCTGCTGCCCCCGTGTGTAGCAAGCTCGGCTAGCAAGAGCCTGAGAACCGAGCAGACCGCAGGACGGGGCTTCTCTGCGTGTTCTCTCTCTCTCTTTTTCAAGCAGGAACACTTAAGAAGGAGCAAATGGACTCTCAAAAATCCTCTTTATCTGAGATCAAATAGAATAAAACCCAATTAAGTCAGTGCAGCTGTCGGCTGTTTAACCAACTCCACCAGCACATCCTCCTCCTCCCCGCCTGGCTCTCCTTCTCCCCCTGATGTGTACTGGACACCAGGTTCCATTTACAGGGAAAAATGGATCCATTAACCCCAGGGACAGATACAATTCTCCCGGGTGTGTACAGCTCACACGCGCCCCAAGTGGCAAGCCTTGAGGCCTGGGATGGGGAGACCTCCAGGGGTCATGGGCTTTGCCCGGAAGAGCCTCTGGGTGCAGGTGCTCAGCTGGCTTGGGTTCTTTCCCCACAAAGCATCTTGAAAGATTCCTGCCTGCCTCAAGCCAGAACCAAGGGTCCTTTTTTAAATTAAGTTTTGCTGGAGTATAATTATTTTTCAGTGTTGTGTTAGCTTCAACAGTACAGAAAGTGAAAGTGAACCAGCAGTACGTATGTGTCTGTGTGTGTGTGTGTGTGTGCACATGCACGCGCACGCTGACCTTTCCCTCCTACCTCTTTGGAGCAGTTTCTCAGAGCTATCTGAGGTGCTGTCTCCCAAGTTGCAGTCTGCATTTTGCCGTAAATAGAACTTAACTCACAACCCTCACGTTGTGCATTTTTTCCAGTCGACAAAGTCCAAAAAGAACTGCACTCAGAGTCAACAAACTCTTCAGCCATCAACTCACGTGACAAATACTTATTGTGTTGACTTTGTGGCCGGGCAGACAGTAGGATAGGGCTTGTGTGTGTGTGTGTGTGGATCCCCTCCTTTTGGGATTTCCTTCCCATTTAGTCATCACAGAGCATTGAGTAGAGTCCTCTGTGTTAGACAGTTGTTGTTTAGTTGCTAAGTTGGTTCCGACTATTGGTGACATGTGGACTGTAGCCCAGCAGGCTCCTCTGTCCATGGGGTTTCCCAGGCAAGAGTACTGGAGTGGGTTGCCATTTCCTTCTCCAGGGGATCTTCCCAACCTAGGGATCGAACCCGAGTCTCCTGCATTGGCAGGCAGACGCTTTACCACTGAGTCACCTGGGAAATTCATGCTATATGGTAGGTTCTCACTAGTTATCTATTTTATATAGGGTATCAATGGTGAATATACGTCAATCCCAATCTCCCAACTCACCCGAACCCTCCTTCCTCTCTTGGTATTCATACATTTGTTCTCTATGTCCATCTCTCTATTTCTGTTTTGCAAATAAGATCATCTATATCATTTTTCTAGATTCCACATATATATGTTAATATATGATATTTGTTTTTATCTTTCTGACTTACTTCACTCTGTATGACAGCCTCTAAGTCCATCCGCGTTTCTACAAATGACCTAATTTCATTCCTTTTTAAGGCTGAGTAATACTCCATTTTACATGTATACCACATTTTCTTTATCCATTCCTTTGTTGATGGACATTTAGGTAGCTTCCATGTCCAGGCTATTGTATATAGGGTTGCAGTGAATATTGGGGTACACACGTCTTTTGGAATTATGTTTTTCTCTGGGTATATGCCCAGTATTGGGATTGCTTTCACACAGTAGTTCTCACCGTGGGTCTTTGTGCAGTTTCAATCAAAAAACATTTACTGAACAGTGGCTCATAACCCTGCTGGGAGTCTAGAAGGAGAAACTGACAGGGGGGCAGACTGACACCAGACATAGGGAACTGGACATGAGGAAGCATGGGTACTGCAGGGCATGGAAGAGAGGGACTAAATCCAACAGGAAGCAGGAAACGCCTCCAGGAAGAAACGCGGCCAAGTTGAATCTTTAAAGAGGAAGTCCGTTATCCCACAAAGCAGCATGCATATGGGAGCCGTGGGCAGAACCTTCGACAGAGTGTCAAAGTGTGAAAGGGCACAGTGCTCCGGAGAAACGGGGGACAGTTCAGCACAACTGGAGCACGGGGGTGGTTTCAGCAAATGGGAAAGTGACCGAGGTGACCACAGAGGCCACCACAAGCCAGGCTGAAGGACGGAGCACCCGGCGTTATGGGGGAGAGCAGGGAAGTGTGACTTCTCCCAGGGCGACAAGCGGCAGATCAGCTGGAGGAAGGAGGTTCAGAGCAGAAGCCACCTGCTGGAAGCCTGGTCCAACAGTCAAAGCCAAGAAGACCAAGCTGAAATTCTAGATCAGAAGAGATGGCTGGAGAATTATTACAAAGAAAAGCATTAGGTCTCGGGGTTTGTATAGCCAACCCCATCTCTTCCCTAATAGCCACTCATGGGACTGGAACAAAGAATTAAGTCTCCCGCTCAGCCCTTGTCTGCTTCCCAGTTGTCATAAAGTTTGGCCCTGCTGCCATCACGCTGTACTTCTCAACTCCCAGGCCAGGTCACCAAGCCTTCTGTCTCACCTCTGACTAAGTTGCCTGTCCCTCTGACCACTTGCATTCTGCCAGAGATGGAAGTGACGAGTCTTCTTGGGGTGGGGGGTAGGATTTAACCAGCTCAAGATCTGCTGGGTGGCTCCAAGGAGGAAACTGCGAGGTTCCCCAACATGGCAGGTGTCACTTACGGTGGCTCAGACGGTAAAGAATCTGCCTGCAATGAGAGAGATCCAGGTTTGATCCCTGGGTCGGGAAGATCCCCTAAAGAAGGGAATGGCAACCCACTCCAGTACGCTTGCTTGAAGAATTCCATGGACAGAGGAGCCTGGTAGGCTACAGTCCATGGGGTCACTGAGACAGACACACCTGAGTGACTCAGCCTTTCACTTTCTTTCCAGTATGACAGAAGCTGGCTTTGCCTGCATTTGGGCCCAGAACCCAGCCCTTCCTCTGGGTTTTAACAGCTGATTACAGAAAACCCAAGCTTCCTACTCAGAGTCTCTGGGTTTTATCAGCTCTCTGTTACATGGGCACTCAGAGGTATCATAGACAGAGAGACAGGATGAGGAAGTGGGAAGAGTTAAATCCTAGGACCTTTCGTGCCATCTGGACAAGGCACTTCGTCTCTCAGAACCTCAGTTTCCTCATCCAGGGGGATGACCAAGGGCTTTCCCAAAAAAAAAAAAAAAAAATTTCATCTAGCAAGAGCATTTGATGTAACCTGGCTGGAAAATCAGAGCATGAAAAAGCACAAGGCGAGCAGGGAATGAATTTTGGACTCAGAAAATTGTCATTATCTCGGAAAGCCATGAAGACTGGCCCCATGAGGGGAGGAGCCATGACCGAGAGTACATCCCAGACTCCTGCCTCAGATGAGTGTGAATCTAGTTCTGGCTTCAGATACAGAAAGCTAAAGACACACAGAGCAGGACCCCAGGCTCAGACCCAGGGGACCACACCTCTCAGGGCAAGGGTCTGCAGCAGTGCCCAGAAAGCAGGTTTGGGTGGGGCTCTCTCTCTGTGGAAGACCAAGCCCATGCCCTTCTCCATCCCAGTTTCATCTGTTTGACAACCGACATGTCTCCCAGCTGGTCTGACCACACACCAGACAAAGACCTTCATTCAAAGCCTCTTCTGCTCATTCAGAGATGGAGGAATGTCTGCTGCTCATCACGACCCTGTACGCACCACTTAGAGAAGAGAATGAAGGGCAGTCAAGATGGTCCCAGCTCCCAAGACACTTTGATTGTGTTCAGGAAAAGAAGCTGTGCATCCGTGGCGTGTTGGTCACACACCAGCCTGGGAAGAAAGGAACCGCCTTTGGGAATGTTGCGGCTGCTGCTGCCGCTGCTAAGTTGCGGGACCCATAAATCCGACTGGCAGCATAATTATACCAAAGCTGTTTTGAAATTCATCACGGGCATTTTTTAAGGACCACACGGCAGGGCATGGAGGAAACCTTGTAACAGAAGAGGCAAGAGCATCAAGGTTTGAGAGTAGAAAGTCCTGGCTGTAACCAGAACTCTTAGACTGACTAACTAGGTGACTACAGGTAAGTCACTTCACATCTCTGCTTAAAGTCTCATCAGTAAAATAGAAATCAAGAATCTCGTCTCCTGAATTCTGCTGATGATTCAGTGAGATAATGGATTTGACTTACCTAGCACCATTTCTGGAAGTTATAAACACTCAGCCAATGTTTGTCTTTAACCATGACAGAAATACACCTGAGCAAGCAGCTGCTTTTCTAAATGAAAGTGCTCTAAAAAGAGCAGCAAAATGAACAGAGATGACAATCCCCGGATCTGACCCAGATAAGCAAAAGTACTAAAGGATTTGATAATGATTTGAACCAAAAAATCAAAATAATAACGCTTGCCCTGTCCAGACCCTAAATGAATACAATCGTGTTATTCATTACACTTGAACCAGAACCAGAGTATCCACTAAGCCAAATCAGTGTTTGCCCTGGTGGGCCCTAAAATCCAGGTTAATGGAGAGATGGGCATCAGGGCAACCTGCTGGAGCTCAGGGCTAGGGGTCTTTGATCCTGAGGCTGCTTCAAGTGCAGAAATCTGATTTTCTCTGGTATGTGGGAAATTTTAAGAATATCACTCCATATCTCATAGCAGCAGGGAACTTGCTAGACAGTTACCTTCTGAATGCAAGAATAATCTTTTCCAGGACCTTCCCTGAAGCCCAGATTCTCAATGGGCTGGGAGGGCTCCACACTTTCCTTTCAGAGGTTGGTATGAGCTCTGCAACAGCAGGGGTTTTAATGAATTTAGTCACGGGCTTTTCTTTGAAGGCAAATCTGCTGGTTAGCTTTTTGTTACTCCATCTTGCTTTAAACTGTACTCATAATTAAGATAGGGCTTCCCTGGTGACTGGAGAAGGTCAGTTTTCATTCCAATTCCAAAGAAAGGCAATGCCAAAGAATGCTCAAACTACCGCACAATTGCATTCATCTCACACGCTAGTAAAGTAATGCTCAAAATTCTCCAAGCCAGGCTTCAGCAATACGTGAACCGTGAACTCCCTGATGTTCAAGCTGGATTTATAAAAGGCAGAGGAACCAGAGATCAAATTGCCAGCATCCGCTGGATCATAGAAAAAGCAAGAGAGTTCCAGAAAAACATCTGTTTCTGCTTTATTGACTATACCAAAGCCTTTGACTGTGTGGATCACAATAAACTGGAAAATTCTGAAAGAGATGGGAATACCAGACCACCTGACCTGCCTCTTGAGAAACCTGTATGCAGGTCAGGAAGCAACAATTAGAACTACACATGGAACAACAGACTGGTTCCAAATAGGAAAAGGAGTACGTCAAGGCTGTATATTGTCTCCCTGCTTATTTA
>SJYX01013596.1:63955-84172 GCA_006410675.1 Oreotragus oreotragus
TTAAAGCTCAACATTCAGAAAACGAAGATCATGGCATCCGGTCTGATCACTTCATGGGAAATGGATGGGGAAACAGTGGAAACAGTGTCAGACTTTATTTTGGAGGGCTCCAAAATCACTGCAGATGGTGACTGCAGCCATGAAATTAAAAGACACTTACTCCTTGGAAGAAAAGTTATGACCAACCTAGATTGCATTACTAGAGACATTACTTTGCCGACTAAGGTCCATCTAGTCAAGGCTATGGTTTTTCCTGTGGTCGTGTATGGATGTGAGAGTTGGACTGTGAAGAAGGCTGAGTGTTGAAGAATTGATGCTTTTGAACTGTGGTGTTGGAGAAGACTCTTGAGAGTCCCTTGGACTGCAAGGAGATCCAACCAGTCCGTTCTGAAGGAGATCAACCCTGGGATTTCTTTGGAAGGAATGATGCTGAAGCTGAAACTCCAGTACTTTGGCCATCTCATGCGAAGAGCTGACTCATTGGAAAAGACTCTGATGCTGGGAGGGATTGGGGGCAGGAGGAAAAGGGAACGACAGAGGATGAGAAGGCTGGATGGCATCACTGACTCAATGGACGTGAGTCTGAGTGAACTCCGGGAGTTGGTGATGAACAGGGAGGCCTGGCGTGCTGCGATTCATGGGGTCGCGGAGAGTCGGACACGACTGAGCGACTGAACTAACTGAATTCCCTGGTGGCTCTGTTGGTAGAGAACCTGCCTGCGATGTAGGACACCCGGGTTCGAACCCTGGGTTGGGAAGATCCCCTGGAGAAGGAAATGGCAAACCACTCCAGTATTCTTGTCTAGGAAATCCCATGGACAGAGGAGCCTGGTGGGCTGTAGCCCACTGGGTCACAGGAGCTGAACTTGACTTTGGGACTAAACCACCACCACCAGTATTTGGGTTACCATATATTTTTATCATGGAGCCTGAGACACTTGAGGGCATGAAAAAGGCACTACTAATAATCTAGTAGAACCATAGCAAAAACCAAGATGGCCACCATGTCATATGGCCATAGGGAATCGTCTATGAGTTCCAGTTCATTTCTTAGGGCATTTCAGAAGAAATCTGAGAAGAGAGATACACCCCTCCCCTAACCTTTCACAGTTACCGTATCGTCCTAATTTGACAGTAATACTTTCAGCAACATGTCTGTATGGAGACTTACTCATGGATTGCATGTAGTTTTCATATTCAAGCTCTCTTTAGTCTCCCGTCATATTGCATCCACCTGCATACTTGTGTGCTAAGTCACTTCAGTCAGGTCCAACTCTGTGTGATGTGACCCTATGGACTGTAGCCCATCAGGTTCCTCTGTCCATGAGATTCTCAGGTTCCCCTCCCACTATAAGATGGGGTTCCAATTGCACCTACCTCACAGAGTCTTTGTGAGGATTAACAGAAGTAAAGTGCTTTACAATATGCCTGGAACACAGCAAGTACTATGGAAGGCTTTATCATCCTTATGATCATTAAGTAGGACGAACTTTTAATCTAGTGAATTGGTTAAGTGGAATCTGGTTGAAGGAGCTTTTACAACATGTGATCCCAAAAAATCTACAGTGTCTGGAAATAAAGATGTAAAAATAGTGAGGCAGCTTTGAATTGAGAGGTAAGTGAATTACATCGATAGAAACTGGGAGAGGCCCATCATTGTCAACACTGGGAGAGGCCAAAACATCTATAAATAGGGCTCTGCTGAGTGACTCTATTAATAATTGGGGGGTGGGGGGAGTAAAAGTGTTGGTCACTCAGTTCATGTCCAACTCTTTGCAACTCCATGAACTCTATGTAGCCCGCCAGGCTCCTCTGGCCATGGATTTCTCCAGGCAAGAATACTGGAGTGGGTAGCCATTCCCTTCTCCGGGGGATCTTCCCGGCCCAGGGATCAAACCTCCTGCTCTTGCACGCAGATTCTTTACCACTGAGCCACCAGGGAAGTTTCAGCGATATCATGAAAAAGAATGAAGTAATGCCATTATCAACAACATGAATGAACTTAGAATGTGTCATGCTGAGTGAAGTAAGTCAGACAGAGAAGAAATATTGTATGACATCCCTTATATGAGAAATCTAAGAAGAAATGATACAACGGAACTTACTTGCAAAATAGAAACAGCCTCACACTTAGAGAGTGAGCTTATGGTTGCGGGGAAGAAGGGATAGTTAGGGAGTTCGGGATGGACATGCTGTTTTTAAAATGGATAACCAATAACATCCTAGTGTACAGCACAGGGAACTCTGCTCAATGTTATATAGCAGCCTGGATGAGAGGGGAGTTTGGGGGAGAATGGATGCACATATATGTATGGCTGAGTCCCTTTGCTGTTCACCTGAAACCATCACAGCATCGTTTATTAATCGGCTATACCCCAGTACAAAATAAAAAGTTAAAAAAAAGAGAGAGAGAGAGAGAAACTGGGGGCTATCAAAAGAAGGGCACTCCAGGCAAAGAATTCAGCCCACACTAAGGCAGGTGACTCAAGAAATCATGCCATGTTGGAAAATGGTTGACAAGAAGTGTGGAGAGGAGAGGAATAAGGTTGGGAGTGATCCAGGTGAGGCCAGAAAGGTAAACAGGGAGCCAGACCTGTTTCCTGGAGGAAATAGGATGGATTTCAGAAGGGGCTTCCAGAGCTGGTATTGTTATTGGCAGGGAGCACCCTGGGGGTCTACTTAGCCAGAAGGAGCAGACCACCACCAGGAACCCACCCAGCAAAGCTGCCCCAAATCACCTGAAACCCAAATCACATATTTGATTCAAATGTAGAAGAACAGTTCGGGGCTCTGTGCAAGCTGTCCATCACATCTGGTTGTTAGCTTGTTTACAGCAGGGTGTAAACTGATGTTCAGTTACCCACGGAACTTTTTCATTAAACCAGAACTTTAAAATATGCATGTAGAATTTTAAAAAATAGCCTGCACTAACGAAACCAATTTTTTAAAGTCTGAAACAGGGCTTTGCCAGGGTTTCAAAGCCATCTGTTTTCAAAGCCTACCTTCCTCCTTGTTTACCACAGCCTGTCTGCTGTTTTAACAACCTCCAGTGGGATTTCACACACCTCATTATGCAAAATCACTGCTTATGCATTCACTCCACCACTTGCCTAACTAATCTCAACTCATAACACCTTTCTGAGGAAGATTCCCAGTCTAGAGTCCTCTGACGAGACTGTAGATCAAGAACAGTGGTAGAGTGTCGGAGCAAGACAAAACGTATCCTCCAGTGAATTACTGTTAGGAGACAGGCTTGATCTGAGACCCTACTCGAGGTGAGAAGCAAAAAAAAAAAAAAAGCCATAATGATTACAATAGAAATTTAAAATCTCTCTATTCAAAAAAAGGGAGAGGCAGGGATATCTCACATCAGGTATAAGTTAGAAAAACAAGCTTGATTCCCTTCTTAGCTACTGCCCCCCTCCCATAAACGATCTATTCAAAGATTTTTCATTTCTTCCCCTGCATCAGGTTTTGGGTCTGTCGTCTTTTGGTTCAAAACAGCCAGGAGCCAAGGTTCAAATCCTAGCTCTTCTGTTTCTCAGTTAGAGGCCCTTAGGTGGGACAATTAGGATGACAAACAGCCATTCAGTCACTGTCTAAACGGTGAACCAGGCAGGAACGTACCAGTGCCAGAACTGGTCAGGTCAAGGAGCCACCAGAGCGAAGCCTGGGTTACCCGCAATGAACCAGAGTATCCAATTCAATGATGCATCTTTAGGTGACCAACCAGTGAACGAGGCCCCCAAACCAGATACACATGGAGCAAAGAAGTGAGGGATGACTATGAAGAACACTGGTTCAGAGTCTAAGGCAGGGACTCAACCCTGGCTGCATGTCAGAACCACCTGGGTGGTTGATAGGTTCCAGAATGCAAGCCTTGGTCCATCCTCCGTGTTCTTATTTAGTTAACGCAGAGTGAGGTCCAAGGACCAGCACTTTTTAAATAAACTTTTATGTTGAAGAATAGCATGATAAAATAAAAGACACATATCTTTGATGTACACCACAATACACATTTTTAGAAACTGCGCATACACATGGAACTACTGCCCCAAATAAGATAGAAAGCATTCCAGCATTCCCAAAGCTTGCTTTCTGCATTTTCTCGATATTTGACCCCTACACTGCAGGTAACCAGTGTTCTGACTTCATCACCACAAAATTCCCCGATGTCAAACTTTGTATACATGGAATCAGACAGAATTTTTCTTTTCTTATTTCTTTCCTTCCTTCCTTCCTCTCTTCTTTTTTCATTCATTCTTTTTTTTTTTTTTTTTTTTTTTTTTTTTTTTTTTTTAGNCAAAATATATTAGCGGTTTTATAGGTTAATTTTTAACTTTAAAATAGTAAGTATAGGTTGATTTATAACTTTAAAATAGTTAGACATGCCATGTGGACCTCCACATGAACAATTGCCCTGGGCCCTGGAGATGTCACGAGCTCACAGAGTTAGCTCCATTCCTGTACCAGAAGCAGATTCCTAGTGAAAGCATTAGAATACGATGTGGGAAGTGCTGCATGGAAGCCCATTCATCACGTTGTGGGGGCACAGGGGTTGAATGCTAATTCAGCTTCCGTGTAGGGAGTTTTCCTGGAGATGGGCGTAGGAGTTTCAGGACCACGAATACAATGGGGCAGACAACAACCTGTCATTAGAAGCAGCACAGGGGGCGTGGGGGATTTCCAGAGGAGTTGCATGGTTAAGGTCAAGAGCATAGTGAGAAATTTGGAATCGGGTAGAGGAGATAGTGAAGGACAGGGAAGCCTGGTGTGCCACCGTCCCTGGAGTCACATAGAGGTGGACATGACTTCGTGACTGGACACACAGAGGAGGAGGCTGGTGTGGGAGCTCCTCCACCTGCGGGGCTTCGGTGGCCTCGGTCCAGTGCCGAGCACTCCCTGTGGGCACAGGAAGCCACTGCAGGGTTGGAAGCTGTCTCTTATACACATCTAGATGTGTATAAGAGACAGGTATTGGATTTGGCATACATTGACATGAATCCGCCACGGGTGTACATGAACTCCCAAACATGAACCCCCCTCCCACCTCCCACCCCACATCATCCCTCTGGATCATCCCCATGCACCAGCCCCAAGCATCCTGCATCCTGCATCGAACATAGACTGGCGATTCGTTTCTTACATGATAGTATACATATTTCAATGCATTCTTTTTTTGGTGCGATTTCTTTTGCTCAACACTATGCCTGTGAAGGGTTCTCCAGAAGGCTCAGTGGTAAAAGAATCTGCCTGCCAATGCAGGAGATGTAGGTTCAATCACTGGGTCAGGAAGATCCCCTGCAGAAGGAAATGGCAACCCACTCCAGTATTCTTGCCTGGAGAATCCCATCCACAGAGGAGCCTGGTGGACTGCAGTCCATGGAGTCACAGAGTCAGACAAGACTGAACAATTGATCTACTGATGCCTGTGAAATTCCTCCATGTCATTGGGTATTGCAGTTACTGCTGTAGAGTATTCCAATCTGATTCCACAATTCATCCACTTCCTTGATGATGAACTTTTGGGTTGCTTCCACTTTGGAACATTTAAGAATATTGCTGCAATGAACATTCCTGTATGTGTCATTTGGTGCCCATGGAGAGGCATTTTTCTTGGACATATATCCAGGACTGGAATTGCTGGGTCATAGCATCTGTGTTTCTTCATCTTTAGTAGAAAATGCCAAACCTTTTCCAATCACTTTCCCACCAGCAATGTATGAAACTCTAGTTGTTCACATCCTTGCCAATATTATAGATGTTGGTGTATCGTGGCATCACACTTTTATTTTAATGTGCATTTTCCTGATGAGTTATGATGTGGAAGACTCTGTTATATGCTTACTGGCATTTGGATATACTCCTTAGTAGGGTGCCTCTTTTGCCCAACTTTTTAATTGGGGAGACAGTATTTTTGCACAGATTTGTAGTTCTTTAAATATTTGCTATAGGAGTCCTTTGGAATATATGTATTGCATACATCTTCTCCCGTTCACCAATTTGTTTTTTCACTTCCTTAAGTTATTCCATCAGTTAAGTCTCCTGATGAAAAGAACCTCTTAATTTCAATGAATCTGTTTATACAGCCTTTCCTTTTTGGCATTTGAGGGGGTCTTATAAATTTTTTGCCTACCCCAAAGCCACAAAAAATGCTCTTACATTATCTTCTGTAAGATATGTGTTTCTCCTTTCTTATTTAGGTCTGAGATCCAGTTGGAACTGATTCAGGGCTATTGTGTAAGGCAGAGGTCAAGACTCTTGTTTTTCTAGAGAGATGCCCAATGGACCCAGTTACTTAAAAGAACAACCTTCTCCACTCTGTTATAGTATCAGTCAGTATTTCTTTAAACTTCCATGGTGGGAAAGCTGATTTTAACATGCTTCCAAATTTGATATTTACTGGTCTGGGCTAGTCATTCAGTTGTGTCCAGCTTTTTGCGATCCCATGGACTGTAGCCCACCAGACTCCTCTGTCCATGGAATTCTCCAGGCAAAAATATTGGAATGGTTTGCCATTTCCTTCTCCAGGAGATCTTCCTGACTCAGGGATCAAACCCAGGCCTCCTGTATTGCAGGCAGATTTTTTTACCATCTGAGCCACCAGGGAAATATTCATTTACTGGTCTAGATCATAGAACAGGATGAAGCAAAACGGTAACTAGATGTAGACTTCTGGAATAGAAAACCTGCCAGTATCTCTGTGTGTTGGTTTAGGAAAAATTGATGCTTCATGTCTGAGTTAAGAAACCTAAACAGCCACACAACAAAGCACAATTTGGACAGCAGCAGCAACACGCCAAAATGACCGAGCCTGGAGCCCAACCCTGACACTTTCGAGATTCCTGACCACGGCACCAGCTTCAGACCCGGGAGATGCAGGTGGGCAGGTGAGTGAACACTCTTCAGCTGTACCCAGGAACAGCTAGGCAGCTCTGCAGGAAGAGAAGGGGCTGCCTCCCAACCCATGAGTCTTGTTCCTCCTGATCACCGATTCTTACAAGTCAAACAAGGCAGGAACTGCTCCCCTTGCCCTGGAGAAAAAACTGAGCGTTGGGCATGCTGAGGACTTGCCCAAAGTCACCCAAGTAAGAGCGAGAACCAGAGTGAGTCACAGGGAAGTCAAATTCCCAAAGGTGGCCATGTTTCTGAGCCTTCATCCTCAAAGGAACAACTTTCCCTCCCAAGGCTCACTCGGGGGACTTTAGCGATGAATTACTAGCTGCAAACTGGCAAATTGGAGTTAATTATCGGGACAGATCTAATGGCAACTACAACTTTGCTGAAATTAAATAAAACCACCACTTTAAAGTGCACAAAGGCTTTTTCATGGTGTTACTTAAGGATGTCTGAACAGGTCCAGCCAAGACTCTGGGCTTGCTAGGATACTGAGGTGGAAGAACTGATCTGTAGCACACTGGTCCTTGATGGACCCACTACCACATCTCAACCACTTCCCAGCCATCCTGACAACCTAGGAAGAAAGAAGTCAATCCTTCCTTCCTGACCCTGTCCTGTAGCATGCTCTATTCAAGTCCAAGGGGCTGACTGGCATAGCCTGGTGCGTTCTTCCCTGTTGCTCCCATCTCTGCATCCCCCCCGAACATAATCTTCTTATGGACCATTGGCTCTCACTCAAACAGCCTCTTCAGGAGGGCACTGACTTCCACAACCTGAGAAATCCGGGGACTTGAAGTTTCCGAGGCAGAGGGTATGTTGAATCTGGTTACTACCTGGAGGAAAGAATAGAAGTTCACCAGATCAAGGAGATAAAGGCATTCTGCACAGAGGAAAAATGAAGTAAAATCAGTGAAGGGAGAAAAAAGAGTCTCCAGCATATGAGAATCTGCAGGGCAGCTAGAGGTCAACAAGCCGTGGGTGCAGGGAAGCTGAGAGGTTGACTGGGAGTAAGGAGAACCTTGCAGGCCATCGCAAAGAGTTGAGACCTTGCCCCAAAGAATATTCTGGCTCTAAGAATGTATTGAAGCACGGCAAGATCGGAACATTGGCAGATAAAGTATAAGTGAAAAAGCTCTGAATTGGGAATCAGGTCACCTAGATTCTTGTCCCCAGCTGGTCAGTGGGCCAGTCACTTTTCTGTTTAGTTTCTTTATCTGTGAAATGGGAAGAAATGCTTGTCTAAGTTCCCTCAGTGGGGAACCCTGGGGAAAATGGGCCCTTCGTGGCTGAGCTGAGAACTCTATAAACAGTCATGAAACAAAGCAGAGCTGGAGAGCGATACTAACACCCGAGAACCACTGAGTTGGTGGCCTGACCCTGACGCTTCCCAGGTTCCTCTCAAAGGGTCCCAAGGAAACGGCAGCCATGGCGCCAGCTCCAGGCCCAGGAAGTGCTCATTGGGAAAAGCAGGACTTCAATCACAGCCAGAAACATGTCTGAGATCAGGTCATGCATATACACTTGGAATCCTCAAAACACTACTCAGACTTCTAAGTCTTAAAAATAGCTTGTATAGAAAATAGTTTGACATAGACCACCCTCATCGTATTCTAACTTCTTCATCCCACCCCAGGAGTGTCACTGTGGCCCTAACCCACAAGCCCACCAACCCCAAAGCCCATTCGAGTCAAGCATGGAGGGAACCATGGCTTCAGCCTCACCTTCTGATTAAGTTTGAAGTCACTCTGATGATGAGTCTATCTACCCGGGTGATCAAAGATTCAAGCTATCCATCCTTTCCCCTGCTCTTATCTGCATTGAGCAGGCTCACACTGGTGGCCAGTTTCTGGGTTCCATCTCTACCTAAGTCTCTGGCTTACCACTGAGATTGTGACCTACTGACCATTACCCGCTTGTCTGGACCATAGCATCTTTACTAGATATGTCTGTCCCAGTCCTTGAGAATGCTGAGCCAACAGTATTGCCTGGGGCCAAGATGGAGCCAGGACCCCCGAAGCAACGGCACATTTTGATGGGGCTTACATTTTACGTTAGAGAGGCAGTGCGGCTGGAGGAGATGACATTCGTATGCTTAAATTCAAAGTCTTTTCACCATCCTCAGTTTATCTCTTTGACCTTCGTCTTCACTAAGGCGCCCTGGGAAATTTCGGGCACTGGGGAAACGTGGTCTTGGCTGGAGGGGAAGGCCTGTGTGAAGGAGGAGGAAGAACTCACTGCACTTGCCTCCCACTACCAGGGCTGGAAAAGGAAGGCGGAACCTTACCTCTCAGCCTTCAAGCAGTAATTAATCACCAAAGTCCAGGGTTTGGGACCAAGTGAAAAACAGCAGAAGACAAAATCAGACCAAAGTTTACGTGAGCAAGACATGTGATGGAGATGCGGGAACTGTTTTCAAGGAAATTCTAAACAGAAATATGCTTCTAGGCTTTTCTCTGGATGCTGAATATTAAGAGATGCTGTCTGGTCTGAGCCTACTTCATTGTAATTAGTGATTCAGTCCTAGGAAACCTGAGTGTCCAATGCTGAGCACATCGACAACCTGGCTCAGACAAGAGTTCAAAGGCACTGAGATCCTATTGCCCAGTATAACACCTTCTTCTCATGCCCATAGATCTATAGAGTACAACTACCCACTTCTGTTTCTAAAATTACTCTCAGGGTCAAAAGCATCATTTAAGAAAATCTCAGCCCCAAAGGCCGTCATCTCCCTTCCACCATCCTTTCCTACCAACAGTTTTCAAGTCCTAAAAAATCCTGAATCCACCCCGTGTCCTCAATTTTCACAGCCCTCTCTCTTCTAAGTTCTCTGGATCAGTCCCATCCTTGCCTCCATCCCCCTCCTGTCTCCAGAGACCATCACTCCTGCTTTAAGGACTTCATTCCAGAATAATCCCTCCTCTCTTATATTTTCAGTTGATTCTCTCTACTGCCTCTCTCCTACCAATATTTAAACATGTTCCAAATCTCTTTGATATTGGAAAGAAAAAAAAAGAAAGNAGAAGACTCTTGAGAGTCCCTTGGACTGCAAGGAGATCCAACCAGTCCATTCTGAAGGAGATCAGCCCTGGGGTTTCTTTGGAAGGAATGATGCTAAAGCTGAAACTCCAGTACTTTGGCCACCTCATGCGAAGAGTTGACTCATTGGAAAAGACTCTGATGCTGGGAGGGATTGGGGGCAGGAGAAGAAGGAGACGACCGAGGATGAGATGGCTGGATGGCATCACGGACTCGATGGACGTGAGTCTGAGTGAACTCCGGGGATTGGTGATGGACAGGGAGGCCTGGCGTGCTGCGATTCATGGGGTTGCAAAGAGTTGGACACGACTGAGCGAAGGAACTGAACTGAACTGAATGTTGCTGTTAAGTCGATAAGTCAAACCAATGTTGTTTAGTCAGTAAGTCATATTCCAACTCTCTGTGACCCCATAGACTACAGCGTGCCAGGCTCTTCTGTCGATAGGACTCCCAGGCAAGAACACTTGAGTGGGTTGCCATTTCCTTCTCCAAGGACTTACTATATAGCACAGGGAAATCTACTCAATAGGGAAGAGAATATAAAAAGATTGAGTATATGTATAATTGATCCATTTTGCTGTACAACAGAAAGTAACACATTGTAAATCAATTATATGCCAATAAAAAGCTAACAAATAAAATTCCCTGAGCCCACTGAAGAGTTTGGTGATATTCACACAAGAAGAACAAAGATTTTGAACAGAGTAGAGATTCCCTGGGGGTCCAGGTTCTCCTCTGATTAGTACACCAAAGGTGTCTTATGTGGACAGCCAATGGGGCTACGCAGCCCCAGGACTGGCCAAGACAGGGAGATGCACTAGGACACCCTTCTCACACCTGCTTTAATCTTGGAGCGTCCTGTGTCCCAAATGCCAGCACTGGATGAAAAGAAGGAACTCCAGCCTGGACCTCAACACCCCCGGGTTCTGTCCCCCTTCTCCCACGCCAGCCTTGTGATTTCATCAGACTCTTCATGTGAGCGTGTTTCCTCAATGACAGATGTAGGGATTCGAATGAAATCCAGCTCGGAGAAGCTCTATAGGCAGGACACAATGAAAAGCAAATTGACAGCGTTCATGATGACAACAGCTTAACTTTGAGGGCTTATTCTGTTTCTGACACTGAACACACGGCACGTCTGATCTCATGCAGCCTCGTGTGACCCAGGGAGGCAGGGACCATGTTGACACCATTTTAGAGGTAAGAAACAGGCACCTACCAAGTTCCTGCAGCTGCGGGGGCCGCCTCTCTGCCTGTGAACCTTACCCACCACCCCACGCTGACTTAGCCTCGGGTCCAACAGCCCCTTTCCGCCCAGCCCATCCCAGTGTGTGACCCCCTGCACCCTGGCACCAGCATACGACCCACTGTATTTGAATACCACCAGCTGGAGTTACAATGTGGTCCTGAAATTTGATAGAAGAGAAACTTCAGCCAGGAAAGAACAGCCCCTAGAGACTGCGGTTTAGCGAGAATTCAGAAAGCTACATGTGCAAGTCCCTAGCACGTGCAAGTCCCAAGACTGTGAGCATAATTGGAGTGAACCAGACCCAGCATCAGAATATAATAAGACCCAGCAAGGGAAGCTCAGCCAAGAGCCTAGAGCCACCCTGGGATGTCTGTGAGTCACTGGGGAGGACGTTGCCCCCGAGGAGGCCCTGTCTGGCCGGCGGGTCCCTCCTTTCTGCCGGCACCAACCAGGCGCCTGCTGTGAACCTCCCTGTGCCAGGCATTGCGGGGACATCAGGAGAGGCCCCCACCCCGGGGAAGCCAGCAGGCTGCCAGGAGAAGGCAGGCCCAGGTAGACGGTTCAGAGCGCAGGGAGAAAAGTCAATGCTGACCTGATGAGGTGAGGCCTCAGGATACTCCCAGGAGGAAAAATCAGTTCTGCCTGCCAGGGTTGGGATGGCTACAGAATGAAGGTGATTCTGAGCTGATAATAGGATTTCAGCAGGCAATCAAGAGCATTTCTAGCAGAAAAGAAGGAAGGAAAAAAGTTGCAAAGACAGACTCGGGTGTTCAGGTGCAGCTGGGTCTGGCAGCATGAGGGGAGGGAGAGGTCGGGAGGCTCGAAACGTCTGAGAGAGAGGCAGCGGGTGCCACACCGAGGAGTGGGGGCGTGTCTTCAGCCTGCAAAGGCCATCGGCAGGGGAGTCGTACTGAGGGCAGGCGACCAGAGCAGAGCTAGGAGCAGAGGGTGGCGGGGGATCCTCTGGCCAGGACAGGCGTGGAGAGGAGACCCAGAACCCAAGAGGACATCAGAGGCCGAGTCACCAGGTCTCCTCAGTGGTCAGCCTGGAGCCACATGGGGACAGAGGAGCTGACCTCGGAGGTTGAGGCCCCAGTCCTGGAGACCGAGGCCACACGCTGCCGAGAGAGCCAGGCTGGAGCCAGGATGCAGAGGGAGCCGCTGCTCACTTAGCTTCCCCGCAGGCTCGTCGCTGCCAAGCGAGGTGGCTCAGACTGGCACTTGGAGCTCTGGCAACTGGCTGCCTAGCAACCTGGCTTCTCAACACTGATCCCATCACACAGACACACATGAACATGCATGCACATGCCTGCATACACACATGCCTGCATACACTTGGGCATATACACATACACCTATGAACCAATTACATGCACAGATGTGCACATGCACACAGGTGCACCTGCACATATACAGTGTGGGCACGCGCACGCGCACACACACACACACACACACATTGCAACTCCGCCATCCCAGGAAGGCTCGTCCCCTCTGGATCTTTCCCCACACAGAGCCCTCCCCTCATCTTTTCCCCAAACCCCTGTCCCACCTGCCTCACCCCAGGCTCCCATCTCCAAGAAGTCCTTCCTGACAGCCTCCATGCTAACTGCTCACTGCTGGGGCCCCGTGACGCCATCTTTCTTCCCAAATCTCTTGCGATGTCGTTTTAGAGAGCCACAGCAGAAGTGACAAGGGGCATCCAAATTGAGGGATCCACAAGGGACATTGAATGCTGGCTGAGGCTGGGGAAAGAGTCTGGGGAAGGGAGTGTTTTCCATCCCATCTGCTGGGGTTTGGACACCAGACTGAGCACATAGAGCAGCCCAGGTCCCCGTGCTCAGGGATGAACAGACTGGTGGGAGAGACAGAAGGTCAAGTGTGAAGTCCTGGGCACAGAGGGGGACCAGGCTCTGAAACAGGGCTGGGTTGAGGGGTCCTCAGAAGCTCTGTGGCAGCTGGGGGTGGGGTAGGAGGCAGGCCTCGGAGAGCAGGTGAAAAGGACAGAATGCCAGCACTTTGGGGCGCTCTCTAGGTGCCAGAAACCAGGTCAGAAGCCCACTCTCAGCAGAGGTTCAGGCAGCAGACAGGTGCGACAGAGATGAGAAACCTCTCCGGTCTCCATCCTGGGGTTTCTGATACCAGGGCAGCACTGACCAGCTGAAGAGGGAGAGACGCGTAGGTGCAGCCCTGCCCGGGCTCAGGGAAGCAGCTCTGAGAACAGTGGGGGCCTCCACAGTGGGGCTGAGCGGGCAGAGGGGAAAGGAAGCAGCTGGTATGAGCCAGGCAGGTGGGCGCCATCTGGGAACTCCATGGAGGGGACGGGCAGGGGTGCGAGGAGAAGGGGCTTATGGCAGGGGCAGGGGTGGGAGGAGAAGGGACTTATGGCAGGAGCCGGGGTGTATAATTAAGTTGGCAGGGCTTGAGGTAGCTAGTCGTGCTTGAGGCTATCACTGCCATCCTCTCTCCATGTGATCGAGTCCCCAAGATTAATCCATTCTCCCCCGGCCCCCCGACAGCTCCTGCTGAGTCTCTGGTAGGCCTGCCCCACCACTCCACCCCACCTCTGCCTGGGGACGCTGATCAGCCCCACGATGCCAAGGATATCAGAGGGCGTTGCAGAGCCAAGAACAGCTCTGCAGCCCCGGGTCATCCGTCCCCCAGTGTTTCCCTAGTGAAGACCCAGAGTGGCAGCTGTCATCTAGCCTGCACCATCCTGGGATCCCTGAGTCCCCGCTGATGGTAGCACCACATTAACCAGCCAATTCCCACCCTGCAGAGCATCTTCCACGTCCTAGGAATTATTAGACTGTTACAGGGGATTTTTCCCAGATAGCGAGTAGCCTGCATTCTAAGAGATGATGAGGTCAGAGACAGCTTCCTCCTTTTGTGGTTCTTGCAGCAAAGTGGTGGTGAGGAGTAGGCCCTATTCTCAGAGACAGCTTCCTCCTCTTGTGGTTCTTGCAGCAAAGTGGTGGTGAGGAGTAGGCCCTATTCCTTCATCTCAGCCCTGCTGCTTCCTGCCTGTTCAACCTTGGGCAGGCAACATAACCTCTCTAAACCTGTCTTTCTTCACCTGTGAAATAGGCGGAAACGAAGTGGGGCAATCAGGATGATCAGTGACAGCGATGTAAAGTTCCTGAGTCCAACACGTGGCTGGCCATTCACAAAGATTGCTCCTCTTCCTTCTTTGTCATGTTTTGCTGCCACTGACCTCGGGGGCAGTGAGGTGTGAAGGAAGAAGCCAGGCTTTCAAGCTGCCTTTCCATGAGTTCAGCTTGGCAGTTTATAAATCATTCTAGCTTTCCAAGCCTTGGAGTCAGCAGCAGTAAGAGAGAAGAATGATGGAGTGGGCTTCACCCAGTGGCTCAGTGGAAAAGAATCTGCCTGGAATGCAGGAGACATGGGTTCAATCCCTGGGTTGGGAGGATCCCCTGGGAGGAGGGCACGGCAACCCACTCTGGTGTACTGGTCCGGAGAATCCCGTGGACAGAGGAGCCTGACGGGCTACAGTCCATAGGGTCACAAAGAGTCAGACACAACTGAAGCAACTTAGCACACACACATGATGGAGAAACTGCAGGGTCCAGGTAAGGATTCAATGGATGGAGCCTGACACCAGGCCCAGAGCACAGGAGCTCCTAAGAATGTCCATCCCCTCTGGAAGTGAAGATTAAAATAGGTTCTTCGCAGGTCAAGAGTGGTAGGGTCCTGAAGGCCAAGATTTCATCTTTGCAAGAGATGACATAGGTCTGGCCCAGAGCTCTCTCCACTCTGCACTCCAGGTGACACAGAAACTAGTCCAGCTTCTCCCATGAGTGGTTTGATCCAGATCCACCCCCCTCTACACTTCACAGACTCTAGTGAAACTATCTCTATGAGATCTTACTAATATCAACAATAAAATGATTAAGGGAGGAGATTGCAAAAGGACAGTTTTTATATGCTCTCTTAGGAGGCTTCCCTGGTGGCTCAGATGGTAAAGAATCTTCCTGCAATGCAGGAGGCCTGGGTTCAAGCCCTGGGTCAGGAAGATCCACTGGAGCAAGGAATGGCAACCCACTCCAGTATTCTTGCCTGGAGAATTTCATGGAGAGGAGCCTAGCAGGCTACAGTCCATAGGATCTCAAAGAGCTGGGCACGACTGAGTGACTAACAGTTTAAGAGGGCTACAGAGAAGATCGGCTCTTGCAGTGTGCAGTCTGGGAAATCTGTCTTGAAAAGCTACCATATCCAGAATACTTGCACCAGATATTCTGCAGGACAGGTTCACTGCAAGAGTGGCTGCTCTTTGCAGTGTCACTTTAAAGTTCTTCCCATCAAGAGGTGGACGCTACTGACCAGCAGAACGTGGCATGGTGCCAGTCTCCAAAGCCAGGCATGCTTCCACAGTTCTGCTGGGCCCCAACCATGTGAAGAAGCCCAAACCAGCCTGTTGGAGGCTAGGCTATCCAACAACCCCAGCTGCCCACCAGCCAACTTTGCATGTAAACGAAGCCATCTGAGGTCTTCAGTCCTCCAGCCTACCCACCAGCTTAGCACAAACACGTGGGCCGGGCCAGCCAAGATCAGCCAGGCCTCGCCCCAGATTAGCAGGTGTGTCAGCTGACATATAAACTTGTAAGCAATAATACATGCTTTTTTCTAAGCTTCTGAGTTTGGGGTACTTTGTTACATGGCATTAGCTAACCAATACACCACACCGAGTCATTGGATTGTCTCACTTTATATCAATAATCCAGTGAGCTAGGACTTTTTATTCCAGTTGTACAGTAGAAGAAACTCCCCTGCAAAAAGCTTTAGCAACTCACCCACATTGTCACAACTAGAAACGGGTAGAGCCATAAATAAACCTCTGATCTTCTTAACTCTATAGACTGTGTTTTTTCTATTGCAGCAGTTTCTCTCCTTTCTCTGGGTAAAAATCTTAGAGGATCACTTAAAATGAGGATTACAGAGGCCCAAGCCACAGTGATTGCTCTCATGATGGCATGTTCCAGGCCCTCACTAAAAAACTTCTCAGAATTTGGGGGCAATGTTTTTTACCTTTAAATGTGACTCCCCATTGAGAATCTCAGTCTTTTCCAGCAGTTCTAAGAGCCGAAGCCTTGACCTTCCTTTGCTTGTTAATTAGGATATTGGAGGGAAAAATTATGTGTATGTGCAGAAGGGGAGTTTTCAAAAATCAGTTCTTCTGAAGACCACTCAACTGAAAATTTCATCAATTCATTAATGAAGAAAAACAGCATAAGAATTCCAGGGGAAAGAACAAATACCATCTATACTGCGGGGGCAAATTTTTCTTTTAAGACCCAGTAATAAGCACACGCTCTAAATTATTCTCCAGATTAACTGCTTTGTGGGAAGAGAGCAGTACTGGCTATCAACAGTGCTCAGATAGCTGCATCCAAGAGGTATAGGCGTGATTTTCTTGGACCTAATTTCTAAAAAGGCGGGTTATACACAGCTCAACATAAGAAGCTTCCTTCTGAAAGACGTCTCAGGATGGTCTGGGCTGCCTCACAAAGGTGGTGAGTCCACCAGCAGGAGAGGTATGCAAGCAGAGTCTGAGTCTGGTTGGAGGAGTTGCTATTTACTATGGAAGGCTGGAGGCTAGAGGAAATGATCACTCACTCAGGCTGCCTCCAACTGTGAGAAGGAAGGAAACTGACTTTATCCCATGATTTTTTTTAAGCAGTTTGGTTTATTTCTTTTTGGTTGTGCGGGGTCTTCAGTGCAACGCGGGCTTTCTCTAGCCGTGGCAAGCAGGAGCTGCCCTCTAGCTGCGATGCGGGAGCGTCTCATTTCGGTGGCTTCTCTTGCTGTGGGGTATGGGCTCCAGGGCACGTGGACTTCAGCAGTTGTGGCGCGTGGGCTCTAGAGCTCAGGTTCCATAGTTGGTGCGTGGGCTTGGCCACTTCGCAGCATGTGTGATTTCACGCAACCAGGGACAGAATCCGTGTTTCCTCCATTGGCAGGCAGGTTTTTTAGCACCGAGCCACAAGGGAAGCCCTATTTCATGACTTCTAAAAGCCGATCCCTGTACCCACAGAAAATGGTTTTCCTTGACTGTTATTAGAATATCAGAATATGCAAATGTCCTCAATGGCCATAGCAGCATGTCCAGGATATCAGAGACTCGAGATGACTTTCCAGCAGCACGCCGGTTTCAATGAATCACTAAGATTGGAAGCATTTTCCCACTTGGTTTAAAATTTCCAGCTTTGATCGCTCAAATTGGGAGCCTCGCAGGAGGCATTTCAAAAGCAAATTGTGACTGATGATGTTATTTTGGCCTCGGTCAGGCTGGCACTTTGAGTGACCATGAGGCATCAGGCAAGAAAGCTCTTTTGACAACTTACAAAATGTTTAGATTAATCAAATTTTCAGGCTGGCTCCTGCCTGGGGAGGATGGAGCTTGCAGGAGTGGCTGGAACGTTTTACCATATCTGGCTTGATCACAGAGAGTGATGCGTCCACTTTTCTAGCAATTACAGACATTGAGTCGGACAAGTGTTGCATCAGTATGTTTAATTGGCAAAAATACCCTAATTAGGCTTTTAATAGATGCCTTCTGACAGCACAGACAACAAAGATGATTGATTTTTCTCGTGAAATCTTCGGAGGGGAAAATCTCTCGCTTTCAAATTTGTTCAGAAGCCATTTCTCTGAAGCCCCTTCAGTTAACATTGGGCTCCTGTGAGCCTCTCACAAGCAGAGTGTATTTCAAATATTAATGGAGGTCTAAATCTGTGTTCTTTCTCAGCTCAACCTTTTGCACTCAAAATTCATGAGTGTATATTGATTTAGGCAGCCTTCCCAGGACCCTTGTACCATTGGGCTCTTTTGTTCAATGTTAATATGCCCCAGCTTATCAATTATTCACTTGCTAAGTGAAAGCAATGTAAATCTAGCATTCTGAGTGAAAAGAACTGTTCTTTTCATTCCCTAAAAAATACGACAACGGAGGCTGGTGACTTCGCCAAACTAATGCTTGATTTAGTGGGTAACAAGGCCTGCTGCCCTCCCACTCCCTGTGTTCTTTTCCGTTGGAGGTGCCAGTGCAATAAAATCAGAATTAGCAGATATGTACCTTTGGGAACTTGCTTTTCACATCATACTTTGAGGAAAGAGAAAGAAAGAACAAGAGAGTTAGATTAGCATCAGAGATGTAGTATAAAGGAAGCATCAGAGATCATCCGGAGATGGAGGTCTCTCTACTGCGTCTTTATCTTCATCCATTTCTGCTCCCCTAATGCAGCTGGAACTGTGGGCCGTGTGGATCTGAGTAATCACACCTATAGTTCATGCAGGACCCATCTCTGGCCCCCAGCAGCCCTGCAAGCTGGGTGGTAGCACATTTTGCAGATGAAGAAGCCGAGAAGCAAAGAGGGCATATTGTTGGCTGGAGATCATAACACCCGGAAAAAGGTGGGGTAAGAATTTGAACCCAGTTTTATTTACTCAGAGCGCATGCTTGGGGTTCCTTTGACAGGCTTTTGTTTTGTTCAGTCGCTAAGTCCTGTCTGACTCTGCAACCTCATAGACTGCAGCAAACCAGGGTCCTCCGTCCGCCACTGTCTCCTGGAGTTTGGTCAAATTCATGTCCACTGAATCAGGGATGCTCTCTAACCATCTCATCCTCTGGTCACCCCCCCTTTCTCCTTTTGCCTTCAGGCTTTCCCAGCATCCAGGTCAGTTCCAGTGAGTCAGCTCTTCCCATCAGGTGGCCAAAGTCTCGAAGCAGCTTTAGCATCAGTAGTTCCAATGAATATTCAGGGTTGATTTCCTCTAGGATTGATTGGTTTGATTTCCTTGTAGTTCAAGGGACTCTCAAGAGTCTTCTCCAGCACCAGATGAATGGACATATACACAATGGAGTATTACTCAGCCATTAAAAAGAATACATTTGAATCAGTTCTAATAAGATGGATGAAACTGGAACCGATTATACAGAGTGAAGTAAGCCAGAAAGAAAAACACCAATACAGTATACTAACACATATATATGGAATTTAGAAAGATGGTAATGAGGACCCTGTATGCAAGACAGCAAAAGAGACATAGATGTGTAGAGTGGACTTTTGGACTCTGAGGGAGATAAAGAGGGAGAGGGTGGGATGATTTGGGAGAATAGCATTGAAATATGTATACTATCATGTAAGAAACGAATCGCCAGTCTATGTTCGATGCAGGATGCAGGATGCTTGGAGCTGGTGCATGGGGACGATCCAGAGGGATGATGTGGGCAGGGAGATGGGAGGGGAGTTCATGTTTGGGAGTTCATATACACCCATGGCGGATTCATGTCAATGTATGCCAACACCAATACAGTACTGTAAAGTAAAATAAAGTAAAAATAAAATTTTTTTTTAAAAAGTATCCATTCTTCTGCATTCAGCCTTCTTTATGACCCAACTCTCACATCCGTATAGGTTACTGTCTGCTTAGTTGCTATCAGGACCAGAGTTTATACGTGGGGCTGACAAACTCCACAATCCACACTGGACTGGACCAGCTTCTATCACTGATGCCCCAGAGATGCCTCTGAAACCCAGCCGTGTTCTCAATTAGCAAAGCTACATTCAGTGTTGGGTAAGGTGCACACGTGTGCGCTAAGTCACCACAATCCTGGCTGACTCTTTGTGACCTTATGCACTATAGCCCACCAGGCTTCTTGGTCCATGGGGTTCTCCAGGCAAGAATGCTGGAGTGGGTTGCCATGCCCTCCTCCAAGGGATCTTCTTAACCCAGGGACAGAACCCACGTCTCCAGTATCTCCGGCATTGGCAGGTGGGTTCTTCACCACTAGCACCAACTGGGAAGCCTTGATAGTTAAGGTACTTGTAGATTTTCTTGGCTATGAAATGGGATAATACTGTGGGCTTCGTATAATAGTTACAAGGATTAAACCAGGTAACAGCCCTTGTATAAAGTACCAAATGCACACTGGCTCCTTCGTGAAACCTGATTTCATTTCCCTTCTTCCTTGACTTTTTCTTAAAAGATTTTTTTTTATGTGGACCATTTTTAAA
>SJYX01013596.1:84374-168443 GCA_006410675.1 Oreotragus oreotragus
TAAAGTCTTTATTGAATTTGTTACAATATTGCTTCTATTTTATATATATATATATATATATATATATTTTTTTGGGGGGTCCATGAGGCATGTGGGATCTTAGTTCCCCAAACAGGGAATGAACCTTCACACCCCACATTGAAAGGTGAAGTCTTAACCACTGGACCACCAGGTGAGTCCCCTTCCTTGACTTTTTTTCCCTTCTAAACCCTAGTAGAAAACTTAGATATTTTGGAATATTTGCAGCATCGCTTAGAACTACAAAGAGTTTCTGGTGAATTAACTCTCAGTTAATCAGATAATTCAATTAACCACAATGTTCCCTTGAGCAATTGATTAATGCAAGTTTTATTGTATACAAAGCATTACAGGATATTATCCAGTAACACTACTTACAGACAGAATGGAGGCCAAAAAAAAAAAGGCATTTCATGGGGGAAATGGTAGATCATGTCATCTTTGGTTCAGCAGCCACCCTTTAACCTCCTCTCCCTTCCCTGTCTTACGACCTTCATTCAACCCCTTTGCATTAAAGCTTCTGCCCCACCCACGACTGGCTACGGTTGGATATTCATCCTACCAGGACCCACCACATGCCTCTATTTACGTGCTGTAAGCCAATACAGTTGGAGAAGGCAATGGCACCTCACTCCAGGACTCTTGCCTGGAAAATCCCATGGATGGAGGAGCCTGGTGGGCTGCAGTCCATGGGGTCTCGAAGAGTCAGATACGACTGAGCGACTTCAATTTCACTTTCACTTCTCACTTTCATGCATTGGAGAAGGAAATGGCAACCCACTCCAGGGTTCTTGCCTGGAGAATCCCAGGGACGGGGGAGCCTGGTGGGCTGCCGTCTATGGGGCTGCACAGAGTCGGACACGACTGAGGCGACTTAGCAGCAGCAGCCAATACAGTGGGGTGAAGTCTATTCTAAGTTTCATGTATTAGGCATAGTTCTCTGGATAAAAGGAACAAATAGGATATAGAGAGCTATGGGTGAGCACCAGTCCTCTGTATACGTTACTTTCCTTTCCTCCCTATTTTTCCTCCATCCAGTCCAGAGAATTTTCTTTGAGCTTGAAAGTTGCCTTCTCTGCCGATATTCAAAACTGTATCCATCCTGTCTTATTTTGACCTGTTCTTCCTCAGTTACTTCCATTTTCAAATCTCAGTTTCCTTCCTGTCAATAAGGACCCTCTTCTGCTTTCAAATAGGATCGATTCTCCCCACTGTCAAGGCAAATGTGTTAATCGCTCAGTCATGTCTGTGGATTGTGACAGCCCCACGGTGGCAGCGCTGTGAGCATTTGGAGTCACTGCTCTGACCACACCCAGATCTCTAAACACAATTCACCTGGAGTAACAAAGCGAGCACAGTGAGTAAGGGTTCGGGTAACAACATCAGAGCCAGCAGACCAGCGCAGGAACAGAAGTCCTCCGGGACACCCATGCTAGGACTGCTGTGGTGGTCCCGCAGCTAAGCTTCTGCTCCCCCAATGCAGCGGGCCCTGGTTCCAACCCTGGTCAGGGAACTAGATCCCACATGCCTCAACTAAGTTACCTGGTACAGCCAAATAGATAAACAGTACTTTAAAAAAAAAAAAAAAGGTAGAGGAAGAAGAGATATCTCCTCTTCAGTGTTAAAAAAAAAGAAGCCCATGCTTCCCCTTGATGTTCTGCCCTCTGCCTCCTGAACTGACCTTGTAAGTCAGTTTATTCTTAACTTTGGTTGCACACTGCAATCGCCTGAGGAATCTTAAAGGTATTGCTGTCCTGGTACCACTCACAGAGATTTGGAGTGAATTGATCTGTGGTGGACAGAGAAGCCTGGCTGGTGGGCTACAGTCCATAGGGTTGCAAAGAGTCGGACACAAATGAAGCAGCTCCGCACACAAGCACACATGCACACACTCATACACACATATGACTGGGCAGTGGAATTTTTTAAAACTCCTGAAGTCTTCGTAATGCACAGTCAAGTTTGAGGAGCACAAGCTGTGAGATGTTTTCAGCCTTTTCTGAGACTCAGCTCTCTTGTAGTCTGCTGTTTAAGCCACTCCGTATCACAGCCCCTGCAGGAACTCGCTCTCTCCAAGAAAGTTCTTCTCCATTGGGCTGTTTCCCTCAGCCTTTTCTTCTCAGTACAGTGTTGACAGAGCAAAGAAGGCATCACAATGTAGGAAAGTGGGTTTTGCACCTAGCGCATGCCATCATTAGTTTCAGCAGAGCTTTAAGACCATGGTTCCTCAGCCAGGGAAAGGAAGGCAGCTAGGACATCCAGTTGTTCAGTCACTAAGCCATGTCCTACTTTTTCGACCCTATGGACTGCAGCACTCCAGGCTTCCCTGTCCCTCACTATCTCCCGGAATGTGCCCAAGTTCATGTTCATTGAATCGGTGATGCTAGCCAACCAGCTGCACCCAGAGGCTATGCCAAATCTCATGTGAACAAGCTCCCTACTTGCTGGGCTAGTAGGGTTTAAGAATATTCACATAGAAGTCAGACGTCCTGGGTTCAAACCCCAGCTCCTTCACGCCCCAGCTTTGTAAGTCTGGGCAGCCAAGTCTTTCAGGCCTGCCAAGACTGAGGTCCCCCATCATCCTTTCAGCTGCCATGCAAGGATGTTTCTTAGCTGCTAGAGGATGTGCTCAGATTCTTACCGTGTGGTCCCTCCATCTTCACAGTCAGCAGAAATTTCCCCACACCAGCTCCCTCTCACACTCTGTATCTCTAAATTCCTCTGTCTCTAACCTTGAGACCCAGATTTTTCTTTTTCTTTACTTTTCATGTGCGCAAGTGATTAAGTCCGTCCTACCCTGATATAGCATATCTGATCAGGGGAATGAAACCCATCACAGTCACACAGTCACAGTCCTGGGGATTATGAGGCGGGGGGGTGAGGGGGGGATATATACCAGGAAACAGGGATCTTGGGGCCATTTAGAGCCCTGTTAATACCACAGAATAATAATAACTTTGTGGGCTTATCATGAGAAATAAGAGAATGCCAGCTGAGCCCTGAGCACAGGGCTGGTCACACAGCAAACATGCGATGTATTAGATGTTGTTTTTCTTGGCAGCCCCGTGAGTCTAAGACACCCTGCTCCTTGGAATTCTCTTACAGAGAGAGCTTTGGTTGGCCCCTCCAGCTGAAATCTCCCTCTCCCCACATCAGAGCCAGGCTTTCCACACATCACCTTCCAATCCCATCCCACCACATTCGGGCAGCATGGATGCCCAGGAAGCACCAATGGATGGAACACCCTTTGAGATACACTTGAGGATGTTTCTGCTGAAATGCCAAGACAGGCATTCCTGCTGGCCTCATCTGACAAGAGCACAATGTTCCTTTCAAGGATTATGTTGATAGATCCCCATCATCCCCTGATGCCTTCAGAAACACAATGTGAATACTGAAGCTGTCAGTGTTCATAACTCACTACAATCCTGTCCTTTAAAAAAAAAAAAAGGCTTCTCAAGGAAGATAAAGAGAATCTTATTGAAAACATCATGTGCAGTCTTCTCTAAGTAGCAGCTACAGCATCAATATTTAGTAACGAAATTCTGTTTTCTTTTATACCCCTCCCCCTAAGTTATTTACAGGAAAACATCAAAATGCCTGACAGCCCCAGCTCGATGAGTCTTTCTGTATAAATCCTGGACTGGGAATCAAGGGGCTTAGATGTTATTACTCGCTTGGCAGCCAACCCTCAAAGTGACCTCAGGCGCATCTCTTTCTCTCTCTGGACCTCAAGTTCTTCCTCTGCAGATGAAATGAAGCAATAGAGATAAGTGATCCCTGAGGTTCCTTTAAGCTCTGGGATCACAGGAAATAATCTCTGAGGACTCCTGCCTACACCCTTCCCCCTCTGTGAGTAACCTAAATGCCCACAGCTCACAGCATAGCACATCCGGTGACAATGTCTCCCCAGGGGAGGAGTGTCTCCCCAGGGAGGAGTGTCTCCCCACAGGGACTCTTAGGTCCTAGAGGCCTCGGGCTATCTATCATAGATTTCATTTATTTCCTCCTCAGATATCCACCGTATGCTTGCTCTGAGTCGGATTCTCTTAGATGTGCAGAATGCAGGTCTTTTCCCAATTTGCATCGCCAGTTGTTTTGCAAGAGCCTTAAAGAGATGAACCTTTGGGGTGCTGGAGGAGGGAGTGGACAACACAGGGAGCACCCCGAGCTATATAAGTACAGCTTCTTATCTTCCTGTATTCAACATTTATGATATGGAATATGTCCAGTCCCGGGGTCATTAATTCCGAGTCCACAGGTATCTTTCCATCTCCAAAATCTGTGGCTGCAAATTGAGTTCATGGTAGTTGTTGTCATTGTAGTTGTTGAGTCACTAAGTCGTGTCCAACTCTTGTGTGACCCCATGGACTATAGCCCGCCAGGCTCCTCTGTCCAGGGGATTTTCTAGGCAAGAATACTGGAGTGGGTTGCCATTTCCTGCTCCAGGTGATCTTCCAAGCCCAGGGACTGAACTTACATCTCTTGCATTGGCAGGGGAATTCTTTACCCCTGAGCCATCAAAGAAGCCCAAATTGAGCTCACACTTCCATTAATGCCCATATAATGAGGCGGAGCTCTTCCTGTCCATGTAGGTCTCAAGGACTTCTTGAACATGCACCTTGAGTGTTTTTGAGAGACTGGGGTGTGACCCTTGATGCCTGGAGGGAGTCAGTTCCAGTTCTTGTACCTGATGTCTGCATCAGCCCTCCCCTCCACCACCTCTAGGAAGTCCTGGGAGGATACAATGATGAATAAGATAGTCTGCTTCCCTTCTAAAGACCAGGTTGTACTCATGTGAAGGTAGTACAACTTCGGATACAGGTTTTAGAGGCACAGGGCTCAGAGAGAAGGCTTACGGGACAGTAAGGAAAGGAGGAGGGGGTGATGCTAGGTCTTGAGGGAATGGAGGGGTGGTTGCAGATGCACAGGGCAAAGAGGACAACCTAGGCTGTCAGAATCTAGAAGCTAAGAAGCATCTGGGATGGCTGAAGGATACAGCTTGAGGGCCCTGGGCAAGTGGGAGATGATGGAGAGGCAGCAAGAGCCAGGTCTGGGAGGCCATGTGTCACACAAGCTAAGCATCTTGTGTCCAGTCTTGCAGACACTGGGGAGCCCTTCAGGACTTAATGGAGGAGTAACAAGGGAAGATTGATAGCTTAGAAAAATTAGTCTGACAGTCTATACCCACTGCACTGCATGGGTCCAGAGAGCGCCTTTCATATCACATCCTAGCTCAGCGGTGCCCCCTCAAACTCCACAGCATATGAGGTGAACGAGCATCTGGAGTCAGGGAGTTCAGCAGCTCTGCACTGGGCAGTGACAAGTGTGGCTTGGAGGGGACAAGACTGAAACAGACAAAAGTTAGGAGGTTGTTGCCATGGCCTGAGAGAATGAGTTCAGAACCAAAGCAACAGCAGCAGGCTATGTCTTTCACAACCAGAGCACCCGGCTCCAGGTTGCACGCAGACATGAACACCTGGTTGGAATATCCACCCAGAAGGAAAAGGGGACGACAGAGGATGAGATGGTTGGATGGTATCACCTATTCAAAGGACGTGAGTTTGCACAAGCTCCAGGAGATAGTGAAGGGCAGGGAAGCCTAACGTGCTGCAGTCCATGGGGTCACAAAGAATCGGACGTGACTGAGCAACTGAACAACAACACGTGGGTTAAGAACAGGGCAGGCGTACCCCAGGTGGCACATGAGGCAGGAGGGGGCCAGCGCAGTGAACAGTGCAGGCGTACCCCAGGTGGCACATGAGGCAGGAGGGGGCCAGCACAGTGGACAGACACCGAGCCTGCAGTCCTTTTTCTTCAGACACTGAATCCACACACCCCTCCCTGTCTCTTATACACATCTAGATGTGTATAAGAGACAGCTCTCACACTCTGTATCTCTAAATTCCTCTGTCTCTAACCTTGAGACCCAGATTTTTCTTTTTCTTCACTTTTCATGTGCGCAAGTGATTAAGTCCGTCCTACCCTGATATAACATATCTGATCAGGGGAATGAAACCCATCACAGTCACACAGTCACAGTCCTGGGGATTATGAGGCGGGGGGGTGAGGGGGGGATATATACCAGGAAACAGGGATCTTGGGGCCATTTAGAGCCCTGTTAATACCACAGAATAATAATAACTTTGTGGGCTTATCATGAGAAATAAGAGAATGCCAGCTGAGCCCTGAGCACAGGGCTGGTCACACAGCAAACATGCGATGTATTAGATGTTGTTTTTCTTGGCAGCCCCGTGAGTCTAAGACACCCTGCTCCTTGGAATTCTCTTACAGAGAGAGCTTTGGTTGGCCCCTCCAGCTGAAATCTCCCTCTCCCCACATCAGAGCCAGGCTTTCCACACATCACCTTCCAATCCCATCCCACCACATTCGGGCAGCATGGATGCCCAGGAAGCACCAATGGATGGAACACCCTTTGAGATACACTTGAGGATGTTTCTGCTGAAATGCCAAGACAGGCATTCCTGCTGGCCTCATCTGACATGAGCACAATGTTCCTTTCAAGGATTATGTTGATAGATCCCCATCATCCCCTGATGCCTTCAGAAACACAATGTGAATACTGAAGCTGTCAGTGTTCATAACTCACTACAATCCTGTCCTTTAAAAAAAAAAAAAAAAAAGGCTTCTCAAGGAAGATAAAGAGAATCTTATTGAAAACATCATGTGCAGTCTTCTCTAAGTAGCAGCTACAGCATCAATATTTAGTAACGAAATTCTGTTTTCTTTTATACCCCTCCCCCTAAGTTATTTACAGGAAAACATCAAAATGCCTGACAGCCCCAGCTCGATGAGTCTTTCTGTATAAATCCTGGACTGGGAATCAAGGGGCTTAGATGTTATTACTCGCTTGGCAGCCAACCCTCAAAGTGACCTCAGGCGCATCTCTTTCTCTCTCTGGACCTCAAGTTCTTCCTCTGCAGATGAAATGAAGCAATAGAGATAAGTGATCCCTGAGGTTCCTTTAAGCTCTGGGATCACAGGAAATAATCTCTGAGGACTCCTGCCTACACCCTTCCCCCTCTGTGAGTAACCTAAATGCCCACAGCTCACAGCATAGCACATCCGGTGACAATGTCTCCCCAGGGGAGGAGTGTCTCCCCAGGGAGGAGTGTCTCCCCACGGGGACTCTAAGGTCCTAGAGGCCTCGGGCTATCTATCATAGATTTCATTTATTTCCTCCTCAGATATCCACCGTATGCTTGCTCTGAGTCGGATTCTCTTAGATGTGCAGAATGCAGGTCTTTTCCCAATTTGCATCGCCAGTTGTTTTGCAAGAGCCTTAAAGAGATGAACCTTTGGGGTGCTGGAGGAGGGAGTGGACAACACGGGGAGCACCCCGAGCTATATAAGTACAGCTTCTTATCTTCCTGTATTCAACATTTATGATATGGAATATGTCCAGTCCCGGGGTCATTAATTCCGAGTCCACAGGTATCTTTCCATCTCCAAAATCTGTGGCTGCAAATTGAGCTCATGGTAGTTGTTGTCATTGTAGTTGTTGAGTCACTAAGTCGTGTCCAACTCTTGTGTGACCCCACGGACTATAGCCCGCCAGGCTCCTCTGTCCAGGGGATTTTCTAGGCAAGAATACTGGAGTGGGTTGCCATTTCCTGCTCCAGGTGATCTTCCAAGCCCAGGGACTGAACTTACATCTCTTGCATTGGCAGGGGAATTCTTTACCCCTGAGCCATCAAAGAAGCCCAAATTGAGCTCACACTTCCATTAATGCCCATATAATGAGGCGGAGCTCTTCCTGTCCATGTAGGTCTCAAGGACTTCTTGAACATGCACCTTGAGTGTTTTTGAGAGACTGGGGTGTGGCCCTTGATGCCTGGAGGGAGTCAGTTCCAGTTCTTGTACCTGATGTCTGCATCAGCCCTCCCCTCCACCACCTCTAGGAAGTCCTGGGAGGATACAATGATGAATAAGATAGTCTGCTCCCCTTCTAAAGACCAGGTTGTACTCATGTGAAGGTAGTACAACTTCGGATACAGGTTTTAGAGGCACAGGGCTCAGAGAGAAGGCTTACGGGACAGTAAGGAAAGGAGGAGGGGGTGATGCTAGGTCTTGAGGGAATGGAGGGGTGGTTGCAGATGCACAGGGCAAAGAGGACAACCTAGGCCGTCAGAATCTAGAAGTTAAGAAGCATCTGGGATGGCTGAAGGATACAGCTTGAGGGCCCTGGGCAAGTGGGAGATGATGGAGAGGCAGCAAGAGCCAGGTCTGGGAGGCCATGTGTCACACAAGCTAAGCATCTTGCGTCCAGTCTTGCAGACACTGGGGAGCCCTTCAGGACTTAATGGAGGAGTAACAAGGGAAGATTGATAGCTTAGAAAAGTTAGTCTGACAGTCCATACCCACTGCACTGCATGGGTCCAGAGAGCGCCTTTCACATCACATCCTAGCTCAGCGGTGCCCCCTCAAACTCCACAGCATATGAGGTGAACGAGCATCTGGAGTCAGGGAGCTCAGCAGCTCTGCACTGGGCAGTTACAAGTGTGGCCTGGAGGGGACAAGACTGAAACAGACAGAAGTTAGGAGGTTGTTGCCATGGCCTGAGAGAATGAGTTCAGAACCAAAGCAACAGCAGCAGGCTACGTCTTTCACAACCAGAGCACCCAGCTCCAGGTTGCACACAGACATGAACACCTGGTTGGAATATCCACCCAGGAGGAAAAGGAGACGACAGAGGATGAGATGGTTGGATGGTATCACCTATTCAAAGGACGTGAGTTTGAGCAAGCTCCGGGAGATAGTGAAGGGCAGGGAAGCCTGACGTGCTGCAGTCCATGGGGTCGCAAAGAATCGGACGTGACTGAGCAACTGAACAACAACACGTGGGTTAAGAACAGGGCAGGCGTACCCCAGGTGGCACATGAGGCAGGAGGGGGCCAGCGCAGTGAACAGTGCAGGCGTACCCCAGGTGGCACATGAGGCAGGAGGGGGCCAGCACAGTGAACAGGGCAGGCGTACCCCAGGTGGCACATGAGGCAGGAGGGGGCCAGCACAGTGAACAGGGCAGGCGTACCCCAGGTGGCACATGAGGCAGGAGGGGGCCAGCACAGTGAACAGGGCAGGCGTACCCCAGGTGGCACATGAGGCAGGAGGGGGCCAGCACAGTGAACAGGGCAGGCGTACCCCAGGTGGCACATGAGGCAGGAGGGGGCCAGCACAGTGAACAGGGCAGGCGTACCCCAGGTGGCACATGAGGCAGGAGGGGGCCAGCACAGTGAACAGGGCAGGCGTACCCCAGGTGGCACATGAGGCAGGAGGGGGCCAGCACAGTGAACAGGGCAGGCGTACCCCAGGTGGCACATGAGGCAGGAGGGGGCCAGCACAGTGAACAGGGCAGGCGTACCCCAGGTGGCACATGAGGCAGGAGGGGGCCAGCACAGTGAACAGGGCAGGCGTACCCCAGGTGGCACATGAGGCAGGAGGGGGCCAGCACAGTGAACAGGGCAGGCGTACCCCAGGTGGCACATGAGGCAGGAGGGGGCCAGCACAGTGAACAGGGCAGGCGTACCCCAGGTGGCACATGAGGCAGGAGGGGGCCAGCACAGTGAACAGGGCAGGCGTACCCCAGGTGGCACATGAGGCAGGAGGGGGCCAGCACAGTGAACAGGGCAGGCGTACCCCAGGTGGCACATGAGGCAGGAGGGGGCCAGCACAGTGAACAGGGCAGGCGTACCCCAAGTGGCACATGAGGCAGGAGGGGGCCAGCGCAGTGAACAGGGCAGGCGTACCCCAGGTGGCACATGAGGCAGGAGGGGGCCAGCACAGTGAACAGGGCAGGCGTACCCCAGGTGGCACATGAGGCAGGAGGGGGCCAGCACAGTGAACAGGGCAGGCGTACCCCAAGTGGCACATGAGGCAGGAGGGGGCCAGCGCAGTGAACAGGCCAGGCGTACCCCAGGTGGCACATGAGGCAGGAGGGGGCCAGCACAGTGGACAGACACCGAGCCTGCAGTCCTTTTTCTTCAGACACTGAATCCACACACCCCTCCGAAGGGCCTTCTAAGCAGGTCTGGAAGATCTCACATGGTCTGCCACCCTAGAGCACCCAGAGTTGAAGATCAGATCTCCTGCACCCCAGAACACTTTTTCCTTCTGCTGACCTGGCATCATCAGGAGCTGCACACAGGAAGCTGGGAGGAAGGAAGGGACCCTGCAAATCCAGCTGAGGAGGGAACTCTGCCAGTCTCAGGGTGGAAGAGGGAGCTGCCCAAGCACCCTCACCAGGATCCGCAGAGTCCCGAGCCCTTCTCACCCCGGAAGCCCTTGGTCTGGATAGAGGAAGAACCCAAGCCAAAGACCTGGACTGATCCACGAATCAATCAGAACCAGGTGTCCTTTGAAGTTCATTTACTCTCCGAGGAGGTAAATCAAGAGGAACATGAGGGCCTGGAAGGAACGTGTGACAACAATACCCAAAAAATCAATCAGGACAGCAGCCCAGAAAGCCTCATCTTTAAAGATCTCTCTCACGAATGGCACGGTGCCCGTTTTCCATTATGACCCAGCTCTGCTCAGTAATTGAAAGGAGGCCCCTGAAGCCGACAACCATAAAGCACCAACCCTTCTCTGCTGGTAATTATGTGATCATGTTATGAAGGCCTCGGAGCCAACATCTCAGCTGCAATGAGGCAGTGGAAAACCTGTTGATCCCTGCTGGAGGGAGGAAGAAAAGGCCCCTGGAATTGTCTCTCTACCAGCAGAAAAGGATGCACTTCTCTTTCGTGCTTTCCCTTGGAAGGATCAGATCCTCTTTGACATGTAGAGTGCAAGTATTTTCCCAATTTGCATCACCAATTGTTTGGCAGGAGTCATAGAGATGAGCCTTTGGGGGTGGGGGTAGGAGGCGGGTGGGGAGGCAGGTGGAAGGGCAGGCAGACAACGCAGGGAGCACCCCAAGTTATAGGTACCGCTTCTTATCTTCCTGTAGTCAACACCTGTGATATGGACTCTGTCCTGTCCTGGGGTCATTTCTTCTAAGTCCATGGACATGTTTCCATCTCCAAAATCTGTGACTGCAAATTGAGGTTGTTGCTGTTGTGGAGTCTGACTCTTTCGCGACCCCATGCACTGTAGCCTGCCAGGTTCCTCTGTCCCTGGTATTTTCTAGGCCAGAATACTGGTGTTCATTGCCATTTCCTTCTCCAGGAGATCTTCCCAACCCAGGGGTGGGACTCAAGTCTCCTGTATTGGCAGGGTGGTTCTTTACCACTGAGTCAAATTGAGGTCACATTTCTATTAATGCCCAAATAATGATGTGGGATCCCTTCCTGTCCATGCAGGTCTTCAGGGCTCCTTGCATGTACCTTGAGTGTTTCTGAGAGACTCGAGGTGTGACCTCTGATGCCTGGAGGGAGTCAGTTCTGGTTCTTACGCATGATGTCTCCATCAACCCTCCCCTCCACCACCTCTACAAGGAAGTCCTCCTGAAGAGGGCCCCAGATGCCAGCTCCTGTTCTCCCAAAGCCTATGATCTAGAAGAACCTGCCCCAGTGACCACAAGCCTCACTTAGTCATCTGGGTCCTGAAGCAACACGGCTAACCCAGAGTCTCACACCGTTCCTTGTGGAAGCTGGCCTTGGCTTCTGCATACTGTCTCTGCAAAGCCATGGATAACCATGGATCAAGCTTCTCCTATCCCTCTCCACTCCAGACATCCTCCTAAAATCTTCCACAGCTTCTTTTGAATAAGGAAGATTATCTAAGCATAAATGCAGCTCCAACCTTACAATGGAAACAATTCTCTAAAGGAGAAAATCTGCATCAGAGCCCCTCTGCCTGTGACACAAACGCTTCCAAATCAAGCAGAGTTTAGGTCCAGGAAACCACGCTGTCTCAAGCAAACCCATCCTGGGAGAGAGCTGTTGCTGTCTAGAATCCTAACCTAAAGCTACACATTGATGGTTTTCCTTGAGCAAAGGATCATTCAGACCCAAAAGATTATTCAAGACAGCTGGACATACTTATAGTTGGGTTCTTTACAGAAAATGTTTGCTGACCCTTACTCTAAGTGACTATCAGAATTCCTCCCATTATGAAATTCCAGTCATGTCTCTCCTCTAGTTTAAAGCCTTCAGTGGTTTCCCACTTATCACAGGATAGGATTTAAACTCCCTCCCACTAGCTAGCTATTCACACAGGGCAGTGTATATATGCAAATGCTACTCTCTCAGTTCATCCCACTCTCCCCTTCCCCTACTGTGTCCACACGTCTGTTCTCATGGCTGCATCCCTATCCCTGCCCTGCAAATAGCTTCTGCTGTATGGCACACGGAGCTCAGCTCAGTGCTCTGTGATGACTTAGAGGGGTCAGAGGTCGGGGTGGGAGAGAAGCTCAGGAGGGAGGGGATATATGAATGTATATAGCTAATTCCCTTTGTTTCCCAGGGATTGAACCAGCGTCTCTTGCGCCTCCTGTATTAGCAGGTAGATTCTTAACCACTTTGCACCACCGGGTGATCTTATCCAATCCTGCCATTTTACAGAAGAAAACAGTGAGGCATCAGAATCAGGAAGTACATGTGCACAGTCAAGGCATGAGAACACAGTTCACAACTGCATTTCCCCCCAGGGACAGCGGCTGCTATTCTCAAAAAAAAAAAAAAACATGATCTTCACATACAGAGCAAGAGCTACTCCAAGGCACCTCTGCTGGAAGAGAAATATATTCATGCTGCCTGGGGGACAGAGACTAATTACTTCCTCATCATCCTCAGAAGTCAGGAGCATCTGAAACTGTGCTTTCCTGGAAGACCAGGCTCCTTCGGCTGCTTCTTTTCACAGTTCATGCCTCCATCCACTCCCATCAGGCTGACAGCCTCCCTCTGACATCGCCGCAACCATTCCACTTGGCAAGAGGCATCAAATCCAGGAATAAACTGACCCGATGGGTTAAAATAAAAACAAAATTAATGGAACAACAGCCAAAGAAGGCTGAATGCCAAAGAACTGATGCTTCTGAACTGTGGTGCTGGAGAAGACTCCTGAGAGTCCCTTGGACTGCAAGGAGATCCAACCAGTCAATCCTAAAGGAATGATCTTCACATACAGAGCAAGAGCTACTCCAAGGCACCTCTGCTGGAAGAGAAATATATTCATGCTGCCTGGGGGACAGAGACTAATTACTTCCTCATCATCCTCAGAAGTCAGGAGCATCTGAAACTGTGCTTTCCTGGAAGACCAGGCTCCTTCGGCTGCTTCTTTTCACAGTTCATGCCTCCATCCACTCCCATCAGGCTGACAGCCTCCCTCTGACATCGCCGCAACCATTCCACTTGGCAAGAGGCATCAAATCCAGGAATAAACTGACCCGATGGGTTAAAATAAAAACAAAATTAATGGAACAACAGCCAAAGAAGGCTGAATGCCAAAGAACTGATGCTTCTGAACTGTGGTGCTGGAGAAGACTCCTGAGAGTCCCTTGGACTGCAAGGAGATCCAACCAGTCAATCCTAAAGGAAATCAACCTTGGATATACACTGAAAGGACTGATGCTGAAGCTGAGGCTCCAATACTTTGGCCCCAGATGCAAAGAACCAACTCATTGGAAAAGACCCCAGTGCTGGGAAAGATTGAGGGCAGGAAGAGAAGGGGGCGACAGAGGATGAGATGGCTGGATGAGATCACCGACTCAAAGGACATGAATTTGAGCGAACTCCGGAAGATAGTGAAGGACAGGGAAGCCTGGCGTACTGCTGTTCATGGGGTCACAAAGAGTTTGACATGACTGAGTGACTAAACAGTAACAACAATTTTAGAATAATTCAATAATGCAAAATATCCTTCTTAATAACAAGAGGCCGTAGCATATGACGATGACAATAATGACCAAAGTAACTATCATCATGAAGTCAAACAACATATAAACACCAACAGAGAAAAGAAGCGCTTGATGCCAGAGTTTGCCTGACTTGCCAATTTCAAATCCCTTCAACTTCTCATTAAGTTTGAGTTTTAGTTGATCTGTCTTTCATCTCAGACAGTAACCTTCAATGGAGTTAATTAATGGAACATTTTTAAAGTCCCCCTGTAATTTTTTTTGATTACAGTGATAAAATACACCTTAGTAACCTTTTGTGCTTTTGTAATTACTGGTTTGTGAAATTCCAATTATTTCCTCTTTATGAATGATCACCTTTAGAGAAAGTTTCCCCAGTCATTGTTATGTGGCTTTCGGTTTGATAACAGAAATTACAAACAAACAGCCCACGATTACAGGCCATAAAATCCATGTCACGTAATGTTGCGTGTAATTACATCCTGCCTTCAAATCGCTCATCTCTCCATTGTCAGCCTGCACTGTGATTATCTGTTTATGTGTCTGGTGCCTCTACTGGATTCTGAAATGATCAAGAGCAGGAACCCAGAATATGTAATTCATCTCTGAGCCCCTTGTGCCAAGCAGGGGGTCCACCCCACCAGATTCTTGTTTCACGAGTTGATGGGTAGTTGGAGAGACACCATTTGGAATACTTCACTTCTTTTGCTCACCCAAAAAAACACATCTTCCTTCAAGCTTTTTTTTTTTTTTTCCCAAGCATAATACTGGCTTGTTTGATTTCTTTTCCTTTCAACCCCATCTAAAGGAAATGACCCTCAAGGTTAAAAAAATCCTCATCTCTGAATAACACAACCAATGGTGGGTTTTACTTTCTTCTTTGTATCATTTTTATTTTTCAAATTCTCTCTAATGAATACATAGTTCTTTTCAATCTGAACATATTTAACATGAGACTGCACTGTAGGTGGGAGGGAGCATTCACATATTCAGTGAAAAGTGAAAAATGTTCGTCACTAGATTGCGTCCAGCTCTTTGAGACTCCTTGGACTGTAGCCTGCCAGGCTCTTCTGTCCATGGGATTCTCTAGGCAAGAATACTGGAGTGGGTAGCCACTCCCTTCTCCAGGGCATCTTCCCAACCCAGGGATCAGACCCAGGTCTCCTTCATTGAGTGCAGATTCTTGACCGTCTGAGCCACAGGGAAGTAGTATTAACTGTGTGGACCACATTGAGCTGGTCATGTTGGGGTTCTGTAGCTCATCTCTGTAGATGAGCTACTCCTCATCTACAAAATTAAGGTGGTGGATTCCAGGATATGTAACGTACCACTCACGTTCCCAGTCTTAGGATGTAAATAGCTAATTTTCCATAAGAAGTCATCCAAATCATTGGCAGTGAAAAGTGAAAGTTAAGTCACTCAGTCATGTCCAACTCTTGGCGAAGCCATGACTATAGCCTACCAGGCTCCTCCATCCATGGGATTTTCCAGGCAAGAATACCGGAATGTGTAGCCATTTCCTTCTCCAGAGGACCTTCCCGACCCAGGGATCAAACCCAGGTCTCCCACATTGTAGACAGACACTTTTACCATCTGAGCCACCAAGGAAGTCCTAAATCATTGGCAAGACATGGATAAAGTTATCTGAGAATGTCGAGGATGCTGAGATCGCTTTTAGCCGGTAGATTAGAACAAGGTGGAGAAAGTGATGCTGGAGCTGGGTTTGGAAGGATGAGTACGTGACAACCTACTTGGAGGAGAGCAGAAGGGATATACAGTGGAAGCTGCTGGGGAGGACAGAACAAGTAGGTGAAAGAGACACGTGAACTGGCTGCAAGTAGGGAAGCCGTGGTGGAAGATGAACAAGGCAGTCCACGGAATTGACAAGGAGAAACCCTCAAGCTAGCAGAGCGAAAATTAAAAGGCTAAATCTTTGCCTAAAACAAAGCCACAGCACATCTGAATTGATCAGACGGCACAAGTCACAGCTGAATCCTCTTAGCCAGCAACATCAGGGCCAATGGCCCAGCATCACCAAAAAGTTGTTTGAAGCATGGAATCACAAAAAAAAAATGATACAAGCACATCTGCAATAACCCCATTTTAGCTTTAAAAAATGTATAAATATGCATTCATTCTTTGGGTTCATCCTCTCTCCTTGGGGAGTTCCACCTGATTTCCAAATCTCCCGCTTTATTTACTTAACGCAGAACAAGAACTAAAGACACCAAGCAACCGGAACCCAGAATTCTTCCCCATTTATATAATCTTTCCCCAGATTTCACAGTTGCTTTGCCTGCACTCAATTTGACAGCAGTTTATAAGCAATTTGCCTTTATTAAGTCTTTCCCAAGCATTCAACTTCATTTCCATGGAAATGACGACTCTATTACCTTCCTACTCATATTCCATCAGTACTGCAATATTTACCTAATTCTGTAATTGCTATAACAAATAATTTTTGCATGAACAGGTTTGGGACAAGGATAATTGACTCTTGGGAAGCATGCAGTTTCCCTGATTGGAACAGCTGGGAGTCTCAGAGGGATGAGGGCATTGGTCAGCGAGTTTTACAGAGGAAAGGAAGACCACTGGTTAGCACCATAATGTGGGTTAAGTGGAGGTCAGTTAGAAGCATGGTGTGCTGGTCAGGGTTTGACAGCTGGCTCTGGGTGGGGGGCTAATCGGCGGTGTTTGCAGATGTCTGTGGTGTTAATACTCAGTCTGACATCTCTGAATGCAGAGATGTGTACAATCAGCTATCCTGCCCAATCAAAGCCAGCTCCAGGACACACTGGTTACGAGCACATTTTGGGGGCTTCCCTGGTGGCTCAGTGGTAAAGAATCTGCCTGCTGATTCAGGAGACACAGGTTCACTCACTGATCTGGGAAGGGCCCACATGCAGTGGAGCAACTAAGCCCATGCGCCACAACTAGTGAGCCTGTGTCCCACAGCCGGGAGCTGCAGCTACTGAGCCACTGCACCCTAGAGCTCATGCTCTGCAACAAGAGAAGCCCCGCAAGGCAAAGCCTGTGCACTGCGACTAGAGGGCAGCTCCGCTCACCACAGCTAGGGAAAAGACCGTGCAGCAACGAAGACCCGGCACAGTCAAAAGTGAAGAAATTAATTCATATATTTTTAAAAATCACACTGCTTTCGGCCATGGCAATGATAGATCTCTCCAAATGGACCAGGAGGCTCTCAAGCACCTCCAAGTGAATGCCTTCCAAATAAATTCCTTTTTTTTTTTTTAAGAGCAAGGATATATTTTCATAGAATAACTTTCCAGCAGTTCACAAGGTTTCTCCTCTGCCCCATCTATGCCTTTTCTCTTCTCATCACTGCAATGATACCTCCCCTCGAGGCTGAAAAACCTCCAAGTCACCTGCATTACTCCTATGACCCCAAACTCAGAAGAGAGGCCCAGGATGTGGAAGAAAGGGAATCCTAGGATGGACCAGACAGGGACAGGCTCAACCATATCCTGATGCCCAAGGGTGACTTTGGGAAAGAGGAACTGGAAAGGGAGGCAATGGAACCTGCTATGGGCTGAAAGGTCTGTGTCCCTCCAAACTTCATGGCTTGAAGCCTAATCCCCAAGGTGATGGTCCTAGGAGGTGGCACCCTCATGAACTAGTGCCTTTATTAAAAAGGAATCATCGGGGACTCCACTGGTTGTCCAGTGGTTAAGAATCTGGTTAAGTCCCCCTGCCAACACAGGGAACACAGTTTCAATCCCTGGTCTGGGAAGATCCCATATGCCGCAGGGCAACTCAACCAGTGAGTCACAGCTACTGAAGCCCACACACGTACAGCCGATGCTCCACAACAAGAGAAACCACTGCAGAGAGAAGCCCCCATACTGCAACTGCCTCCATTCACTGCAACTAGAGAAAGCCCATGCACAGCAACGAAGACAGCCAGTAAATGAATAAGTACTAAAAAATCCTCTTAATAAAAAAAGGACTCAGAGCGCTCCCTCGCTCCTTCCACCACGTGAGGACACAGCCAGAAGACAGCCATCTATGAATCAGGAAACAGATCCTCAACAGACATCACATCTTCCAGCACCTCGATCTTGGACTTCCCAGCCAGTGTAGGCACTCCTTCAGAAGCAGCTGCCATTTATTCTCTGGGATCTGCCAAAGACTGTACTCTGGACTGGAAGTCACGTGTCAGGGGCTGAGTCCTATGGTTCAAGCAACTTCAACTGTGCACCAGCCATGAGCCAGGTATTCAACACAGAGACCTGGTCCCAGCCCTGCCGGCCTCAGCCTTCGCAAGCAGTGAGCAGGCGGATGGAAATTCCTCAACATCTCACACGCTATACACCACCACCTACTACTCCATCAGAGAAGTCGGGTCTCCAATCAAGTGAAACCCAAAACCCACATTTTCCCGAGGAGGAAATTAACGTGTTTACAGATATTCTGCGGTAGCTGTCATTTACAAAGCCAAGAACTCCTAAAGTATGACATTTTCGGCGGCTCTCTACCACGCAAGTGAACAAAGCAGCAATTCCACTAGTAATCAGGGATTGTTACAAATCTGGGGAGCCTAAATGGTGTTATTATTACAGTGATTACTGAAAAATGCATGAGTTAAAAGGGGACTGTCATAGTCAGGGAAGCAGGGACCGCTGAGGGTGAGAGGACTCTTCGAAATGAAGGGCCCGTGATGCTCCCTGACACCCATTCGCCTCCTGCCACCTGGGTGCACACCTGGTTGATCCCCTCTGAGGACTGACTGGTCTCAGGGATGTTTCTCATCCATCTCGGCTATTTCTACAGATTCTGGTTTTCAGAGGGTCATCTTGTGTCCCCTTCTGCAGAAAGCCAGCATCTACCCAGACTCTCTCCAGGGGTGTCTCAGCGTCAGTCCTTCCTAGGAGATCTGGCCCTGGCTGGCGGTCAGTCTGGCAGGTCTCCCGCCACACACTTGGGAGGTGGCCAGTGTCCTACTGCAGACCCTGGCCTGGAGAAATTGTCACGGTCAAGACCACAGACATAAGCTTGTGTCCCTAGAATAAGCCCCCAAACCAGTCCGCTGTCCCTTCTCGGAGCCCCTCTGGACCCAGACACGGGCTGTTGGAGCCCCCTTCCCACGCTGCACCTCTTTTCTCTGGTCCCAGGTTGGCTGTCTTCATACTCTTTCCATTTCCCTAAACAAATCCCCTAAAATTGGAGCCCTTCTGTCCCTCCTACTCAGATCTTCCTTCTGCACAAAGCACAGGGCCAGCATCTCCAGCTACTTTGGGGGAAGGAAAAGGGAAGGGCCAAGAGGCACAGGGAAATATGATCTGGTGGGAAAAGAGCAGTTATTACTCCCAAAGTATGAAACACACACTTTGAGATATCACCCGGAATGGTAGCAGTTGATGAGACCCCAGGGGACATGTTCCAAGTGCCACAGCTGTTCCATAATATCCACTTCTGAAGAAGCGGCCCTGGGCTGCCCTCCCTCATCCTCTGTCCTAAATGATGTTGAGGAGGTCTGGAGAGAGAATTAGGGTGAGGCTGAAATCTCAGTGGCGGCTCCCCCAGGACCCTGGCAGGTGTCTCCTCCTCAGCTCCCAAGCAAGAACTCCAGGAAGCAAGCAGGAGCCCAACCACTGGTCCCCTTGGCTTCTAAGATGCTCCATAGATGTGGACATGCATGTCTGATTCTTTGCAACCCTATGGACTGTAGCCCGCCAGGCTCCTCTGTCCATGGGGATTCTCCAAGCAAGAATACTGGAGTGGGTTGCCATGCTCTCCTCGCAGTCTCTCTCATTCTCTCTCCCACCCCATCTTGGTCTGTTTGAGCTGCCTGCACCACCCATACTTGTAGGGGCGTTGTGTTCAGGACACCTGGGATGTTCTCTAAGAAGACATGCTCTGGGGCTTCCCTGGTGGCCCAGTGGCTAAGACTCCATGTTCCCAGTGCAGGGGACACAGGTTTGATCCCTGCTCAGGAAACTAGATCCCATATGCCGCAACTCAAAGATCTTGCATGCTACAACTAAGACCCGGCACAAACAATTAAAAAAAAAAAAAAAATAGTTCTATGAATTCCCTAGTCCACATCCAACTCTGATGTGACTCTCCTCTTTGGGAGACAAAAGCTAAATTATAATTTATGCTGAGGAATACTGGGGATGGGACACTCTGAGCCTTTCCCTTTAGGGCCACCAAGAGCCTGTGGTCTAGATGTCGAGTACCTGCACCGAGCAGTGGAGAGAAGACAGAGGAGTCATTTTCACAGGCTCCGGTCCAGAGGCTCCCACACCTGCTGGACCCTGAGGTCTGTGAGGCAGGATTCTATTCCCAGATGTGTCAAACCCGTAACAGGTGCTCCATGTGAAATGAGTCAAGGGAAAGGGACTGAGGTTGGTTCAGAGCAGGGTTCAGAGTGACTATGCCAGGATGTCCCCCAAGTAGGTGGCCAGCCCTGCCCTCCACAGCATCCATAGGGATGTCACAATCTATGGCTCTCATTCTTGTATAGGGAATAGGTCCCAGGTAATTCGGGGAAACTGGTCTTGTATTGGGTTGGCCTAAAGTTCGTTCAGGGCTCCCCAGGAGGCTCGGTGATAAAGAATCTGCCTGCCAATGCAGGAGACGCAAGTTTGATCCCCGGGTTGGGAAAATCCCCTGGAGAAAGGCATGGCAACCCGCTCCAGTATTCTTGCCAGGATAATCCCAAGGCACAGAGGAGCCTGGGGGGCTACAGTCCCTGGGGTCACAAGAGAGACAGACACAACTTAGCAACTAAACAAGAACAAAAAGTTCATTAGAATGTTTCATAAGAGGTTATGGGAAAACCTGAATGAACCTTTTGGCCAACCCATAGGTTCAAAGGCAGTGAAAGCACCCTTAGTCCCTTGGAGTGGGCCCAAAAGGGATGGGGGGTTTTTTTTAGTGTCTTTATATCCACTTCCCTGCCCTGGTTGGGACCAACTTAAAGTCAGTGTCAGGTTCCCATGATGGGAGGCAGGCAAGGTTGATCACAGGAGTTTGCTGAAGTCTAATTTGCATGTGATTAGAAATATGGAAGATCAGAGCACGTGATTAGAACACAAGGAACTTCGCATCTGATGTACTGATGAGGGTGAAAGTGGCATTGTCACTGACAGGCCAGCTCAGACTCTGTCTTTGGCGACTTCTGACCTCCCTCTGAAGGAGGAAACAGACAGAACAGGCTCCATCTTGAAAGCAGGACTCCATCTTGGGCCGGACTGTGGACTTTGAGCTCTATGCCCAGTATCTGTGGAAACAACATACCAATGGGAAACCAGGCCCTCCCCCGATGAAGAAAAAAATAAACTAATTATCTCTGTAACAGAACAAAGTCGTAAATGCCATTATGCTTGTCAGGGTATGACCACAGGCCTATTGATAAATGTCTACTGTTTAACTAGGCTTATGACACACGAATCATGGGCTAACTTTGATCCTATCTCTCTTTTTACCTTGTCCAGACTATCTTCAAGGAATCTGGGGAGGTGGGTTTGGGCACGCACACTAGGTATATAAGGTTCTACAAACACTGGTCGGGGTCCTTGGCTAAGAGGACGCTCCGCCTTGGGCCCGCTGGTGAAATAAACCGCCCTCCACTACCTGCGTTGTCCTTCCGAGTGAGCTTGTTTCCCGGAACGCGTGGCTACAACACCTCCACGTCCTGGCTCGCCTTCTTTCTAGTGTTTGGTCTCATTCTTTAGCTCCTTGGGCTTTTTCCACGCCGTGGGGAAGACGACTCCCGGCTGCCACACCCTCCCAACCCCAGGATCCCAAAGGCCAAAGGCGCCCTTTCAGCTGCGTGTGTGAGTGTGTTAGTCGCCCAGTCATGTCCAAATCTTTGCGACCCCGTGGACTGTAGCCCGCCAGGCTCCTCTGTCCATGGGATTCTCCAGGCAAGAACACTGGAGTGGGTTGCCATTTCCTTCTCCACCCTTCAACTGTATTCAACAGAAAAAAACCTTCAAAGGAGCCCTGGCTGAGCCAACTAGACCAGAAGGATGGAGCCCTCCAAACAGCCAGGCCTGGTGCACGTGGACCGTAGGGTTAACCTGGAATCCACATTGGGTGGCTTCTGTGCCTTTACCTCTCACTTTGCCCCTTTTGTTATTACGTGTCATGAATGTGCCCGTGCACTCGAGTCATGTCCGACTCTTTGCAACCCCATGGACTGTAGCCCGCCAGACCCCTCCGTTCATGGAATTCTCCAGGCAAGAATACCGCAGTGAGTAGCCATTCCTTTCTCCAGTGGATCTTTCTGACCCAGGGATGGAACTCGTGTCTCTTGTGTCTCCTCTATGGGCAGGCAGGTTCTTCACCAGCTGAGCCACTGGGTAGGCATACATAGTGGTCTGCTTCAGGGAGCCTGGCAGGGCCCCCTCTGCCTGACTCTTGGCTTTGTCTGGCTCACAGAGAGATAGCCTGACCCTGCCCACTTGTGCAGGGCTGAAAGGAAGTGAAACTAACACATTCCCCTGCCTGAGGCTTGCCTTTCTAGGAGATATTTGCAAGAACTGAAGGATCTTTTTACTTTGTTTCCTCACCTCCCCCCATCTCTGATCCATAAAAGAACCTGGCATCCAGGCCCTCGACAAGATCATTATTTTGAGGCGCCAGCCTGCCATTTTCTCAGTCTGCCAGCTCCCCGGTTAAAGTCTCTTCCTTGCCTTAACACCTCCTCTCTCGGATTGATTGGCCTATCAGGCGGTGAGCGGAATGAGCTTGGATCCCGTAACACCCACACCTCAGCAGAGGATGGAATCACTGCTCTGCAACTGACAGCCCCTCCAGAGCCTTTTAGAGCTTCCCTGGGTTAAGAATGCACCTACAATGCAAGAGAAAGGAGTTTGATCCCTGGGTCGGGAAGATCCCCCAGAGAAGGAAATGGCAACCCACTTCAGTATTCTTGCCTGAAAAATCCCATGGACAAAAGGGCCTGGAGGGCTACCATCCCATGGGGTTGCAAGAGTCGGACATGACTTAGCAACTAAACCACCACCACAGCCATTTAGAACTGGGGGTAGGGAGTGTGAGATGAAGTTTCTGGAAGGACAGAGGATGGCCGGAAGGCTTAAACAACAAATATCCTTGACAATGAACTCTAACTGCTCTTCTGGATTAAGCCCACCTCCCGCGCCTCTGCATCAGCTTCCCCGCCCCCGCCCCCATTTTATATATGAATCATCTCTGTCTCCTGCAGATTCCATCTCTTCCGTTTCAATCATGGGCCTGTTAATTAGGCCTGTTCCTTACCGTGCTTCGGTGCCTTTGGTTTTGTGACACGGGGCTGCAGGGAAAAGCAGCTAAAGAGGACTAATTAAGACTCGGAGTGCTTTCAATAAGGTACATGGAAATGAACAAATTAACTGACGATGCCAAAAAGGCGATATTGCCCCGGTGGGGATTCCACATATGGAGATAACATTAAGGAGCGCAATAGTCATTGAGAGCAATCTATGAATTATGAGTGATATTCAGTCCCATTCCCTCCGAGGTGTCAGATGTAATAGCAGGAAAATGTCATTAGATGTTAGGAGACAAAACAAACTGAGGTTAAGAAAGCCCTAGTGGGGGAAGCAGAACGAAAGAGACGGTGAGACGCCGGTTAGGGAGGTTTTGCTTGCAGTTAGGTGACAAGTCCCAGCCAAAAACGAAATGATCTCCTGTTGCTGACTAGTCTTTGCAAATATGTGACATTCTGCTTTGGTGAAAGAAGACTCCTTTCCCCTCCGTTTGTTTGGATTATATCGAGGAAGTGAAAAGTGGAAGTCACTCAGTCGAGTCTGATTCTTTGCGACCCCATGGGCTATACAGTCCACGGAATTCTCCAGGCCAGAATACTGGAGTGGGTAACCTTTCCCTTCTCCAGAGGATCTTCCCAACCTAGGGATCAAACCCAGGTCTCCCACATTGCAAGCAGATTCTTTACCAGCTGAGCCACAAGGGAAACCCATATTGAGGAAGAGAACCCTACATATTCATGGAGAATCTACTGGCATCCCCTTGCGGGTATATTTAAGACAGTGGCCAGAACCAACCTCATCTGGGAATTTCTTATAAATACAAATTCTCAAGACCCACTGCAAACCTGGCCTGGGGTGGGGGCCCCGCAATGCCTATTTTAACCAGGCTTCTAGCCCAGGAGAATTTTGACTCAAGACTCAAGTTTAAGAACCACTGGCCTTGGGATTAGGAGCCTGGGGTCTGGTCTGAGCCGTGCAAATTACAAGTTGATTTGCACTTACCCTTTCGATGCTTCCAATCAAATATAATTGCCCTTGCCCTGTTGCCATCACCAGGTTTGCATAAGAATCCAGTGGAAAAACTGATATCATGGAAAGCAGTGGAGAGTGACACAAATGTGACGTTATCCTGATTATTTCAGATACAGTCGTTGTTTAGTCACTAAGTCATGTCCAGCTCTTTGTGACCCCATGGACTGTAGCCCCACCAGGCTCCTCTGTCCATGGGATTCCCCAGGCAAGAACACTGGAGTGGGCTGCCTTTTCCTCCTCCAGGCATATTCCTGACCCAGGGATCGAAACTGCAACTCTTACAGCTCCTGCATTGGCAAGCAGATCCTTTACCACTGAGCCATCTGGGAAGCCCCCTATATATACAGTACCGCATGTAAAATAGCTACCTAGTGGGAAGCTGCTATATAGCACAGGAAGCTCAGGACAACCTAGAGGGGTAGGGTGGGGCTGGGGTGGGAGGAGCCAAAAGAGGGAGGGGATACAGTACATATAGCTGATTCATTTTGCTGTACAATAGAAAATAACACAACGTTGTAACGCAATTATACTCCAATAAAAAAAAGAAAACAAACAAACTCTAATACTGGCAGCTTTAATTTGAACTCGGGTTTTGAAGATCTGGTACAACAATCTGGATGAATATCCCAAGGCCAGGGTCTCAGACATTTTCTGCTTTATTTTTCTCTAGGTTCAGTTCTGATGGGGAAAGGCTCAAAGCAAACACTTAAGGGGAAATGCCAAGCATCTTGCTATCAACACAGCCCTGTGCAAAGATGCTGATTTCACATGTTCCGGGATGGTACGTCTGAGATACAAGGAGAGCGTGTCTAGCCCAAAAGCTAACAGAGGGTCCTGGTGGGGACATTCACAAACCTATGGCTTCCTCACTGGCCCCTTCCTTCATACACATGTCTCTGGTTATTAATGAACATGGCTCTCGTATTAGAGTGGGAAAAACCTGGGCCACATGGAGAGCCTATGTAACAAGAGACTTCATTTGCATAAAAACATTTTTTTAAGTCTTTATGGAATTTATTATAATATTGCTTCTGTTTTATACTGTTTTTTTGGCCACAGTGCATGTAGGAGCTTAGCTCCTCGACCAGGAGCACATCCCCTGCATCAAAAGGCAAAATCTTGACCCCTGGCACTCCAGTGAATTGACTGCACCACCAAATCCTGGTTGCCCCACATCATTTCAGCATCAGTGTGGGATATAAATTAATAGATAAAAATTTTAAGTAAGATAAGTTCAGTTCAGTTCAGTTGCTCAGTCGTGTCCGACTCTTTGTGACCCCATGGACTGCAGCATGCCAGGCTTCCCTGTCTATCACCAACTCCTGGAGCTTGCTTAAACTCATGTCCATTGAGTCAGTGATGCCATCCAACCATCTCATCCTCTGTCATTCCCCTTCTCCTCCGGCCTTCAATCTTTCTCAGCATCAGGGTCTTTTCTAATGAGTCGGTTCTTTGCCTCAGGTGGCCAAAGTATTGGCACTTCAGTTTCAGCATCAGTCTTTCCAATAAATATTCAGGGCTGATCTCCTTTAGGATTGACTGGTTGGATCTCCTTGCAGTCCAAGGGACTCTCAAGAGTCTTCTCCAACACCACAGTTCAAAAGCATCAATTCTTTGGCACTCAGTTTTCTTTATGGTCCAACTCTCACATTCATACATGACTACTGGAAAAACCATAGCTATGACTAGATGGACCTTTGTTGGCAAAGTAATGTTTCTGTTCCTTACTATGCTGTCTAGGTTGGTCATAGCTTTTCTTCCAAGGAGTAAGCATCTTTTAATTTCTGTAGTCACCACCTGCAGTGCTTTTGGAGCCCAAGAAAATAGTCTCACTATTTGCATTGTTTCCCCATCTATTTGCCGTGAAGTAATGGGACCAGATGTCATGATCTTAGTTTTTTGAAAGTTGAGTTTTAAGCCAGCTTTTTCACTCTCCTCTTTCACTTTCATCAAGAGGTTCTTTAGTTCCTCTTCACTTTCTGCCATAAGGGTGGTGTCATCCGCATATCTGAGGTTATTAATATTTCTCCTGGCAATCTTGATTAAGTAAGATAAAATTTAAAGTAAATATTAATATGTACATAAAAATTTTTAATTCCTTTCCCCTTTAAGACCTGGCCAGCTCTAATCATCTCCATATCCCACTTCCTTCCCAATCTCTGTTCATTTTAGGTTCTGATGTTCTTATCCTGTTGAGGGGCAGACAGCTGACAACAACCCTGGAACAAAGTCAAGGGCAGGCAAGGAGAGGGGATAATGCTTCCAAGTCCAAGGACTGTGCTTGAGGTTTTCTATCGGTTAACACAGACCTGGGAGAAGGCAATGGCAACCCACTCCAGCACTCTTGCCTGGAAAACTCCATGGGCAGAGGAGCCTGGTAGGCTGCAGTCCATGGGGTCGCTACGAGTCAGACATGACTGAGAGACTTCACTTTCACTTTTCACTTTCATGCATTGGAGAAGGAAATGGCAACCCACTCCAAAGTTCTTGCCTGAAGAACCCCAGGGATGGAGGAGCCTTGTGGGCTGCCGTCTATGGGGTCGCATAGAGTCAGACACGACTGAAGCGACTTAGCAGCAGCAGCAGCAGCAACACAGACCTGTGTGGGATCACCAGCATGTGAAAAAGATGACCTCTGGGGCCACCTTGGCTGAGGAGAGAGGTTTGTTTGACCACCCTGCCCGAGAAAGCCCTGTGATTGTCAAGTAATTTACCAGCTCTGAATGTGCATAAGAGAATTTCTGGATGACTTTGTTTGAAGGAGGTGATCCATTTTTTTGTTTGTTTTAACTAATTGCCAGTCTCTGCACTGACACAATCATATACACACATACCGAGCGGTATGGTAACAAAGACTTAGCCCATCCATCAGAGCTGTGCATGTTCTTGGAGGGCTAATTGACCATGCATAAATTTCCTATTGAAAAGTATAGCAAAAAAAGGAGACAAGAAGAAGATAGTTTTTGCAATGAATAATTAAACCAAAGGATGCTTCTTCAGGGAAGGTGGGTGCCAGAACGGAGGAAGAGCTAATAGATATGTTCCCAGTGTTTGTTAAGGGATAAATGCTGATACTGATTCAGAAGTGCTTCCAGACTAGCATTCAAGGGCCTCCCAAATATTGTTCTTTTATGAGTTTCTCCTCCAGGGCTCCCAGCATGATCCAAACAAAGAGGCTGTGTTCTGTTTCTGGAACATGCTTTTATCCTGTGCCTTGGATTTCTCTTTTTCCACGACTTCTTTTTACTGAAACACAGCCAGCCTTTCGAGGCTTGAGTCTTTCTTCAGCCATTTCATATTTCCCCTCCAATTTCATTTTGTTTATATGCCTCTCATGAGCTTGAATTGCATCTTTCATTGTAGCTCTGTTGGACATCCCCTTCCACATCCGACTATAGACTAGTAGAAGACAGACACAGTAAATAGTGTTTTAGTCTGTATTTTCAGGTCCATGAGGACCCCCAGGAATGACGTTTTGAATTTCTCTGAATGCCAGTGACACTTTATTAGGACTCCATTAATTCAATTGTGCTCATATAAACTGAGCTGGCGACTCTTTTAGGTCACTGACTCATTCTTTCATTGACTCACAAAAGTATTGATCAGAGGCTGATTCTCCTCCTGACTTTGTGCTCAGCACTGGCAAGTGAATAAGGTATATGTATTATTCTCCCAGGGCTGCCAAAACGAAGTACCGTAAACTGAGTGACTTAAACAATAGAAATTCATTAACTCGCAGACTAGAGGCTGGAAGTCAAAAATCAGGGCATCAGCAGGGTTGGTCCCTTCTGAGACCAGCAAGGGAAGGCTATGCTCCAGGCCTCTCTCCTTGGCTTGCTGACAGTCATCTTCTCCCTGTGCTTTGATATCATCTTCCTTCTGCATGCTTCTGTGTCCAAATCTCCTCTTCCAATAAGGACTCCAGTTATATTGGAGTAGAGACCACCCTAGTGACCTCATGTTAAGTTAATTACTTTTTAAAATACTCTACCGCCAAATATGATTACATTCAGAGGTACTGGGGGTTAGAATTTCAACATATGAATCTTTGAGGAAGCACAGGTCATAAGAATATGATCATTGCCTTCACAGAATGCATAAGAAAAGGAGAGAGACAAGTAAACAGGCGATTACAGTACACGGTGACAAATGCATAGTAACAGAGGAGACACAGGAGAGTGGATGGACATTTAATCCATACTTGGCGGTGGGATGGAGAAAGCTACCCAGAGGAAGTGATATCTAAGCTGAGATCCCAGTTTTCTGAAGAAGTTATAGAAAGTGTACCTTCCATTGCTGATGTGGACAGCATGGACCTCCTCCCAGGTTCAGAGTGAGGTGATGTCCGCCCCGCTTCTTCACCCTCCGCAGGAGCAAGAAACCCCAGAGGAGGCCAGTAGCTGAGAATTCAATCGGTGAGCTGCTCAACACTCGAGAAAAGAAGTCTCAGGTGTTCACCAGCTTTTGCTAGGTGGCTGTAGTAACGAGATGCCCCTCAGGGGCTCAAGGGCTTTCAACAACACAGGTTTCCTTCTTGCTTGTCCTCCTTGTCCTTTGTGGGCTAGCTGCTCCCCTGACCCTCACTTTATTCACCCCAGGCTCCAGGGGGATAATGTGGACCCTCTCTTGACACAGTGATTTTATTGCAGAAGTAGAGTAGGGATGGAAACGTGCAGTGTTCATTAAAGGCTCTGCTGGAGACAGACATACCACGTTTATTCATATTGCACCGCCCTTAACAGGTAACATGGCCAGGCCTGCTGCCAGTGGTGTGGGACATGTTCTTTCATTTGGGAATGGGGATTACCGTGGGATGCAATCCCATGAGGTGGACCTATTAAAGAGGGGGCAGCAGATATTTTGACAAAATCTTACAACATACTATACTTAGCCACATGCCAATCAGCCCCACATATTCCCCAGTTCCATCTTTCACTCAAGACAGGGCTCAGAAAGAAAGCAAACCTTACTACTTAACAACTGACATCCATCAAAACACTTTCCCTCAACAGGAATTTAATGTCATGGCCTTTGGGTCTGAGAGTCAGTGTCTGAGAGAAGAAGAAATATTGCTCTCAAAGACACCGTCAATTAGCTATTCAGCGTCCCTGAGAAAATGATCTATTGGCCTGAAAAATTCCTGTTATAGTTTATAGCAAATGGTCGGGATAAAAGTTGGTGCTTCCTAGAAGCCTGATTTGCTTCTTTCTATCAGACGATAAGGCTGACACATTACTTAAGATTTCCATCTGGCCTCGGCTGGCAAAAAGCATAGAGCAAAATTCAGAGCCTCGTATTCCTAGCTGAATTATATCCTCTCATTTTTTATATGGCTTCTTATGACTTCATTGTTTCAAATAATATTTTTTAAGTCTTCCTTAGATGGAAAAGTCAGTGTACTTAATACAAAAATTTAGGAGTACAATAGAAAGTTATCCATAATACCACCTTTCCCCCCAAAAAAACACTGCAGATAGAATTTTGGTATAGTCCTTCCAACACTGTACTAATTTATTTACATATAAGCAGATGATGTATATTTATTACTTATATTTATAAACTCAGTATATATTTAAGAGAATAAAATCATCTCCATTTCTCTTTTCCCACTTCTGATAGCATTTGGGTATATTCCTTCCAATACTGTATTTATATTTATTTACTTATAAATATATGATGTATATTTTTATTATTTATATTTATATGTTCAATATATATTTAAGAGAATAAAATCTTCTCCATTTCTCTTTTCCCCCAAGTTCTCCAAAAGAGACAGGGGACCAGAATGGCCCTTAGATCCAAATTTAATTGAGTCTTTTCCAAACAGTAATTTTAAAGCTTTTGCTGGCTATTTTTGTGGCTGAGTAAGGAGCCATTCAGTGGTATGGTGAGTCTGCTTTTTATGTGCTTTTGAATTATTCAGTCTTGAAATAATGTTTTATAATATTAATAAAGCCTCACTTTATGTACCATCTTATAAATAATACCAGCCACAAAATTGAAAAAATTTTTCATCAAGAATTGCCTAAGTTCAAAGCTGATGAGCCAGGATGGGTGTGTGTGTGCAGGCTGTTGCTTGGAGAGCAAGGATGCCAGCTGGAACACAGCAACACCCCCAGCTTTCAGGGCTAGGTACCTCCCAGCCACCCTATGTATCCATGATAGCTTCTCCTGGGAGTTCAGTGGCTCTCAGACTATTATTTCAACATTTACTGGTGGTGTAAGTTAAAATGCCTTTTTATGTCCTGTAACAATGTCACTCAAGCATTCATACGTCAGTATATAGGTACCAAGGCTAAAATACACATCCTCAAATCAACAGCTCATGGAGAAAGTGAGGCTGATAAAGAAGCATGGCGTGCCTCGCTGTTGATTTAAGAGACACTCGGCAGAAATGCAGGCACATGGGTACCATGAGGCAGCGACAGTGATGCTCACAGCAATCTTGCTGTAATAGCCAAACACTGGACACAGCCCAAATGCCTATCAGCAGCTGAGTAAGCAGGTAACTACAGGATGGTGCTCTCCAGCCGTGGAGAGCTGTGGCTACACAGGCAGACAGACCACAGCTACAGGCAGCAGCATAAAAGGACCACCCAGCATCACAGGGAGCAAAAGAAGCTGGACCCTCAAATAAACACACCCTCTGTGACTTCAGTCATGTAACATTCAAGAAAGGAGACAACAGACCTCTCTGGTGATCCAGGGACTCAGACTCCATGCTCCCAGTTCAGGAGGCCGGGTTTCGATCCCTGGATAAGGAACTAGATCCCGCATACTGCAGTGAAGATCAAAGATCCTGCATTGCTACAGCTAAGACACAGCCAAATAAATAAATACGTAAATAAAATATTTTCCAGAAAAGAAAGAAAGGAGACCAGATCCAACTAGAGTGTTGGGGAATGCACGTTTAGGTAGTGAAATTGCGAAGAAAAGCAAGTAGTGACTCCGAATAAAGTCAGGGTGGTGGCTTCCTTTAGGGAGGAGAGACTCAAAGTCCTGCTGGACACTTGGCCCAGGCATTGGGTATACAAGTGTCTGTCTTGTGAAAAACCATGAAATCATGCATCTTTCTTTAAAGCACACTGTGTTGTGGGTGTGTTGTATTACACAGCTTATAGAAACCAGTGTGACTGGGTTCTGTTCCAAATTGTGAATCTGTTTCTTCCCTATAAATATCCTCCCCTCCCTTCTCTTGCTTTTACCTCGAAGGGCATCCTCTGAAGCCAGTCATAAAAGAAGAACATAGATTCGAAGGGCCAGAGGAAGAAGATGGACTATAAATTCAGTTTCTCCCCTTCCAGAGACTAGAGAAAACTGGACCTGGAGTAGGGTAGGGTAAGAAGTATCTGAGAATAGAAGGAAGATGGCAGAAAGCGATGGAAGGTGAGACCTTCCTTAGCAGAAGTCCAAGATACAGAACAGAGGGTCAAGACTGTCATTGATGAGTAGCCCTCACTACACACATGACTCAAGCTCAACCACCTCACAGAAGACACCCCCCTGGCAACAGTCCAGGACTCTTGGAGGGAGACCCAGCAATGTCCCCCAGCAGAAGGGAAGGCTCTTAGAATCACTATGTGGAGAGATGGGAGCAAAGAGAAAGACCCTTGGCCAATAACCAAGGAGAACCCAAATGGAAGTAGCGGAAATATTGTCATCAGCTGGAGCCATTGGGAACCCCCTTTTCCCCTGGGGAAATTAGCACTTTTTCCCTATTTCACGGTTTTTTTTCCCTACTTTATAGTTTTCATGGGTACAATCTGAAACTTCTGACCCAGCTTATTTTTAACATCATTTCTTTGCAGAATGAATGATGACATTTGCATTCAGCTTTCAAAAAAATATTTATAATGGTGATTCAAACTCTGTTCTTGTGTTTGAAAGACTTCGAGGCTGTCGTTTTATTTTTTTAACATTTATTTATTTATTTTCGGCTGCGCCAGATCTCAGTTAGTGGTACTAAGCGGTACATCAGACCCTTAGTGCCGCTCAGGATCTTTCTTGCCGGGCGGGGGCTTCTCTCTAGTTGGGGCACACGGGCTCAGCAGCTGTGGCGTGCAGGATTGGTTGCCCCATGGCATGCAGGATCTTAGTTCCCCAGCCAGGGATCGAACCTGCATCCCCTGCATTGGAAATCGGATTCTCAACCACTGGAGCAGCAGGGAAGTTTCTGGCTGTCATTTTCTCTGTGCCCATCTCAGTGATCTGTGGACCCTTTATCACGACACGTGCTTTGGGCGGCTGGGTGAGCTTTCTGAACACAGAGAGGTGGGTAGCAGTGTCCCTGAGCTATTGCCTGTCTGAGCATGCCTCCCTTGGGACTTCACACAGAGCATCAGCGTGTACCACGACTCCTTTTCCCTTAGAACTCTGGCTTCATTTGTCCACGTTGTCTCCTGTTTGATGCTGCAGAAAGGAAGCCTGACCTTGACTCTTTTTATCATTTGCTTGCTCCCTGGAGTCTGCGTCAGTGATCATTTCTTTGTCCTTGGAGTTCAGGAATTTTGCCGGGCTATTTTCTAGGTGTTGATCTGTTTTTGTTCTTTTCGCCTGGGGCCTGCTAGGTCCTTCTGATCTCCGGATGTAGGTCTTTCTCAGAGCTGTTTCATTCTGCCCTTGCTTTGAATGCCATTCCTATTCCTTATGCTCTGATCTCATTCTCACTGACATGGGTTTTCAAAACACCAAGGCTCTGTTTGTTCCCTAGAGCTGTCCAAGCTCTCATTTCTGGTCGCTTTGCCCTTTTCTAAACAGTCGGCTCAACTTTACATCCATTCAGGGGCCTGTAAATGGAGGGTTTATTCAAATAGGTCAGTATTTGACCTATTTCCTCCCCTCCGGTTCTTGTAGATTGACTTTTCCTCTGTATATTTTTTTTGCCCAAGGTAAATTCCACCCACCTGGCCCTGAAAGAGGAGAGGTGTTACTTTTGGCCCCAAGTACAGGCTGTTTCAAGAGCAAGGCATGAATCAGCCACAGCCAGGCTGACAGTCAGAGGCTCCAGGAACTGCCCAGGTCCTAGCTCTCTTGAATATTCATTGTACATCTGGCATCTGACCTCCAAAAGCACAGCCAGGAGAAAAAAAAAAAAAAATCAGAAGCTGGCTTTCTGCTGGAGAAATATCATTCAGATGTCCCATTTCTGACGCTGGCAGTTACAACCAGCTTCTTTACGGGGACCACAATCGTGAAGGTCCTAACCCCGTACTCATTGCCCATCCAAGTGAGTGATACGATCTCTCCTCCAATTTTCTGCAAGCAAGAAATGAGTGAAAAAGTCAGCTCTGGCTGGATTTCAGACTGACCTTCTAATCATGGGAATTAGAGTCAGGGCTTCGCTGATGGCTCAGCAGGTAAAGAATCCGCCTACAATGCAGGAGACAAAGGAGATGTGGGTTTGATCTCTGGGTCGGGAAGATTCCCTGGAGAACGAAACAGCTATCCACTCCAGTATTCTTGCCTGCAGAATTCCATGGAAAGAAGAGGTTGGTGGGCTACAGTCCACGGAGCCAAAAAGAGTCGGACACAACTGAGCATATGGCACATTGAGTATGGAGTTGAAATTATGTCTATCATCCCAAGAACAGGACAGGAGAGAGTTAGGGGAAAATACATTCTTAATTTTTATCATAATCGGAGACACCCCACTATTGTCTGTTTAAGGCTTTTCTTCTCAAGGCTTCCCTGGTTACCTAGTTCCAGTCACTGGGGAGCTGTCTCACCCACTGCACTCAGCCTAGCAAATGTCAGCCTTTATATGTGGCACTGGTTGTAAGCTTCTGGAATTTAGATGATTTTTAACTGTCCTCTGTCATCCAAGTAAGTGATACGATCTCTCCTCCAATTTTCTGCAAGCAAGAAATGAGTGAAAAAGTCAGCTCTGGCTGGATTTCAGACTGACCTTCTAATCATGGGAATTAGAGTCAGGGCTTCGCTGATGGCTCAGCAGGTAAAGAATCCGTCTACAATGCAGGAGACAAAGGAGATGTGGGTTTGATCTCTGGGTCGGGAAGATTCCCTGGAGAACGAAACAGCTATCCACTCCAGTATTCTTGCCTGCAGAATTCCATGGAAAGAAGAGGTTGGTGGGCTACAGTCCACGGAGCCAAAAAGAGTCGGACACAACTGAGCATATGGCACATTGAGTATGGAGTTGAAATTATGTCTATCATCCCAAGAACAGGACAGGAGAGAGTTAGGGGAAAATACATTCTTAATTTTTATCATAATCGGAGACACCCCACTATTGTCTGTTTAAGGCTTTTCTTCTCAAGGCTTCCCTGGTTACCTAGTTCCAATCACTGGGGAGCTGTCTCACCCACTGCACTCAGCCTAGCAAATGTCAGCCTTTATATGTGGCACTGGTTGTAAGCTTCTGGAATTTAGATGATTTTTAACTGTCCTCTGTCTATAAAGACATCTTATATCCTCTTTGGGGAAGGATATGGTGTAAACTGGGTTTTCCTGGGGGCTCAGACGGTAAAGAATCTGCTTGTAATACAGGAGACCTGGGTTTGATGCCTGGGTCGGGAAGATCCCCTGAGAAGGGAATGGCAACCCACTCCAGTATTCTTGCCTGGAGAATTCCATGGACCAAGGAGTCTGGTGGGCTACAGTCTGTGGAGTCACAAAGAGTTGGACACGACTGAGCAACTAACACTTCACTTCATGGTGTAAATTATAAAGATTTCTGCAACCCAAAAGGCCTTGGGGCCTAAGCGTGTCGATACAAATGTCCTCAAACTGAAATCTTAGTACTTACATCTCTGATAGAGTTGAGCTCTTACCCTCTCATGTGGAAAATCTAGGCTCTTAATGAACTTATCCAGGTGATTTAGCCTCTACTCTCCTAAAAGGCAGAGCCAGAGGCAAGCGCTTAGGTCCAGGGGTTTAATTTTGAAAAGTAATCCCAAGGAACAGGAGTGAAACATGGAGACGGTAAACTTAGGGGGAGCAAAGCTAATCCATGGCTGTGTGATAAAGCAGATTAACCATCGAACTGCAAGAAACTAGAGCTCTGACCTCCAGAACACAGCCAGGTAGGTGACACCTCAAAATAGATTTTCCTAGGATGGAAAAGGGTTGTATATAAGCATCAGCTCGTATCGCCCAATGGTTAAGGGTTGGTTGCCCCAGGGGTGTCTGTTCCCTCATGCTTCCAGGATATTCCAGGTGCATGTGTCAGGATGGCTGCCTGAAGCATCAGGGAAGATGGCAAGAGATGCCTGGTACAGCTGAAAAGAGATGCTGCCAAGTTATACCTGCGGGTAGCTGGTTACCACAGCAACAGTCAAGCCAAACTGCTGGCTAAGAGGATGCAAAGTTGAACACAAGATGCGTCCTCTGCAGCAGGCATTTGCAAGGACTGGGTCTTCCGTGTGTCTTTTCAGTGTTCATTATTGAAACCATCAGGGAAAAGATCCTGCTGCTGGGAAAGGTTGAAGGCAATCTCAGAGGATGGGCAGAGAGCATCACCAACCCAGTGGATGTGAATTTGAGCAAATGCTGAGAGATACTGAAGGACAGGGGAGCCTGGCACACCACAGGCCATGGGGTCACAAAGAGATGGACATGACTTAGCAACTGAACAACAATTGCAACCAGGAGAATCAGTGCTACGTGGGCAATGGTTCCAGATGAGGACTCTGTATGGGGAAAGAGACGGAGTTGACAGAGACAGAGATACAGTAAGTCCACGACACGCAAATGAGTTCCACTCCAAGAGCATGTTCATAAGTCCGATTTGTTCGTAAGTTATCTTAGGTACCCAATTAACATGATCAGCTATATGTACTATACTATAATAGGTTTATAATACTTTTCACACAAATAATATGTACATAAAAACAAACACAAAAAATAAAGAAAACATTTTTAATCTTACAGTATAATACCTTGAAGAATACAGTAGTACAAGACAATGGCTGGCATACATAGGCACATTCGCATATTTGACAGTTTGAAACTTGAAGGTTCATATGTAGGGGACTTACCATAGAAAGGTATCACAGTTTAAAAAACTGAGATGAATGGGTGAGTTTGCTAAGTAGATAAAAACTTAACATAAATATAAAAGTACTCTGAGAACTTTTACACATATAAATCTTTTAAATTCTTACTGAAAACACAGGAGGTAAGTGTTATCTTCATTTGATAGATTAGGAAGGTAAGTTTCAGAGAGGTAATAGAATTATGCGACCAGTGAATAGCCAAGCCAAGATTTAGATTCAGGAACATTTGATGCAAAAACAAGGGCACTATATATCACCCAGGATGCTCAGATCTATCAACTCAATTATCTTAACCAACAAACTGGTTTGAACATTTTTTTTTCTTGGTTGGTTGGTTTTATTTTAACTTTTGTGAAAGCTTCAGGCTTTCTTTCCAATTAGCTGGTGATTAACGTGGTGGTGCCAAAATGAACATGCAAATATAAAACATGGCAGGGATGGCTTGTGGTATTATGTGTGCTGAGCTGATACAAGCCAGCCCCACCCTTGCCAAAACAAATAGAAACTTTGCATGCAATATCATGACAAAATACATAATGCAGAGGTGGGTTCAAAACTAAAGAAGTAAAAGCTTCAACTGCCAAAAACCTTGAGAAAAATTAAAAATAGAATGGAAAATCAAGCTGACTCTACAAGGAGCCACTGGTTTCTTGCCCAGAGTATAAGGCCCAGTGTCTTGGGTTCTAATTCCTCCATGGGAGCGGAGAATAGGTGTTCAGGACTGAGAAAAGCAGGGAGTTAAAACTGAACTGTGCATTTAGTCTAAAGATTCAAAAAATTGTCTCTTCCTTTAAGAGAAAATGGATGAGTTCCATCTACCTTCTGAGGGAGGCTAAAGAAAGTTTGCATGCGTGCTAAGCCACTTTAGTCATTGTCCAACTCTTTGCGACCCCATGGACTGTAGCCCACCAGGCTCCTCTGTCCATGGGATTCTCCAGGCAAGAATACTAGGGTAGGTTGCCACTGCCCTCCTCTAAGGAATCTTTCTGACCCAGGGATCAAACCTGTGTCTCTTATGTCTCCTGGATTGGCAAGCAGATTCTTTACCCCTAGCGCCACCTGGGAAGCCCTTGAATGAAAAGGAAACAGAGAAATTTCAGAATAGTCCACAGCTCTGATGAAAGACAGAGGAAATGAGGTCAGAAGCGCTCAAAGAAGGCTTGAACTGTACCTTTAATGTTAGCTCTTGAAAGATATTTCAAACATGCAATAAAGTTGGTTAAACACTCATCTGTGTAATTACAGCAATGGCTCCATGGGAGTTTCTAATCTTTATTCCCAGTACTTTCCTGTAAGTCTGAGATTGTTTTCTGATAAAAACAAATAAGCATAATGGAAACTATGGGTAAGGAGTGATTATTGAGATTCATGAACAGAGATCTTAGTAGAGGCCAGAGATAGGGGTCTTGATTTGAGAGTTATCTATATTGATTGCTGTTTCACAATAAATTGTCCATATCGTACTGGTGGTCCATAGGATTCTTAAGGAATTATGAGCAGATCCAAAAATTATAAGTCCCTATGGTGGGTTTCCCAGGTAGTGCTAGTGTAAAGAATCTGCCTGCCAACGCAGGAGATGCAAGAGACTGTGAGTTTGATCCCTGAATCGGCAAGATCTCTTGGAAGAGGAAATGACAACCTACTCCAAGTACTCTTGCCTGGCAAATCCCATGGACAGAGGAGCCTGGCTGGCTACAGATCATGGGATCGCAAAGAATCAGACACGACTGAGTGCGCACACATACGGCACCATGCTTTTTACTGGAAAAACAGCTTTCGATTCCATATTCATTCATTTTTATGTGTATATGAAGCCTACTTTCTAGATGCAGAACTCTGAAGAGAATTTTTATGATTGACGCAAGTCATAAACTAAAAATTAGTGCATTATTGACAGTTTCCAGAGATTCTAATTCAGTTCTCTATTGGGAGACTTTGTCATCAGAACCAGGTCATACCTGCAAAGCTTCTAGATGTGTTTGTGTTCCAAATTACTCTAAAACTCAGTGGCTTAATGCACTAATGGCAAGAATTCTGAGAGAGAGGCTCACATCGCCTTTTATGACCTAGTCTTCAAAGACACATAATATCATTTCTCCCAAATTCTATTGGTCAAGGTGATCACAAAGTTCAAGGGACCAGAAATATTGCAGTGTCCATTTTGGAAAATAGAGCATACACAGACATACAGAGTTCACGATCCATAAATTCCCTCCAACTCAACAATTTTCTGAAAGGACATCCGTGTGAATGTGTCCTCAACACTGCCTTGAATTAATCATGATTTTCAGTTGCTGCTACTTAAATTACAATTTCATAATTAGTCCATAATTATCAATTTAGTTTGCTTCAGGTTATTTACTTAACCCTGTACTGGTTAATCAGGCATATTTATATCAACAGTGTTTTGGTATCTTTTTTGTAATAATTAAAATTTAAGATGTGTATGTACTATTTTTGAGTAGAAAGAACCAATATACGTATAGATAATAACCCCCAAATTACTCATACAATGAATGATGTGCTGCCCATGAATTCATGCTGTTTAAATAACTTACAATATATTATCAAGTGTAATTAAAATACTTTTAAGTTTATAAGCAATTTATGAAGTAAACATACATGCTCATCCTGAAACATTTATTTAGCTCTGTATAATTATTAAAGTGAATTAGTCTCTCATTTGGCAGTGGGAATGGAAAGAAGTGAGACGGTAATATTTTATCCACCTCAACAAAATCTAAACTGAAGTTGTAAGCTCATTCATTCATTTATTCATTCAAGACAGTGACTGATTTTTGGAGGAAGGTGAAAGAAATGGCAGAAACCGAGGCTAACTTCAAGGTTTCAGTCTTCGGTAACAGTCAATGGTGGTGTTCTTCCTAAGACAGGGCAGGTATTAACCTTTCCGGGACTGTGACCTCATCTGTGTAATGGCAGCAACCTATGTGCCCTAATGCCCTTCCAATCAGGGTTATTGTTTAGATCTTGGGTTCTTTGTGGGCTGGGGAGGTGACGCCACTTGCTTTCCTAAAATGAGTCCATCTCTACCTACACCAGGCTTGGATTATCAGCAGCCAACACACACCCTTCACCAATCAGTGGTACAGACTAGGAAATCATAAAGAAAGAACAGAGAAAACCACTGATTCTCCACTTAATCCAACAAAAATAAGCCTTCTAAAAACACACGTCAGGGAGCAACCAGAGGAGCGGTGGCTGCACAGGCGCAGGAGGGCCTAGAGGAGCTAGCCCACGTTGAAGGTCAGGAACTGCGGCGGGAAGGAGATACCAGTGTGTGTGTGTGTGTCCACTTAGGGTTGCTCCACTCAGGCATTGGCGGTGGGGGAGTTCACCCTCTGCTGGGCAGGAGGTGGTGCAGGTGTGGGAGGAGCTGGGGCGGGCTGGGGTGTGGGGAGGGGCCACAGGGGATAGGAAGGCTGAGGCTGACAGGGGGAGCCCCTTGGGTGTCTCTCAGAGGACACCAGATGCTCCAGCAGTGGACCCAGCTCGGCACTCGGTCTGTAAGTGGGTAGAGCGGCCTCAGTTTGCTCATCTGTAAAACAGGATTAATTGTCCTCACCTGTGAGCAGTAAATGAGTGAGTGCTTAGTACCTAATGCTGTCTGGAGGACAGAGCCTGGCGGCAGATACACCCACCCACAGCAGAACTGGGAAGTTCCAACTGTGTGGGAAAGGGTAAGAGGTGTGCGTTGGGCAGGGTCGCCTCTGCCATGATATACACAGAGCCGCCCAGCCAAGCCTCGTCCTGGAGTCAGCCCTACTGGGCAGGACAGAGCTAGAGCCCAGGCAGCTCTGGGCCCAGCTCAGATGCTTCACTCCACCCTGAGCCACTTCTCTGGCATCGTCAGAGGGCCTAGCACAGACCGGAAGTGGGGCAAATGCCCCAGCAGCAGGCTCGCAACAGCACTGCCTCCTTGACTCCCACAGCCACCCTGGGACGTAGGGACAGTTAACCCTTTTTACAGATGATAAAACTGAGGCTCAGGAGGCAGAGGCCTCATCACTTACCCATTTGATAGGTGCCAGAGCTGGACCCGAACCCCGGCCATCCTGGCTCTAAAACCTGTGGGCCCCTTCCTGGTAACCAGGCAGTGCTGGTTAGAAGTTGGAAGCCCCGACATCAGATCTCAGCCCCCACCCGCAGGCTCCTCTGAACCAAAGCGGGGAGTGGGGAGAAGGGCCTCAGCTCCCCTGGGAGGTTGGGGATCGGGCTGGTGAGCTTGCAGTTCGTCTTTGGATGAGGTCATGGGGATGTCACCTCCGCCCCACACATGTCACCACTCCCTCCCTGCATCCCCGTGAGCCATCCCAGGAGAGTTTCCAGAAAGGGGAGCAGGAATGAGGTCAGCTGGGCGCCTGTCTGTGGTTCTGTGGGCTCCCTGACTGTGCACACTTGATGGTGGTCGAGAGTGAGTGAGGGGTGCCCTCTTGCAGAGGGACTCTGCACGGCCGGCCAACTTGTGTGGCCTCCGGGGACACAGACAGGCAGAGCCCTGTGGCCAAGCCAGGGAGAAACGGAGCCTGGTCTCCAGGACATATAATGCTCTCCTGTGGCAGCAGAGGGAGGCGTGTGGATGGGTGGACAGGGGCTCACGAGGACTTAGGGTCAGTGAGGAAAGTTGCAGGGCTTGGGGAGCAAGGGAAGACGGTTCAGGAAGAAGGAAGGATCTGACCACAGCAGGATAATGGGGGCCTCATTCAGAGAAAGCTGAGTCACCTGGCCTCCATGACGAGGAGACGACAACGAGAAAGAGGCCGATCTGACAAAGATGCCCCGGGTCATCTACGCAGAATCAGACATTTGGGGAGTGGGGGACAGGAAATTGCACCGGTACTGAGCCATCCTTGCTCCCCCATCCTGGGGGTATGGGGCAGGGGTGCTTCTGTGAAGAGGGTCATGAGTGGACCCAGCCGGAAGGTCCATGGGCCTGCTAGGGCCTGCTGCCCCAGGTGCCTGGAGGCCCTGGCTGTGCTGTGTCCCCAGGCCCCCTCTTACACCCTTTGCTGTTCTCTGCCCAGGGCCTGAAGCCGATGGACCACAATGGGCTGGCAGACCCGTACGTCAAGCTGCACCTGCTGCCAGGGGCCAGTAAGGTAAGGGGCCCTGCTCTGGGCCCACTGACTGGCTGTGCCCGNGCTGTGTCCCCAGGCCCCCTCTTACACCCTTTGCTGTTCTCTGCCCAGGGCCTGAAGCCGATGGACCACAATGGGCTGGCAGACCCGTACGTCAAGCTGCACCTGCTGCCAGGGGCCAGTAAGGTAAGGGGCCCTGCTCTGGGCCCACTGACTGGCTGTGCCCGCCTGAGCCCAGGCTGGACATGGGGCACCCAGGGAGCTCCCAGCTCCCACACCCACTCAGCCCCACACCCTCTAGGCCTCCCAGGGGACCTCTAGTCAGCACCACCTGCCTGCTGAGTTGGGGAAACTCCACCGGAGAATTTCCAGGCCAGCGTTTTATAAGAAACATCCTCAACTGGACGTTAATACTATATGCAAACAAAGGGTTCTGTGACCAAGTGACTTCAGGAAACATTATTAAACTGGTTTCTTTACTGTAGGACTTATCAGAGCCTTTAATGCCCTGGTGGGCAGTCTGTGATGCTCCACAAGGGGGATGGAATGGTCAGCATCTGCCCAGATTATTTGACTACAGAACACTTGTTCCCGCACCAGATGATCTGACAAACAGATCAGGCCAATAGGTGCATCTATGAGAGAAGAAAAATTTTTTTCTTAAATTAGCTATTAACAAAAGCATCAAGGTGGCCCTCGGTGCTGGAAGATCAGAACTTGATTAGACTTCCNTGCCTCGCTGTTGATTTAAGAGACACTCGGCAGAAATGCAGGCACATGGGTACCATGAGGCAGCGACAGTGATGCTCACAGCAATCTTGCTGTAATAGCCAAACACTGGACACAGCCCAAATGCCTATCAGCAGCTGAGTAAGCAGGTAACTACAGGATGGTGCTCTCCAGCCGTGGAGAGCTGTGGCTACACAGGCAGACAGACCACAGCTACAGGCAGCAGCATAAAAGGACCACCCAGCATCACAGGGAGCAAAAGAAGCTGGACCCTCAAATAAACACACCCTCTGTGACTTCAGTCATGTAACATTCAAGAAAGGAGACAACAGACCTCTCTGGTGATCCAGGGACTCAGACTCCATGCTCCCAGTTCAGGAGGCCGGGTTTCGATCCCTGGATAAGGAACTAGATCCCGCATACTGCAGTGAAGATCAAAGATCCTGCATTGCTACAGCTAAGACACAGCCAAATAAATAAATACGTAAATAAAATATTTTCCAGAAAAGAAAGAAAGGAGACCAGATCCAACTAGAGTGTTGGGGAATGCACGTTTAGGTAGTGAAATTGCGAAGAAAAGCAAGTAGTGACTCCGAATAAAGTCAGGGTGGTGGCTTCCTTTAGGGAGGAGAGACTCAAAGTCCTGCTGGACACTTGGCCCAGGCATTGGGTATACAAGTGTCTGTCTTGTGAAAAACCATGAAATCATGCATCTTTCTTTAAAGCACACTGTGTTGTGGGTGTGTTGNAATAAAGTCAGGGTGGTGGCTTCCTTTAGGGAGGAGAGACTCAAAGTCCTGCTGGACACTTGGCCCAGGCATTGGGTATACAAGTGTCTGTCTTGTGAAAAACCATGAAATCATGCATCTTTCTTTAAAGCACACTGTGTTGTGGGTGTGGTGTATTACACAGCTTATAGAAACCAGTGTGACTGGGTTCTGTTCCAAATTGTGAATCTGTTTCTTCCCTATAAATATCCTCCCCTCCCTTCTCTTGCTTTTACCTCGAAGGGCATCCTCTGAAGCCAGTCATAAAAGAAGAACATAGATTCGAAGGGCCAGAGGAAGAAGATGGACTATAAATTCAGTTTCTCCCCTTCCAGAGACTAGAGAAAACTGGACCTGGAGTAGGGTAGGGTAAGAAGTATCTGAGAATAGAAGGAAGATGGCAGAAAGCGATGGAAGGTGAGACCTTCCTTAGCAGAAGTCCAAGATACAGAACAGAGGGTCAAGACTGTCACTGATGAGTGGCCCTCACTACACACATGACTCAAGCTCAACCACCTCACAGAAGACACCCCCCTGGCAACAGTCCAGGACTCTTGGAGGGAGACCCAGCAATGTCCCCCAGCAGAAGGGAAGGCTCTTAGAATCACTATGTGGAGAGATGGGAGCAAAGAGAAAGACCCTTGGCCAATAACCAAGGAGAACCCAAATGGAAGTAGCGGAAATATTGTCATCAGCTGGAGCCATTGGGAACCCCCTTTTCCCCTGGGGAAATTAGCACTTTTTCCCTATTTCACGGTTTTTTTTCCCTACTTTATAGTTTTCATGGGTACAATCTGAAACTTCTGACCCAGCTTATTTTTAACATCATTTCTTTGCAGAATGAATGATGACATTTGCATTCAGCTTTCAAAAAAATATTTATAATGGTGATTCAAACTCTGTTCTTGTGTTTGAAAGACTTCGAGGCTGTCGTTTTATTTTTTTAACATTTATTTATTTATTTTCGGCTGCGCCAGATCTCAGTTAGTGGTACTAAGCGGTACATCAGACCCTTAGTGCCGCTCAGGATCTTTCTTGCCGGGCGGGGGCTTCTCTCTAGTTGGGGCACACGGGCTCAGCAGCTGTGGCGTGCAGGATTGGTTGCCCCATGGCATGCAGGATCTTAGTTCCCCAGCCAGGGATCGAACCTGCATCCCCTGCATTGGAAATCGGATTCTCAACCACTGGAGCAGCAGGGAAGTTTCTGGCTGTCATTTTCTCTGTGCCCATCTCAGTGATCTGTGGACCCTTTATCACGACACGTGCTTTGGGCGGCTGGGTGAGCTTTCTGAACACAGAGAGGTGGGTAGCAGTGTCCCTGAGCTATTGCCTGTCTGAGCATGCCTCCCTTGGGACTTCACACAGAGCATCAGCGTGTACCACGACTCCTTTTCCCTTAGAACTCTGGCTTCATTTGTCCACGTTGTCTCCTGTTTGATGCTGCAGAAAGGAAGCCTGACCTTGACTCTTTTTATCATTTGCTTGCTCCCTGGAGTCTGCGTCAGTGATCATTTCTTTGTCCTTGGAGTTCAGGAATTTTGCCGGGCTATTTTCTAGGTGTTGATCTGTTTTTGTTCTTTTCGCCTGGGGCCTGCTAGGTCCTTCTGATCTCCGGATGTAGGTCTTTCTCAGAGCTGTTTCATTCTGCCCTTGCTTTGAATGCCATTCCTATTCCTTATGCTCTGATCTCATTCTCACTGACATGGGTTTTCAAAACACCAAGGCTCTGTTTGTTCCCTAGAGCTGTCCAAGCTCTCATTTCTGGTCGCTTTGCCCTTTTCTAAACAGTCGGCTCAACTTTACATCCATTCAGGGGCCTGTAAATGGAGGGTTTATTCAAATAGGTCAGTATTTGACCTATTTCCTCCCCTCCGGTTCTTGTAGATTGACTTTTCCTCTGTATATTTTTTTTGCCCAAGGTAAATTCCACCCACCTGGCCCTGAAAGAGGAGAGGTGTTACTTTTGGCCCCAAGTACAGGCTGTTTCAAGAGCAAGGCATGAATCAGCCACAGCCAGGCTGACAGTCAGAGGCTCCAGGAACTGCCCAGGTCCTAGCTCTCTTGAATATTCATTGTACATCTGGCATCTGACCTCCAAAAGCACAGCCAGGAGAAAAAAAAAAAAAAATCAGAAGCTGGCTTTCTGCTGGAGAAATATCATTCAGATGTCCCATTTCTGACGCTGGCAGTTACAACCAGCTTCTTTACGGGGACCACAATCGTGAAGGTCCTAACCCCGTACTCATTGCCCATCCAAGTGAGTGATACGATCTCTCCTCCAATTTTCTGCAAGCAAGAAATGAGTGAAAAAGTCAGCTCTGGCTGGATTTCAGACTGACCTTCTAATCATGGGAATTAGAGTCAGGGCTTCGCTGATGGCTCAGCAGGTAAAGAATCCGTCTACAATGCAGGAGACAAAGGAGATGTGGGTTNAAAAAAAAAAAAAAATCAGAAGCTGGCTTTCTGCTGGAGAAATATCATTCAGATGTCCCATTTCTGACGCTGGCAGTTACAACCAGCTTCTTTACGGGGACCACAATCGTGAAGGTCCTAACCCCGTACTCATTGCCCATCCAAGTAAGTGATACGATCTCTCCTCCAATTTTCTGCAAGCAAGAAATGAGTGAAAAAGTCAGCTCTGGCTGGATTTCAGACTGACCTTCTAATCATGGGAATTAGAGTCAGGGCTTCGCTGATGGCTCAGCAGGTAAAGAATCCGCCTACAATGCAGGAGACAAAGGAGATGTGGGTTTGATCTCTGGGTCGGGAAGATTCCCTGGAGAACGAAACAGCTATCCACTCCAGTATTCTTGCCTGCAGAATTCCATGGAAAGAAGAGGTTGGTGGGCTACAGTCCACGGAGCCAAAAAGAGTCGGACACAACTGAGCATATGGCACATTGAGTATGGAGTTGAAATTATGTCTATCATCCCAAGAACAGGACAGGAGAGAGTTAGGGGAAAATACATTCTTAATTTTTATCATAATCGGAGACACCCCACTATTGTCTGTTTAAGGCTTTTCTTCTCAAGGCTTCCCTGGTTACCTAGTTCCAATCACTGGGGAGCTGTCTCACCCACTGCACTCAGCCTAGCAAATGTCAGCCTTTATATGTGGCACTGGTTGTAAGCTTCTGGAATTTAGATGATTTTTAACTGTCCTCTGTCTATAAAGACATCTTATATCCTCTTTGGGGAAGGATATGGTGTAAACTGGGTTTTCCTGGGGGCTCAGACGGTAAAGAATCTGCTTGTAATACAGGAGACCTGGGTTTGATGCCTGGGTCGGGAAGATCCCCTGAGAAGGGAATGGCAACCCACTCCAGTATTCTTGCCTGGAGAATTCCATGGACCAAGGAGTCTGGTGGGCTACAGTCTGTGGAGTCACAAAGAGTTGGACACGACTGAGCAACTAACACTTCACTTCATGGTGTAAATTATAAAGATTTCTGCAACCCAAAAGGCCTTGGGGCCTAAGCGTGTCGATACAAATGTCCTCAAACTGAAATCTTAGTACTTACATCTCTGATAGAGTTGAGCTCTTACCCTCTCATGTGGAAAATCTAGGCTCTTAATGAACTTATCCAGGTGATTTAGCCTCTACTCTCCTAAAAGGCAGAGCCAGAGGCAAGCGCTTAGGTCCAGGGGTTTAATTTTGAAAAGTAATCCCAAGGAACAGGAGTGAAACATGGAGACGGTAAACTTAGGGGGAGCAAAGCTAATCCATGGCTGTGTGATAAAGCAGATTAACCATCGAACTGCAAGAAACTAGAGCTCTGACCTCCAGAACACAGCCAGGTAGGTGACACCTCAAAATAGATTTTCCTAGGATGGAAAAGGGTTGTATATAAGCATCAGCTCGTATCGCCCAATGGTTAAGGGTTGGTTGCCCCAGGGGTGTCTGTTCCCTCATGCTTCCAGGATATTCCAGGTGCATGTGTCAGGATGGCTGCCTGAAGCATCAGGGAAGATGGCAAGAGATGCCTGGTACAGCTGAAAAGAGATGCTGCCAAGTTATACCTGCGGGTAGCTGGTTACCACAGCAACAGTCAAGCCAAACTGCTGGCTAAGAGGATGCAAAGTTGAACACAAGATGCGTCCTCTGCAGCAGGCATTTGCAAGGACTGGGTCTTCCGTGTGTCTTTTCAGTGTTCATTATTGAAACCATCAGGGAAAAGATCCTGCTGCTGGGAAAGGTTGAAGGCAATCTCAGAGGATGGGCAGAGAGCATCACCAACCCAGTGGATGTGAATTTGAGCAAATGCTGAGAGATACTGAAGGACAGGGGAGCCTGGCACACCACAGGCCATGGGGTCACAAAGAGATGGACATGACTTAGCAACTGAACAACAATTGCAACCAGGAGAATCAGTGCTACGTGGGCAATGGTTCCAGATGAGGACTCTGTATGGGGAAAGAGACAGAGTTGACAGAGACAGAGATACAGTAAGTCCACGACACGCAAATGAGTTCCACTCCAAGAGCATGTTCATAAGTCCGATTTGTTCGTAAGTTATCTTAGGTACCCAATTAACATGATCAGCTATATGTACTATACTATAATAGGTTTATAATACTTTTCACACAAATAATATGTACATAAAAACAAACACAAAAAATAAAGAAAACATTTTTAATCTTACAGTATAATACCTTGAAGAATACAGTAGTACAAGACAATGGCTGGCATACATAGGCACATTCGCATATTTGACAGTTTGAAACTTGAAGGTTCATATGTAGGGGACTTACCATAGAAAGGTATCACAGTTTAAAAAACTGAGATGAATGGGTGAGTTTGCTAAGTAGATAAAAACTTAACATAAATATAAAAGTACTCTGAGAACTTTTACACATATAAATCTTTTAAATTCTTACTGAAAACACAGGAGGTAAGTGTTATCTTCATTTGATAGATTAGGAAGGTAAGTTTCAGAGAGGTAATAGAATTATGCGACCAGTGAATAGCCAAGCCAAGATTTAGATTCAGGAACATTTGATGCAAAAACAAGGGCACTATATATCACCCAGGATGCTCAGATCTATCAACTCAATTATCTTAACCAACAAACTGGTTTGAACATTTTTTTTTCTTGGTTGGTTGGTTTTATTTTAACTTTTGTGAAAGCTTCAGGCTTTCTTTCCAATTAGCTGGTGATTAACGTGGTGGTGCCAAAATGAACATGCAAATATAAAACATGGCAGGGATGGCTTGTGGTATTATGTGTGCTGAGCTGATACAAGCCAGCCCCACCCTTGCCAAAACAAATAGAAACTTTGCATGCAATATCATGACAAAATATATAATGCAGAGGTGGGTTCAAAACTAAAGAAGTAAAAGCTTCAACTGCCAAAAACCTTGAGAAAAATTAAAAATAGAATGGAAAATCAAGCTGACTCTACAAGGAGCCACTGGTTTCTTGCCCAGAGTATAAGGCCCAGTGTCTTGGGTTCTAATTCCTCCATGGGAGCGGAGAATAGGTGTTCAGGACTGAGAAAAGCAGGGAGTTAAAACTGAACTGTGCATTTAGTCTAAAGATTCAAAAAATTGTCTCTTCCTTTAAGAGAAAATGGATGAGTTCCATCTACCTTCTGAGGGAGGCTAAAGAAAGTTTGCATGCGTGCTAAGCCACTTTAGTCATTGTCCAACTCTTTGCGACCCCATGGACTGTAGCCCACCAGGCTCCTCTGTCCATGGGATTCTCCAGGCAAGAATACTAGGGTAGGTTGCCACTGCCCTCCTCTAAGGAATCTTTCTGACCCAGGGATCAAACCTGTGTCTCTTATGTCTCCTGGATTGGCAAGCAGATTNGTCTGCAAACCAGGAGACCCCAGTTCGATCCCTGGGTTGGAAAGATCCCCTGAAGGAGGGTATGGCAACCCACTCCAGGATTCTTGTCTGGAGAATCACCATGGACAGAGGAGCCTGGCGGGCTATAGTCCAGGGGGTCACAAAGAGTCAGACACGACTAAGTGACTGCCCACAGCACACAGTGGCAAAGAGCCCACCTGCCAATGCAGGGGACCTAAGAGACGTGCTTTGATCCCTGGGTGGGAAGATCCCCCGGAGGAGGACATGGGAGCCCACTCCAGTGTTCCTGCCTGCAGAATCCCATGGACAGAGGAGCCTGGCAGGCCACAGTCCAGGGGGTCACAGAGAGTCACACAGGACTAAAGAGACTTAGCAACATACTGTGATCCAACTGACTCGTAACCCAAGTGTCCCTCCTATAAGCAGAGCATTCGTTTCTCATCCCAGCCCAGAATCTCAAGCACTCATTGTGCCTTGCTGTCGCGTTCTTTTGCTTTCTCATTTCCTCTGTTTCTATTTTTCTTTCTCTGTTTTTCCGTTCTGTTTTTCTCTTACTCCATCTTAGCTGGGGGTGTAGTGGNCCTATAAGCAGAGCATTCGTTTCTCATCCCAGCCCAGAATCTCAAGCACTCATTGTGCCTTGCTGTCGCGCTCTTTTGCTTTCTCATTTCCTCTGTTTCTATTTTTCTTTCTCTGTTTTTCCATTCTGTTTTTCTCTTACTCCATCTTAGCTGGGGGTGTAGTGGGAAAGCAGCTTCCTGCCAAAAAGGAGGGAAAAGGAAACAATGAAAGCATTCTCCATCTGCTGGTGACATCAGGGGAAGAAAAGATGAAAAATATAAGCATCTGATTTCATTCTATTCCAGTGTCAGGCTTACTGAGACAGACAGTCCTCTTGGCCCCAGGTCAGGGAATCTTATGTCCTCGCCAGGCTGAGCCAGGTACAATGGGGAGATTAAGAGCCCAGCCCAGAGCAGAGAGGCTCAGGAAGTCCTGGCAGCTCTCATTAGTGTCAGACTGAAGAAAAACAACCCAGTCCCCTCGTGCGCACCACCAGGAATTTCAACAAACTGCATCCTGGAGAGAAGGGAGGGAAAAGTCTTTAGGAAAATGACTGCTCTCTGCACTCAGGGCACCTCAGTGGGCACCACCACAAAGCTTTCTGCTCATGGCAAGGTGGTCTCCAGCGAATGCTGACACCTGCTCTGTGCTGAGTCTAAGGGCCCTTGAGGTGAACAAGACACTCACTGAGCCTTGGGGAAGCTCTGGGTCTGGAAACCGCCTTGCAGATCGGGTTATCCAAGGGGACAGCTAATGTGGGCAGAAGACACCTGCCCAGGCCAGAAGGCGTGTGGGAGGAAGGCCAGTGAGGAAGGAGAGAAGAGATTCCAGCAGAAGGAACAGCAGGAGGAAGCAGGGATGCAGTCGGAACATGACACGGAAAAAAGCGAGAGGATCAGAGGTGGTCACCTGGCCCAGGCCACTTGAAACCGACTGGCCCTAAAAAGAACGGACTGAGCAAATGCCAGGAGACAGTGAAGGGCAGGAGAGCCTGGCCTGCTGCAGTCCACAGGATCTCAAAGAGTCAGCCATGACGTAGTGATTGAACAATAGCAAAGAGAACGGAACCCATCCTGTGACCTCACACCTCATCCCCTACATGTTCAATACACATAACACGAGAAGCCCTGTTCACAGTAGCCAAGACATGGAAGCAATCTACGTGTCCATCAACAGATGGATGGACAGAGAAGATGTGGTAGATATATACAACAGAATACTACTCAGCCGTAAGAAAGGATGGGATAGTGCCGTTTGCTGCAACTAAGTGGACTTAGAGATTATCACACCAAGTGGAGCAAGTTAGAGAAATACAAATATCACATGATATCACTTCTATGTGGAATCTAAGAAAGTGATACAGATTAACTTATTTGCAGGACATAGAATCATAAACATGGAAGCAAATGTGTGGTTGCCGAAGGGGAAAGGGGGGAAAGATAACTGGGAGTCTGAGGTTAGCATACGCGCTCAACTGTATATAAAATAGATGGGCAACAGGGATCTACTGTAGAGCACAGCGACATGTACTCAATGTTTTGTAATAACCTGAAATGGGAAAGAATGTGAGAAAGAACAGACAAATATGCATATGTGTGGCCGAATCACTTTGCTAAACACCTGAAGCTAGCACAGTTATGTAGATCAGCAATATACGTGCATGCATGCTAAGTCGCTTCAGTCGTGTCCCACTGTTTGCAACCCCATGGACTGTAGCCTGCCAGGCTCCTCTGTCCATGGCATTCTCCAGACGAGAACGCTGGAGCGGGCTGCCATGCCCTCCTCCAGGGGACCTTCCTGACCCAAGGGCCCAACCCATGCCTCTTATGTCTTCTGCATTGGCAGGCGGCTCTTTGTCACTAGCACCACCCAGGAAGCCCAGATCAGCAATATGCTCAGCAGAAAAAAGAGACATGTATCAATACGTAACATGAAATGTACCATTTTAACCATTTCTTTTTATTTTGTTAATGTAAGTTTTAACTGTCTAATAATCATATTTTTAAATGGCACTAATAGCTTATTTTGTTTTTGACCACATAGTACCACATAGTGGGATGTTAGTTTCCCATCGTGGATGGAACGCCTCCTGCGGTGGAAGCACTGGAGATGCAGACTCTTAACCACTGGACCAGCACAGAAGCCCCACCTTAACGCTTTCTAAATGCACACTTCAGTGGTGTTAAGCACATTCACATTGCTGTACAATCACCACCAGCAACTATCCCCGAAACCCTTTTCTTCCTTGCCAGCTAAAACTACATCCACTAAACCCTACCTCCCCGCCCCACGCCACCAGGCCATGGCCACTATCCTGCTTTCTGCCTCTATGAAACTGACTTCTCTAGGGACTTCATAAAAGNGAAACCCTTTTCTTCGTTGCCAGCTAAAACTACATCCACTAAACCCTACCTCCCCGCCCCACGCCACCAGGCCATGGCCACTATCCTGCTTTCTGCCTCTATGAAACTGACTTTTCTAGGGACTTCATAAAAGTGGAATTGGGCCACATTTGTGTTTCTGGGAGTGGCTTCTTTCACTTAACATAAAGTCCTCAAGGCCCATCCACGTTGTCACACTGACAGAATGTCCTTCCTATTTTAAGGGTGAATAACAATCTCAAGCACAGACCTTTAGAGAAAACTTGGAGCAGGCTGGTTGAGGAAGAAGAGAGCTTACTGGAACGCCAGAGGGTTGGATGGCCTGGCTCTTGAGTCAATTAAAATCAACAGATGTTGACTTTGGGAACTTTGGGAAAAAGAAAAGTTAGAGCTGGAAGGAGAAGCCAATCCTGACTTCCAGGCCCTCGAAACACAAGGTTGGTGGCAGCCAAACTAGCCACAGGCCCCACCTGCTGGTGCAGTGGATACAGCTCAGATGTGGGCACGCGTGTTTACTCTTCTTCGCCTCCTGCACTGGCACGTGGATTTGCTACTGCTGAGCCACCCGGGATGCCCCATGACCACCTGCTAAGTCCCCAGATTGCAGCCACAGCGAGAGATGCTCTCTGCGGCCAGTGACCTCAGATAAATTCACCTTCCCCAGACCAGAACTGCTGCAGGGAAAGCCTTGTTCTGGCTCAGTCCTTAAAAAGGGAAGGAGGGGAGGAGGGAGGGAGGGAGGGAGGGCAAATTCTCGTGAGGATCATGTGTCCAGGGATCTGTGAAGATAAGGCTGTTGGAGAGTGACCATCACTGCTTTTTATTTCACTGACATAGTTTTACCACTAGTCAGGGAGATCCTGCTTTACTCTGAATAAATCCGCATTAAGATGAGAGAGATGTCTAGACGCCTTTAATCCAGAAAATCCCTCCTTTTGAAAGGAAATCATTTTCTCCTTGGTAGGGATATCAAAATGCACTTGTAAGGTGATATAAAAAGCAAGTATCTGGGCATCAGACAGATCTATGTTCAAAACCCAAGTCTGGTCCTTACTAAATACCTCTGTTCTGGGAAATTCAGCATGTCTCTGAGTCGGATTTTTTACAAATGATGGCAATCACATGGACTTTTCAACCAACATCAGCCAGCAAACATGGGTTCAGCTCAGGACACAATGTGGCCAGGAGGGACAAGGATCCAGCTTTGAGTTGGAAATTTTTGGTTCAGGTCTAATTCTGCCACTGGGTGGTTAAGTAGCCTCAGGAGAGTCCTTGGATCGCTTCAAACTTTAATTATTAATAATTTATTAATAGATGATAATAATAATACTTACTGCTATAAAGGGTGGGGCCCTCATGACAGGATTAGTCCCTTATCAGGAGGGACTAGGGACTTTCCTGATGGTCCAGGGGCTAAGATTCTACAGGGGCCAGAGCTTCCATCCTTGGTCAGGGAACTAGATCCCACAAGTTGTAACTAAGAGTTCACAGGCCACAACTAAATATCCTGCATGGCGCAACAAAACGGTCTCATTGTTGTTGTTGTTGTAGTCACTAGGTCATGTCCAACTCTTTGTGACACCATGAACTATATATAGCTCACCAGGTTCCTCTGTCCATGGAAGCCCCAGGGGTTTCAGAAATAAGAGTAGGGACTCCTGGGCAGCGGGGTGAAGCTGCCAAATGCATCCTGCCCCTTGGCTTCGCAACTCGCTGGGTACCACTCCCGGCAGACAGCAGGCATGGAGAAGCCGGCCACCTCCCAAGTTGCGGTACACGATGGCACCCTTCTGGGTGCACAAGCTGTCTCTGTTCTGACGCCAGAAATATAGCTCTGTCGCTGTCATATGGAGATGGGCTTCTTCCCCCCTCCCTCTCCACTATGCCTGGCAAAAAGTTAACTGTGCTTTATTTCACTTCAGGTCCATATGGCGCCTCAATTTCCGATCAGAGGTATTACAAATTACAGTCTGTCTCTACAGAACATTAAAGTAGGCTCATTTCTTTCTCTGTGTCAACACATTTGTTTCAGTTGTGTGAGAGAAGAGGCTAGATGGCGTTCTCGTCCTTCGAAGATCGTTTCTTTTCTCCGCTCCCTGGTGACAGGACACCGCCCCCGACCAGGGTTAAGATGTTCACCTCCCCTCCCTACTCCACGCCGCACCCCCCACACACAATTTAATCTGCCATGTGGCCGGCAGGTTGTTTGCAATTAAAGTTTGCCATCTAACCAGTGGAAGAGAGATTAATTAAGGAAGAAAGGATTTTCTCTCTTTCTTGTGGGTTCAAACACTTCTTTAATAAGAGGAATTGATGGAAATAAAAATAAAGGAATGGAAACTGGGTCCTTTGCGCCTCCCCCCTCGCCACTCGCCAGGTCTCTGCAAAAGGGTCCCAAGGCAGCCTTTCCTCTGTAGCCCCCATCAGATACGCTCAGAGAAATCAGCTGGGTACCCCACGAGGGGGTGAGATGGACAGAGGGAAACTTAAACAGGATTTTTATAAATTTCATCAATACTAGCACCAAACAGAAGCAGGACAGCCTTATTGATTTAAACATTAAAATAACATGTGCTTTCTTTGCATTTTCCCAGAGGTGATAATGTTTCTTATTTTTAATCTAGATTGAAATCTCGGAGAGTTTCCACCAGCCTCTAGTGGTGATTACCAGAGATTAGTAATAACATGTCTAATTAGTGTAGGAAGACATAAAAATCAATGGCAGTGTGAAATGTTACACTGACTGGCAGCGCTCAGAGGAGAGCTGGCGTGTGTCTCCAGAGATGGGAGAGAGCCTGGCGGCCCCTAGCTCAACTCCAAGCCTGGGGAGTGGGCTTAGACCCATCCCAAAGGACACCGAGGGCTTTCCAAGTTCCCAGCTTCCCTTTCTTTGAGCTGCTGATGTCTTTGTTGGAAGAAAGGGTAAAAAAAGAGCCCGATTCATTGGCAGGTGAGTTGTTCAGTCACTAAGTCGTGTTCAACTCTTTGGGACCCCATGGACTGCAGCACGCCAGGCTCCTCCGTCCTTCACCATCTCCCGGAATTTGCTCAAATTCATATCCATTGAGTCGGTGATGCTATCAAACCATCTCATCCTCTGCTGCCCCCTTCTTCTTTTGCCTTCAATCTTCTCCAGCGTCAGGGTCTTTTCCAATGAGTCAGCTCTTGGTCTCAGGTGGCCAGCAATTCAGTGAGCACCCTGAGTCCCAGTTCTGCCTCCCAGTGCAATTCAACAGTTTTTTCCCAACAGCCCACACCCAGAGAACAAACGAGCAAAGGAAACACCCAGCCCCTGTTTTCAGGGCCCCTGATCTGCTGAGCAAAGGAGGGTCCTATGGATGGTGCGGCCCCGCGTGCCCCATCTCTGGCTCGGGACTCAGGAGGAAATTCCCAGATTTGTTCAGTTCCATCCAGGCAGGAGGTAAGGGTCCCCTTTCTACTCCCCACGAAGACAGTCGAACCTCCACCCACTGTCCAGGTCATCCTCTACAACCCTCTCCCTCTTCATTTCATGGCTCCCTCCCTCTCTTCCCCAAGGCCCAGGGTAACCCAGGCCAGACAACAACAGGGAGCTCGGCAGACTCTCCAGGGAGAATCTCCCTCACACACCCAAGAAGGCATTTTCTCAGAGTCTGCTTCGGCTTCACCACATTTCTCAGAGTGGGCGGAGGTGGGCGGTGGGGTGGGGGGAGCCAGAGGGAGGTAGAGACACCGCAGAAAGTCCAGATACAAATAGATGGATTATAGATGACAGCCACGGCTCACCATTCAAGCTACGCTAGTAACGTAACACACTGAACTAAGAGGTTGATGAAGTGCCTGAGAAACACGGATGAAAGAGGGATTAATTCTGCCTAGGAGGCAGGATCGGAGAAGGCAATGGCACCCTACTCCAGTACTCTTGCCTGGAAAATCCCATGGACGGAGGAGCCTGGTAGGCTGCAGTCCATGGGGTCGCTGAGAGTTGGACACGACTCAGTGACTTCACTTTCACTTTTCACTTTCATGCATTGGAGAAGGAAATGGCAACCCACTCCAGTGTTCTTGCCTGGAGAAACCCAGGGACGGGGAAGCCTAGAGGGCTGCCGTCTATGGGGTCGCACAGAGTCGGACACGACTGAAGCGAATTAGCAGCAGCAGCAGCAGGAGGCAGGATACCGAGAAGAAGTGAGCTTGGAGATGGCCTCAGGCTGCCGCGGGGGAAGTGGTGCTGAGGCTCACGAGGAGTCCATGTGCAGGGGCAGAAGCTCCCGAGTGAGGGGGCTCGAAGAGCGAGGGGTCCATGCGGCTGAGGGGTAGTAGGCCACCCTCCCCTCACACCTGACCCACCCCTCCGCCGCGACCCCCAAAGCACATTCAGTGGGCAGCATCCAGGCTTTACGCGCTTGCATCTTGCTACTGCATTTGACCCTGTGGACCACGCCCTCCTTCTGGAAGCATCTTCTTCCTTGACTTCTGAAGCTCCGAGGCCTCTTGGATTCCCGTTTCTTTGTCTCCTTGCCTAGGTCTCTCTTTCTCATTCTGTTCATAATCCCTGCGGGCTCCATCCCGAGTGCCTGCCTTTCTCAACCTTCTGTCTTTGGATGATGTTCAGACCCATAACTTTGTCTCCATCTTTATCCTGAGATTTGTCCAAATCTCCTTCACATCCCAGGCCTCCCTTCTCATTTCCAGACCCACACTTCCAATGCTTTGCCTGACATTTCATCTGCGATGTCCCACAGACAGACACCAGCCATTCCACGGGTCCAGAACCAAACTCCTATCTCCCCGACATGAGGGTTCTGCTAAGTCTTCCTGCGGGGGCTTCCCAGAGGTAAAGAATCGGCCTGCCAATGCAGGAGGCACAAGAGACGTGGTTCGATCCCTGGGCCAGGAAGATCCTCTGGAGGAGGGAATGGCAACCCATTCCAGTATTCTTGCCTGGAGGATCCCTGAACAGAGGAACCCGGTGGGCTACAGGGCTCCCCAGATAGCTCAGTTGGTAAAGAATCCGCCCGCAATGCGGGAGACCCCGGTTGGGTTTCTGGGTCGGAAAAATCCGCTGGAGGAAGAATAGGCTACAGTCCATGGGGTCGCAGGAGAGTCAGACCCGACTGAGCAGGCGCACATCTTCCTTCAGGGAACGATAGCGCCTTCTAGTGGCCGTCCCGGCCAGATGCCGCGAGAGCCCTGTCACCCCAGCACCCTGCCACCTAGCTCCTTCGGTGACGTCCTCCATACACCCTTCTCCTCAGCCCCACAGCCCCTTGGTTCAAGAACTCATGGCTATTTGCCCAAACCTCAGCGAGCACCTCCAACTGGTCTCACTGTCTCTCCCATTTGTACCCTCTTGGGTGGTCCCTGTGCTGTCCCAGAGTTAGTCCTAAAACACAATTGCAATGGCATTATTCTTTCTTTCAGTTATAGTCTGAGGCTTCCCGTTGCCGTCAAGATAAAGCAAAAACTCCTCAGCTTACACACGAGCTCTAGGTGACCCATCTTTTGCAACTGCTTCTCCCCAAACATCATCATTCCAACCAGACAGAATCACTCGTCTTCCCACTAATGTGTTAGGATGCTTCACTAACTCATCATCTTTTTAAACGAGACTCTAGCGTGTTCCAGGCTCTGCGAACACAGTCAACTTTGCAGACAAGGTCCTGGCCTCTTGGAGCTCACAGACCAGCATGGAGATGCAAATGAATGAAAGGAGGAAATTATACAATGAGGTACACCGTAACAGAGGTGCTGGGAAGCCAGTTGTGGAAAATCACTGGGAACTCAAATTCAGACTTGGAGTTTTCAAACTTATTATTCCCCCTGAGACAAAAGTCTTTCCTCTCTCATACACCAGCCAGCTGCTTTTGTCTTCCAGGACTCAACTCAAGTGCCATCTCTCATGCTGACCGGTCGGCGGAAGCTTCTTCTTGTGCACCCATGGCTCCCTATCACAGGTCAGTTCAGTTCAGTCACTCAGTCGTGTCCGACTCTTTGCGATCCCATGGACTGCAGCACGCCAGGCCTCCCTGTCCATCACCAACTCCCGGAGCTTACTCAACCTCATGGCCATCGAGTCAGTAAGGCCATCCAACCATCTCATCCTCTGTCATTCCCTTCTCCTCCCACCTTCAGTCTTTCCCAGCACCAGGGTCTTTTCGAGTGAGTCAGTTCTTCCCATCAGGTGGCCAAAGTATTGGAGTTTCATCTTCAGTTTCAGCATGTTTCAGCATCAGTCCTTCCAATGAATATTCAGGACTGATTTCCTTTAGGACTGACTGGATCTCCTTGCAGTCCAACGGACTCTCAAGAGTCTTCTCCAACACCACAGTTCAAAGGCAGCAATTCTTCAGCACTCCGCTTTTTTATAGTCCAACTCTCACATCCACACATGACTACTGGAAAAACCATAGCTTTGACTAGATGGACCTTTGTTGGGAAAGTAATGTCTCTGCTTTTTTAATGCCCCTATCACATTTTCTAATGTCCCTATCACAGAGCCGTCTTATCTCCTGATGTGCTCCATGGCCTCTGTGTCTGGATTTGCAAATAAGAACTGTGTATTTCTCATATCTGAGTCCCGAATCTAGCACAGAACCCAATACAAAGCATGTGCCTGATAAATATTTTGGGAGAAAAGTGAATAAATGAAGTGTCATATGGTCCAATTTTTCTCTTGTCTAATGACAGACTTCATTTTCTTCGGCTCCAAAATCACTGCAGACGGTAACGGCAGCCATGAAATTAAAAGACACTTGCTCCTTGGAAGAAAAGCTATGACAAACCTAGACAGCATTTTAAAAAGCAGAAACATCACTTTGCTGACAAACTTCCACAGAGTCAAAGCTATGGTTTTTCCAGCGGTCACGTACAGATGTGAGAGCTGGACCATAAGGAAGGTTGAGCAACGGAAAATTGATGCTTTCAGATTATGGTGCTGGAGGAGAAGACGCTCAAGAGTCTTGACACTCTTACGAGTCTCTTAGACTACAAGCAGATCAAACCAGTCAATCCTAAAGGAAATCAACTCTGAATATTCAATGGAAGGACTGATGCTGAAGCTCCTCTGATGTGAAGAGCCAGTTCACTGGAAAAGACCCGGATGCTGGGAAAGCTTGAGGGCAGGAGAAGGGGGCGACAGAGGATGAGAAGGTTGGATGGCATCACTGACTCAATGGACATGAGTTTGCGCAAACTCCGGGAGATAGTGAAGGACAGGAAAGCCTGGCGTGCTGCATTTCATGGGGTCACAAAAAGTCAAACACGAATGAGCAATGAATAACAACAAAATGAAAGATGGGCCAGAAAATGCAATTGCTACCTCTCCCAGAAAAGAAGGTGCAGACACCTAGGAATTATCCAGGAAGTAATCCCCAACAGTCTCCCCTCAGCGTGGGGCAGAGGAGCAGGGAACACCACTGTCTGGAATGCTCTGAAGGTGAGGGTCCATGGAGGAAGGGCAGAGGGTCCATGAAATGTAGGATGCTGGCACCAAACCCAAGTCAGAGTCTCTAGGGTGAGATGCGTTCTCTGGATGTGAGCTGAAAGGGCGAAGCCCTAAGAACAATAGCCCTGGGGAACCAAGCCTGGAGCACCTTCAGCCAAGCTGGGATTGAGGGAGTGGCTCATTTTCTTTCAGATATTCCCAGGGGTCTCTCCCAGCCTGGGCGATTATGCAGGACAGAGTTCCAACAGCGACAGCATGTGGCCTTGAGAAGCAATAGCGGGCTCTGACCATCCTGAATGTGGAAGTGAAATCTAAGTCCCTCAGTCGTGTCCAACTCTGAGAAACCATGGTCTTTACAGTCCATGGAATTCTCCAAACCAGAACACTGGAGTGAGTAGCCTTTCTCTTCTCCAGGGGATCTTCCCGACACAGGGATCGAACCCAGGTCTCCTGCATTGCAGGCGGATTCTTTACCAGCTGGGCTACCAGGAAAGCCCCTTCTGAATGTGGATGTGGTGCTAAATCAACTCCATTTCGGATTGCGATGCTCGGGGGGGAGGGGGGGGAATCAAGATTGGAACAAGCTTCTGAGAGAGACACTCACTTCCTGGAAATAAGGCAGGTTGGCTTTTAATCAATCGCATGGGGAGATAGGACCTAAGTCTTCACTTGCACTTGGAGTTTGGGAAACTCTTTATGCTGGTTAGAGAAGGGTAGGGGTGTGGAGCCAGGGCCAGTTGAAAACAACAGTGAATGTCGCTATAGGAAGTTTCACACACATTTTAATGTATTTTTTAACTTTGAATTTGAAATAAATTCAGACATATTTCTTAAAGCTGCACCAAATAGTACAGATAATTACCATATATCCCCACCAACTCACCCCTATTATTACTATGCAACTGCAGGACAATGATCTAAATTAGGGAATCAGAACTGACATACACTATGAATTAGCCTACAGACCTTACACAAATTTCTGAGTGTTTAAATAATGTTATTTTTATGATCCAGGATCCCATACTGTATTTAGCTGCCATGTCTCCCCCAGTCTCGGATCATTCTATCAGTCCCCTCTTGTCTACATTCAGAATCTTTTGGCAAGAGGGCCACAGAGTTCCTTGAATGAATGAAGATGCCCTGGTTGGTACATCAGATTGGGACATACCCGATGTCATTGTATGTCTCAGCCCAGGGAGCTTAACTTTGGTCGCTTGACAAAGTGCAACCTTCCTGCTTCCCCACCGTAAAGTTACTGTTCTTTGCTTTGTCACTGGTAAGTGTCCTGGAAGGCAGTACATTGAGATTATGTGACTGCCCTGTTTCTCGTCATAACTTTTGCCTGCTCGTTTTACCATCCTTTGGTGATTATTACTGTGGTGTTTGCCTAGCTCCATCATTCCTTCTACCTTCGTAAAAATATCTGTTTATTCATTTGGCTGTGCTGGGACTTAGTTGCGGCACGTGGGATCTAGTTCCCTGACCGAGGATTGAACCCGGGCCCCCCACATTGGGAGCACAGGGTCTTAGCCAAGGGAAAGAGAGGGGAACGATACCCACCCCCGTCCCCGAATTTCCTGTCTGCATCAAGCTCACTGTGGAAGCATGGGTTTGATGATTTTAAATCAGGTTGTGACTTTTGATTATCCCGGGGGACTGGGATTCTCCTGTTTTATAGCTTAGAATGACCATGAGAGTGCTTCTTCCCTGCCTGGCCCAGGGGTCATTGATTGGCAAGGGAAAGGGCTGGCCCCACAGAACAGGGAGGCAAAGATAAAGTTGCATTAGAATCACAGCCCATGGTTTGTGTGATTTAAACACATCTTTCAAAGGATGCAGGAACTGGGCACTGTTACGAGTCCAAAAGCAGAACTTGAAACAAACCCTTAATTTCCAGGTGTCTCGGTGTGCTCGCCCAAACGCAAAATGAAAGGAGAAAGTTAGGATCCTACGAGCTTTTGGAAGGTAACAAGGAGGAAGGGGAATCCAGGACTGTGTATCCATGCTCTGGGAGAAGGCTCTTCCTCTGTCCCCTTATTTAATCTGTGCTGAAAAACAGAGAAACGTGGTTGGATGTCAGACAGAGCTGGGTAAAAGAAAACCATCTGTCTCAGTGGATGCCTCCACACCAGAAAACCTCATTTGTGGCCCAGCTGATAGGAAAAAGAGAAACAAAAGACTCAGGACTCATGGATTCGATCAGTTTTCTCTTTCTCCTTCCCTCTTTCTCTCTCTCTCTCTTTTCTTTCACAAGCACTTTTCACCACCTGGCAATGTTTCACCTTTTAAGCCCAGAATCGTGCTTTCCAGGCTTCATAAACCATGCAGCATGAGCTTCAGTTTTCCTGGCGGGTGAACTATTCATTCCCAGGGTCCACCTTCCCCTGCAGCGAGCGGTCCCCTCTGGCCCGTGTCGCCTGACAGCACTTTGCCCACCCCCAGAGCACATTCCCTGCAAACCCAGCCAGCAAAAGGGTCCTTAGGAGCAGATGTTTCTGTTTAAGGCTGGGAGGAACTGGAGGGACCATTTTTCCCCCCATCAGGTTTCAAGAGCCAGAGGCAGCTGTTTGCCAGGAACACAGACTGGGATGCTAACGAGGTTCGTGGCTGAGCTGAGCCTGCAAGAAGGGGGCCTGAGCGACGTCAGGATGAGGTTATTAACGAACCTTGCAGAAAGCTGGCAAAGGGCCATTTCAGAATAGTCTGGAGGAGAAATGTCTTGTCTCCTAAGATGGAGTTTGATATTTGTTACAGCATGATCAATGGGAATTGTCAGCTTGGTCTAACTTCTGACAAGGATTATCGCTCAACTTAAAGAAAGGACTGCGGAAATTTCAGGGTATCAGTTTTGGCGCAGGGTACATGACACACAGCATAATCACATTCCTGTTGTTGTTTAGTCGCTAAGTTGTGTCTGACTCTTGCGTGACCCCATGGACTGCAGCCCGCCAGGCTCCTCTGTCCGTGGGATTTCCCAGGCAAGAATACTGGAGATTACCATTTCCTCCTCCAGGGGATCTTCCCAGCCCAGGGATGGAACCCGAATCCCCTGCATTGCAAGTGGATTCTTTATCACTGAGCCACTTGGGAAATCCAATCACACATGGCATCCCCATGTGACCTACACCTCCTTGTGAAGTTGGGTGGGCAGACAGGTGTCATTCTAGCTAATGACTACCCCTCAGATTGCTCCCTGCTTCATTTTCTTATGACTCTGGGGAAACAGGAGCTTTCACACCTCCACTATGAACGCTCACTCCTTGCATGAAGTGCTTTCCATTCTCGGCTTACCTGCAGAGCCAGCAACTGCTTTACAGAAACCTTGGTCTATTCAAATAACCAAATATGACTTTGCTGAAAGATTCTCATTCACAGGAGTTTCTGCTCTGATCATTTTGGGAGCAGGAGACAAATGTTTAAGGACAAGGTTCTGATGTGGCATTGGAGTGGGAAAATGAACATTAAAAAAATTCCTAGACACTGACTTCAATTTTTCTGCAAATTGGAAAACGACTGCAATTATTCTTTAAATAGAAAGTTATAGAAACAAACCTTTTCGTTTTACAATGAAAACCACACAGACTTAGAATAAAATCCATCTGGAGAAAAAAAAAAAGGCATTAATTTAAATTCACTGTGAAATAGAATGGCTTAATATTAGAACCTCTCCAGTGCGCACGTTTTGATAAGGGAGAGAGAATGTCCCAGAGAAAATAAGAGGAACTGCATTTATTGAGTGATTAATATGGATCAGGAGCTTTTATACATGTTATCCCATTTTCTCTGCACTGCAGTTACTTTGCAAGTTTTGTTGATGTGAAACTGAGGCTCAGAGAAGTAAAGTAATTTGCCTAAGATAACACGGCTAATAAAGAGTCAAGTTAGGGTTTGTTTGTTTTTTAATTACATTTTTGTTTCTAAATCTGCTTACACGAGTGAAAGCTATATATGAAAATCCCTGAAACACTGAGAGGTCACCCACAATATCTAAAGATAACTACCTTCATTTCTATGTACACACATGTGCACCTACACACACATGCACTCACGTACACACGTAAATGGAATCATAGACGCTATTATACATCTGCTTTTTCACTTTCTAATGCGTTCTAATGTATTCTAATCATGATTCTCTGTATTTCACACTATTTTCCATTGTCTCATAATTTCTCCATTGCATTGCTGTACCAAATTCTATTTAACCATTCCTCTAATGGACAATTAGGCTGCTTCTAATTTCTTTCTATTATAAACAACGATGTAATGAATATTCTTGCAAATAAATCTTTGCCTGCATCCAGAATTGTTCTTTAGGGTAAATTCCCACAAATAGAATTTCTGGCTCAAAAAATATGAACATTTTAAGGCATATATATGCATATACAAATACACACACACACTTACATATATATAGCAAAATCACACTCCAGAAAGGTTGCAACTAGACTAAATCAGTGTGTGCAAGCTCCCCTTTCCTCAAAACTCTAATGCTGGCATCATCTTTTTTTTTAATGGCCAATTTTTAAAAACTGTAAAAATGAAAAAAATGACCTCTTGTCCAAACTCTTACTTCCTTAGCAGTGATAATGAGTTGTTTTCCTATTTCCTGACCATTTGCATTTCTTCTTTTGTGAATTGTCATTTAATTTTTTTTTTTTGTCCATTTGATAACCAGGGCAAATCATCCTTTGCTTTAGTGATTTATAAACATTCTTGATGTATTAAGATGATCGCACCTATTTCATGTTGCAAATATATGCCCCAATTCATATCAAGCTCTTTTTCTGGTTCACAGTGGTTATTTGCTAGAGTAAAACTTTAAAATTTTAGATTTTGACAGACTCACAGACTTAGGGAACAAATTTATGTTTACTAAGGGGAAGGATGGGATGATGGGAAAGTAGGGAGTTTGGGATGGACAGGTACACACTGCTATATTTAAACTGGATAACCAACAAGGACCTACTGTATAACACAGGAAACTCTGCTCAGTGTAATGTGGCAGCCTGGATGGGAGGGGCGTTTGGGGGAGAATAGGTATGGGTATATGTATGGCTGAGTCCCTTTGCTGTCCACCTAAGACTATCGCAACGTTGTTAATTGGCTATACTCCAATATAAAATAAAAAGTTTTTTTTTATTAGATTTCAAATGCACCAGTCAATCTTGAAAATTCCATCTTTGACTGTAACTTATTAATCAACATACACATTATTCTAGTATCCTTACAAATTTTTTAAATAACACTTTAATGCACCCCAAAGTTTAATTTCCAAACTGTCAATAACTCATTGACTGAAACCGTTCCCCTCACTTTACTGTATCCTAAGCTGTTACATACATTGAGCCTGCTGTGCGGGTCACACTCTGCTCCTTTGATTCACTTGGCTCCAAACCAGGGCCACCTGCATGAATCATCTTAGGTTTATAATGGGCTTTCTACTTCTCTCTGACCACAGAGCCTGTGTTTTTCCACGCAACCCATCTGGGGCTGCAGGGAAGGAATTGTCATCTTGCTAAGGTTGGGGGAAAAGCTCTTACAGAAACATAGTTCTGTTTCCCACGGGTCTCCAGAGCTGGTCTTCCCGAGGAACGTGAAAAGGACAGAAGACTGAACTGCAGATACCAAGTTGAGGCTCGTGTTTGTGGAGAGTCAAAAAGACCCATCCCGTCTTAAAAATACGAATGAATGAATGCTAATGGAGGGACGTCCATGTTAATGGATGTGCTGAGAGTCTTGCTGGTGAAACTGAAGGCGTTAGTCACTCAGTCATGTCTGACTCTTTGTGACCCCCATGGGCTGTAGCCCGCCAGGCTCCTATTTTCATGGGATTTTCCAGGCAAGAATACCGGAGTGGGTTGCCATTTCCTCCTCCAGGGGATCTTCCCTGCTCAGGGATCAAACTTGCATCTCTTACATCTCCTGCATTGGCAGGTGAGTTCTTTACCACTAGTATCACCGGAAGCCCTAACGGAGGGACATCCATGTTAATGGGTGTTAACATGTGCTGAGAGTCACGCTAGCCTCTGGCGAAATGGAGGTGAATAAGAAGAGATACTTGGCTTTAAGAAGGTCACAGAAATCAGAGGCACCAACCTCATCTCATGGCTGAGCATCTCTCAGCAGGGGCCACCAGCCTCCAAGCTCAGGACCCATGCTGCCCTGGCTTCCAAGGAGCCAGGAACTACTCAAGCAACCCGTCTTTCCTTCCTCCAGCGAGTTTGCCAGTAAATCAGCTCCCTACTTTCCACAAAGTGCTAAAGAATTTTAGTTTGTGCTCTAATTGTTAACATGGGTCAAACATAACAAACTAAAAACACAATTACAAACCCAAATTTAATAATTTTTAAAAATCAGCATATCATGTTCCCTCTGAAACTTCCCAAGGGATAAACAGTGCTCCTTCCCTGATGGTTGAAGCCCTGAATAATGCTGACCTGTCCTGAGGTCAATGAGCTTCCCAGGTGGCGCTAGTGGTAAAGAATCTGCCTGCCAATGCAGGAGATATAAGAGATGTGGGTTCCATCCCTGGGTTGGGAGGACCCCCTGGAGGAGGGGGGCATGACAACTCACTCCAGTATGCTTGTCATGGAAAATTCCATGGACAGAGGAGTCTGGCAGGCCCACAGCCCATGGGGTCCATAGAGAAGTGTGTGTTGGATACTGGACAGATTCCCCAAATGTTCAAATATCTTAGACTGTCTGAGGTTCCCAGAGTAAGGTCTATAGCACTCAGATAGCAAGTCTTTTGTCTTGCCCACAAACGTGAGTCTGAACCTGAAACAATTTTTCAATCCTCCAGTGACACCCACTCCTTACTAAATCCTGTTAGAGTCTCTAAAAGAGTCCAGACCCTAGTCAATCTCGTCAGTGAAAGGTCCACATAAAAGCAATTATATGTTTCTGCTCTGAGTGGATATTCCCCTGCATTTTTCATATTGGAGACAAGAGTTTGGGGCATGGATCTTTGCTTTGCGTAAACTATAAGTGCTAGGGAAGAGCATCAAATTTTAGAAAGGTTACACACTTTCATGTATCAACTCAAAATGGTGAAAAATGAAGGACTCAAAATTTCATCTTTTCTTTGTTTCCAAGGAGACTCGCAGTTTTATATCACTGTATTCTATTATTCTGTAAGTAAGAAAAACATACACTTCCCCCTCCCCCATAAAGAAATAAAGCTCATCACTCATAGGAATGAGGGTTTGGAATCCTGTTCTCCATTTCACAGACTAACAGAATCACAGACAAGAAGGGTCCTGGGAAGCCACCTGGATCTATCAACCCATTTTGCCAACAGAGATGCTGGCCCCTTATAAGGTTAGGTTATGTCAAGGTCATATGTCAGCTGGCAGCTGAGCAAGGGCAGCAGCTTGGGTCTTTCCCATCATCCTGCCTCCCTTCTTGCAGTTCAGGACGAGATTCCAAACAAAGCCAGGAATTCATCATCGCACAGCGGCAAACCAGCAGCCCGCTTTTGCCATTGTTCACAATACAACTGCCAAAACAGTTTGACAGCGCCAGACACAGAGCTCGTGACCCAAATCATGTCTTCTCATTAGAGCTCTGATTTTCTTCCTCCCGGTGTAATTACCCATCTTATTCAGAGATGTCGAACCGTGGGTGCTTATGAGGGTAAAGACAGGCCACTCCCAGGAGTCTGAGGTTCTAGGCACAGGAGTTGAGTCAGTAATAATGTACAATGCATGTGTGGTCAGTCACTTCAGTCGTGTCTGACTCTGCGACCCCATGGACTGCAGCGCGCCAGGCTCCTCTGGTCATGGGATTCTCCAGGCAAGAATACTGGGGTGGGGTGCCATTTTCTCCTCCAGCAGATCGTCCCGAGCCAGGGATCAAATCCACACCTGCCGCAGCTCCGGCACTGCAGGTGGATCCCTTACCAGTGAGCCACTGGGGAAGGCCGACAATGTAAAAACGAGCTACTATTTAAAAGCACTGACCTTGCGCCTGGCCCACACACACAGACTGTCTCCTGTAAATCCCTGCAAAACACCAGAAGTGGGTGTGATCATTATCCCCACACCTCATCTGACAAACGAGGCACAGAGGCAAAAGCCCGTCCAAGGCTATTTAAAAGGCTATTTAATCCAGACGCAGAGAGATCCTTAAGCAGGGCCACTGGCCTTGGGCCCTGCCCCACCCCCCACCACCCCCAGCCCCGGGTGGAAACCCAGGGGAGTGGGGTGGGACCACTTGCTGATTTGCCCACTTCCTGCCACCTTGTTTCCATGACAACAGAGCTGTTTCACCAAGGTCAGTCATACACTTCACAACCCTAAGGGGTCCCCTGACTCAGGACTTTTTAAAGAGGACAGAAAGTTTGGCTGAGATGGGTTGAACCCACAGGTAGAATGGAAACTAATGTTAGGTTAAAGGCTGAAACCACTGACATTGAGCTAAAGACATGAGCACGAGTCTCCAGGTTAATCTTCCCCTCCTTCCTCTCCCCCTTTGAGCTCTCAAGCATCTGGCTCAGGGGAAAGGAAGAGTCAGACAAACCTAGACTCAAATTCAGCCCCAGCCACGAATCGGGCTTCCCAGGTGCCACTGGTGGTAAAGAACATGCCTGCCATGCAGGAGCCGTAAGAGACACGGGTTCGATCCCTGGGTTGGAAAGATCCCCTGGAGGAGGGCACGACAACCCACTCCAGTGTTCTTGCCTGGAGAATCCCATGGACAGAGGAGCCTGGCGGGCTACAGTCCATGGGGTCGCAGAGTCAGACACGACTGAAACGCCTTAGCATGCACACAGCCNCCTGGGTTGGAAAGATCCCCTGGAGGAGGGCACGACAACCCACTCCAGTGTTCTTGCCTGGAGAATCCCATGGACAGAGGAGCCTGGCGGGCTACAGTCCATGGGGTCGCAGAGTCAGACACGACTGAAACGCCTTAGCATGCACACAGCCAGGCCTGACGATCATTTCCAACCCATCTCTCCACAGACAGCTACGGCGGCCCCAGCTAAGTGGGGTGGGAGCGTCGTCCTGTCACTCCCTGCCTCTTGTGCTGCCCATTCTGGGCTCCTTCACAAGACGTCCCGTGCTTTCCTTGTTCCAAGCCGGTCCAGGCTGTGAGCCCTTCTCTTGGACTAGGAACTTATGACGCTTTGCAGAAGCACCTTAGCTCTTTGCTTATTTGCAGGCTCAAAATGCACACCGGGTACTGACTCTTTACCCAAAGAACAGCGAAAGGAAGTGTCTCTGCCCGAGGCAGCCGTGACAGGGCCTCTGCCGACAGCTGTCTCTTTGGGTGGCTTTGCTCTGGGTGTGTAGACTGGGTTTGTTGTGGGTGTGGGGTCCTGCCTGCTGCCTTCCTCCTGCAGCTCCGAGCTCTGCCCCTGCATACGTGGAGGTTTCCCGCTGGATGTCCCAACACGATCACGTCTAGCATCTCCACCGCCACTCACTCCCTGTCCCATGAGCCCTGGACATGTAAATACAGAATGACTTCACACCCCTGCTCTGGCTAGTGTGTAGCATGGGCCTGCATGTGGCCATACGTGTACCAAAAGGCCCTCTTAGCTCCTGTGGCTCAGGACGCATGGGAGCCTAGCCCCGCTCTGACGCATGGCCATTCTCTGGACCTGTCTGCAGAGGCAGAGACAGTTTCCCTATGTCACACGCGTGTTACAGTGAAGAAACGGGGACGGGGCAGAGAGTTTCAGATGAAAGGTTTAGGACGTGGCCCTTCCATCGGCTGACATTAATGGGCCAGATATCTTCCCTGAGGCTCTATAAACATGGCGGAGGTGTTGCAAATGCAATTCCTGGTTCTTACTGTTTCCATTTTCAGGTTTACAGGACATTTACAAATGAAGGAGCTGCACATCTGCAATTCCATTTCCCCCTGGAAGCACAGATGCGCACCATCTTTGCCTTTTGGTTCACCCCTCCCCCTGCCCAAGTCACCACTCTCTCCCTCTTTGCAATTTCTCTTTCAGCATGGTGACATGCTCCCATTTCCTTCTCCAATGCATGAAAGTGAAAAGTGAAAGTGAAGTCACTCAGTCATGTCCAACTCTCAGCNTGCAATTTCTCTTTCAGCATGGTGACATGCTCCCATTTCCTTCTCCAATGCATGAAAGTGAAAAGTGAAAGTGAAGTCACTCAGTCATGTCCAACTCTCAGCAACCTCATGGACTGCAGCCCACCACGCTCCCCCATCCATGGGATTTTCCACGCAAGAGTACTGGAGTGGGGTGCCATTGCCTTCTCTGGTAAAAATACATCATCCCTCCCAAATCTTCAGTAACTGATAAATTTAATTAACGGCAGAACCATCTAGACCCAAGGGCTTCCCAGAGGGCGCTAGTGGTAAAGAACTCACTTGCCAAAGCAGAACACATGAGAGATGCAGGTTTGCTCTTGGGTTGGGAAGATCCCCTGGAGGAAATGGCAACCCTGTATTCTTCCAGTATGCTTCCCTGGGAAATCCCATGGACAGAGGAAGTCAGCAGGCTATAGTCCATGGGGTCACAAAAGTCAGGCACAACTCAGCGACTAAACAACAACAAATGATGACAAAAATAGCAGTGTCACTCAATATGAACGATTATGACCATTTTTACATAGTGCTGTGGGAACACGGGAAACTACCTCGGCCTTGGGGAAAGCAGAGAAGGCTTCCTGGAGGAGGTGACATCTGAGCAGTGTCCTGCTGAAGAAAAAGTCAGGAAAGTGTGTCCCAGGAAGAGAAAACAGCTGAGACAAAGACAGAGGCACAACAGCATGGGGTTTATCAGAGGAGACACAGGTGGTTCCTGTGTGGTTAGATCATGGAGAAACAAAAGGATAGATACAAGCTTTTAAGGGGTGGACCTGTCCTGTGGTTGAGTAACCTAGGTGGTTACAAGTTGCCTACATGTCAGACTAGCCAGGAATCTGATTCTTAGTAGAATCACATTGTTACAGATTCGCATCTTTAAGGGCTGAACCTTGAGAGAATCATAATTAAGAAATTTAGGAGCAAAGAAGCTAAGTGCCTTGCCAAGCAGTCACAGGGCAATTTAGGATGGAGCCAGTGACTTTAAGTTGGTGGTGATCAGCTCAGGGTTCACAGAGCAGGGACACACATAGGATTTCCAGGTGATGTCACCAATTATGAGTGTCTTATTGGCCATGAAAAGTATGCTCCCAAATATAAACCACAGCATGATTTTGAGTGGCTTTTATTACTTTTTTTTCTATTTTTCTCTATTTGCCAAGAAGTTCCATCATGAATATGCATTACTTCTGCATCAAAAAGGTACATACTGGTAAGGGAAAAAAATAAGTCTTTTTAGTGCTTTAGACACTAAGAGGCTTTCTCTCCGTGGCTCTGTGAACCTGTCCTAAAATGGATTTCACATAACAGGGATGAGCATCCAAAAGAGGCTCCCGCTAAGCAAGAAGAGCCAGGCAGGAAGGCAAGTTTTCATGAATGTATTTATTTCCAATTGAATCTCTACTACCTTACAGTTTAAGATCCATTCTTTGGCTTCTAGGTGACTTCTTTCTAAAATAAGATACGTTGCTGGCCCTTCACATGAAATGTGTGTATTGTTGTGATGGTATATTCACCAGTGAGAATTTAGTAATAGCTCTTAGAAAATCTAAACCATCCCATCTAGGTATTTAGGCCATGGAAATAATTAGAGATGTGCATAGAAGTTGTGAGTAGGTCACACAGAACATTGTATCTGGTGATGCATTTTTGGTGAAAGAAATAAAGAAGTGGGTGGGGGAGTAAAGGGTCAGAAATTGCTGGGACTTCCCTGGTGTCCAGTGGCTAAGATTCCAAGCTCCCAGTGCAGGGGGCTGAGGTTCAATCCCTGGTCAGGGAACTAGATCCCACAGGCTGCAACTAAGAGTTCTCATGCCAAAACCAAAGAGCCCAGGAAATAAATACATTTGTTTTAGAAAAAGAAATTGCCTAAAATAGCTGTATGTCTAATAATTAGGTGTTGGTTAAACTAGCATACATAAATATCCTATTATAAACTACTTGTGTCCATGCATATATGATGCAAGCAGATTATAAACACTGTGAATTTGGTTTTCAAGAACATCTGCGTGTGTGTGTGTTCATGTGCTCAGACACAGGACCAGAGAACTGTGCCAGCCTGGTGATTTGTGGGTCCTGGAATCACAGACAATCTTCATCTCCTCCCTCATATTTCTGTATTCCCCTAAGTTTCTACAAACAACACCCTTCTTCCACCATCAGAATCTTCACAAAATGTGCTCTGCAAAGGGCATTGTTTGGACTTAGAAAACTGTCAAGAAAAATAGAATTAATCTTTTCTATGTGTGCCTACAGTGGGTTAGGCACTGTGTTATGTGCTAGAGACACAAGGAAGAGTCAGATATGGTTCCCAAGTCCTTGAGCCCAGAGTCCAGCGGAGGAGGCAAATTTAGAGAAATACAAGTAAGTATTGCATAGGATGATAAATAAGAGGGCTGCAGAAAGCCAAGGGAAAAATCACTCACTCTTCACAGGCGTTAGGACAAAGGGAGGAGAGGAGCAAAACCATCAAAAAGAAAGGCATCTTTAGGCTGGGCTCTGAAGGGCTATTTGAGGTGGGCTCCGACAGGGAAGAGGAATTCATTAGGAGAGCTAGATCAAGGTAAGGCTTTCCTTGTAGCCAGAGCAGCGTGGACAAGGGGAGGAGAGCAAGGCAGGCTCAGTGTGGGGGAACAAGGAGGAATACAACGGGGCAAAGTCCCGCATGGCCACTAGCAATCCTGGACTCCATCCTGTGGGCAAAGAGGAGCCCACAGCAGATTTGGGGAAAGATCATTCAGCAGCAGTACTGAAGACAACCTCCATCAGGCTTCAGCAGAGAACACTGACTTGGCCAAATCATCTTTTAATAGTTAGGTGTCTCTGGTGGTCATTTTTTTTCCCCTTCGGATGGTAAGATTACGGATCATTCCCTTATGTTCCTATTTCCCCCCTTTTTTAATATATGCTACCCTGTTGCTAAGTTAGTTTCATCATTTAAAACACTGGGGGAGGGACTTCCCTGGTGGTCCAGGGGCTAAGACACCAAGCTCCCGATGCAGGGGGCTGGGGTTTGGTCCCTGGTCAGGGAACCAGTTCCCACACGCTGCAGCTGGAAGTCCTCCTGCCACAACTAAAGATCACATGTGACCACAGCTACGACTCGTTGCAGCCAGAGAAATAATTTTTTAAATATTGGGGAACATAATTTTATAAACAAAGTTTTTCATTTTCTCATGCGATCTCGCCTCACGATTGAACAGTATATATCAGGTTGGAAATAAATTTTCCTGGAAAAAAAGTTTCCATCAGCCAGCTCATTAAACACTGACTCCGGAGGAAATCACGGCCGCTTCTCCATTTGCTTCTAGATTTTCAGCCATGCGTCTTCCATGTAGGTATGAACACCCCAGGTAGACACACTTGGAGCGTGTCCTTTTCATCTTCCATAAGCATTTGCCCAATGTTGTCATCTGTTCTCTGAAGTTCTATGGCAAATGGGCCTTTAATCGCCCATGAGCAGATGCTCCATCGTTACTAACATTCCCCCACCAGCAGACGGGTAGTTTGCTTTGAATGTGTTAAAATACAGCTTCCACGAACCTCTTTATGTGTCAGTGTATTTCCTTGGAATTGTTACTAGAAATGAGAATCTGTGCTAAGGGGGAATAGAAGGCATCCCAAAGGAGTTAGGGGATAAAGACGTTTTTTAAAACTCTTCATGCATACTGCCAAAGCTGCTTTTGTGTGTGGGGTGTTTCAAATCACACTCCCCAAGGAATACGGCTTTTTAACTGTTGCTCTTTTGCTCTCTTTCATGACGACTGGCCTGGATTTTCACTGTCTGTCTGCCAACCAGGGGGTAAGTGGTCCTCAGTTGCCTCAACTAAGGGAGACAGTGGGGCAGGGAGGCTTTGCAGCTAAAATATTTATTTCTTCTATGACAAATAAATTTGGAATTAAGAGTCTGGACCATTAGTTTGAGCTATTGCATGTGCAAACAACATTTATTTTCAGCCCCCTTCCTTTGGCTCCATTTTTTTTTCAAGGTGAAACCAAGCATGAGACAAATCTCTACAACATTTCTCCCACACACCCACACACAAATCTCATTTTCTGCCAGATTTAAAATGCAACAGTTACAGAGCGGTGCCTATTATTCTAGTCAACATGGTGCCCTTACCCAGAAGTCTGGTCACCATTATATATAATTTATGAATCCAACCCAGAAACAAGGCAAAGAAAAAAAATGAACATAGACTGCGGTGTCTGTGGTAATGAAACCGCTTTTCTGTATCACGTCCCCACGAGTTCAGGCTCATTTCCATTTCTCGATTTCTTCCCAAATTTGTTACCCCAGTGACTGACGCGTCAATTACAATTTCCTCCCCACGCTCGCGCCCATGTTGTCCAATAAATGTCATGGCCTTTTGCTGCGCTGTGCACTTATTTTCCAATTACTGTGGGTAAACAGGGATGAGCAAGCAATTGAAGGGAAGCTTTTAAATCATTTGATTTGGTCCTGAGCAAGATTTCAGAGATGGAGACATAAAACATCAAGGCCGTCGTCTCCAGCAATGACAAGAGTTGAGAGCAACTGCCTCCAAATCACGCTCTTTTGCAAAGAGCCATTTCCACTGGGACATCTTTACCCCCAGGTGGATGGACATCAAGTGCCAAAAAAGGCAGGCCTCCCAGTCTGTCAGAGGGACGCCCTCATTTGTTTTAATCCTGAGCTGGTGCCCATCAGCCTCTTTCAATCTCCATTAGCAGGCTGGAAATTTGTTTAGAAAGCCGACAGGTACTATTGGGGGGATTAATGACTGCTGATTTATGAATATTGAGGCACATTTCAATAATCAGACGCAGAACCGTCACTGGCGGCTGCAACCGGCTGTCCCTGCCAGGACAGTCTACGGCAATCACTCAGAGTCAGTTAAATGATTCTGATTTATGACCTTAACCTTCAGGGTCCACTCCATTTGCTCTCTTGGTGTGTAAATTCTAAAAATGCAATTCCCTCCACCTCCAGAGAGCCAATTTGAGTCAACATTATGCATGAACCGAGAATGCGGGAATTCTCAGATCTCTTATCTCAACTCATTAAACTTGCACCGAACATCTTGCAATTAAAATTTCATATAGATTTCCTCTTATGATTGACATTTGGCCTTGATGAAATGAGTTCAAATTTGGTCTCTCGAAAGACCTGGAAAGAGGGAGATGGGTCTGGACATTGTTTCCAATGAGACAATGATGGGGCACTAATACCTTGATTAGCATTTCGAACAGACTCTTCGGGAAGGGCTGCCTCCACTGCTCAGCGAAAGATGTTGGGGAGCCAAGCCAAGAATGAGAAGCTAAGCCAGTCTGCTCGCTTTGTTTGGCAATAATGAAACAAGAGACTCAAGGACTCAGAACAGGAAGCAGCCTTATAGATTCCACAGAGCAAGACTGCTATACTTTAGACACAGAACCTGGTACCCAGAGGGGAAGAACTTCTCCAACATGGCACAAAGGTGGGTGTTTGTGAACCCCTTCTTCCTGGAGTGGGTAGCCTTTCCCTTCCCAGCCTAGGGATCAAACCCAGGTCTACCGCATTGCAGGTGGATTCCTTACTAGCTAAGCCACAAGAGAAGCCCAAGAATACTGGAGTGGGTAGCCTATCCCTTCTCCAGCAGATCTTCCCAACCCAGGAATCAAACAGGGGTCTCCTGCATTGCAGGCAGATTCTTTACCAACTGAGCTATCAGGGAAGCCACTGATAGAAAGCAAACTGAAATTTGAATAAGAATACCCAATTCTGTCCTTGGTCCTGCCTCAAATTTCATGTCTCTGACTGTACAATAGGAAGGGATCTCCCTGTAGTTCACAGGTTTCCCGTCAGAGTTCCACGAGACAGGGTGCATGAAACACATCTCATGCAGGAGCCATCTCAGTATCACTTGGGAGGTGAATTCAATTCGATTCTGAGCCAGAAGACTTGTCTCCCAGCCAGATGGAAGACGACACCAGGGATGCCCCCTGCAAACCTCACAGTCAAGTTGGAAGCAGATCAGCATTTGACTTATTTGCCTTTTTCCTGATTGGCCGGTGGAACCATAAACCCAACCCAAGCCCAAAGTGAAAACATTCAGTCATTAGCCAATAGGCTTCATGGATTGAGGCCAACTGCTGATTACCATGTGGATTCCAAACACCAGGCAGAACTGCACTGAGAACATGGCAAGACTTCAGCAAACAAGGACCCATCAGGCAGACAAACACTTTAGGAAGGTTCTCCGGCACCACAGGTAGAGCCCTGCTCCCTGGGAAATGTGCCCACCTCGCAGAGGAGATGGAAGGGCATCTATCCAGTTGCTAAGCCAGTGGTGGACAGACAGAAAGGACACAGTGCGTTACCATGGACCATCCTTCTCCACGTACAGTACCCCCCTCAGGATGTTACCTCCTCCTCCAACTCACCAAGCAGAAGTGGATGGAATAGAGGGGTAGAGAAGGATTGGTAAATGTATGCAGGGCGTACAGCTCAGCACACAGCCATAGTTCGTTTCTTCCATCAGTGAGTGAGCATTTGGTTAGTACACAGGTTCTAGGTAGGGGGCTTCACCAGTGGCTTGGCAGTAAAGAATCTGCCTGAAATGCGGGAGATGCAGGTTTTATCTCTGGGTCTGAAAGATACCCTGGAGAAGGAAATGGCAACCCACTCCAGTATTCTTGCCTGGAGAATCCCATGGTATGGCAACCCACTCCAGTATTCTTGCCTGGGAAATCCCATGGACAGAGGAGCCTGGTGGGCTATACTCCATGGGGTTGAAGACTTGGCAACTAAACAACATCTCGCTGTACTCACGCTCCCCAGGACCTAGTTAAGGAAAGCCTGCCCTAAGAGACTCACAAACCACAAATGTGTCTTCCCTAGAAGAATGTAGGCTCCTGGAGGGTAGGGTCTGCATTTGTGATTTCTTTTCTCCCATCCTCTCCAGGTGCCAAGCGCAGCACCTCATGGTACATCCTGAAGGATCCTGTTGCCTTGACGACCAGCGTTGAATTGCTATTTCAGTTCTCTCTCTCCATCTCTGGAGCCCCAGGAAAGCAGCAAATGCCACAAGGCATTCGTCTGAGCGTGCAGCATTTTTGGCAAAGTGGTGTTAATAATGTCCAGCTCAGCTCATCAACCAGAGCTCCCTGAGACAGGCAGGATGAGATGCCGCTGGTGACACATCGCCGAAGCTGCCTTCTGAGAGTCTGCTGCTAACAGAAGTGCTTTGTCCTCTTTTATTTTTCCAGCTAATTTAGAAGGTAGGAGGCGGTGCTGCGTTGTTTATGGCCTTGTATTTGGAGGTAATATGACCCCTCCAGTGAGTAACTTCAGTCTCTGTCACACCATCTGTTTTGTCATCGTCGACAGCTCCACTGGGCTTGTGGAGCACTGTATGGGGATGCTGAGGCCCAAGGGTGTTCTTCGTGCCTCTAATTATAAGGAGAGCACGACTTCCACCTGGTCCCAGGGAAGGAGACTCAGATGGGGCTTCCTCCCTCCTCAGCCAAGTGCTAGAGGCAGCTCCTTCTCTCTGGGCCCTGGGCTGTTGCCCCTACGTGCTGCAGTGAGCCTGTGGGCTCTGCCAGGGATGGAAAGAAGCTGAAAATTCTTCCTAATAGCACCAATATTGCCACGAAGCTCAGAGAAACAGACTTGGCCAACAAGTGGAGGGGGTATCTATGGTTGACTGATTAGAAAAGGCCAAATACAGACTTCTCTGGTGGTCCAGTGGTTAAGACTCGGCTTCCACTACAGGGAGCATGGGTTCAGTCCCTGGTTGGGGAACTCAGAACCCACATATTGCCAAAAAATAAGAAGAAAGAAATGGACAAATAGCTGTACTGTGACAGATAAGCAATATTTGTGATGGACTTTTATCATGGCTTATCTTCCTGGTTTTCAGCAGCAGAAACTGTTGGTGCCATGCTGTGTGTTTATTCCTATTATCTTGTGACTTCATGACAAGTTATATGCCCAAGACCTGGCGGCTGAAACACTAATCATGAACTTGGTTCACAAATCTTCGATTTGGGCAAATCCGCAGGAACTGGAGGACCCAGTTCCAGCTGGTGCACTCACTTGGCTACAAGTTGGACCGCAATACACTACTGGTTGTTGGCTGGTAACTCAGCTGAGATTCATTGGAGGACCTTTGTTCCTTTTCTTCTGGGCCCCACCATGGGGCTACTTGGGCTTCCTCATAGCATGGTGGCCCAGGACCAGGCTAGGAGGTCCAGGAATAAAGAATAAAGCTGCCAGTCTTTTAAGCTCTGAGTCTGGAAATGCACAGCATCACTTCCACCATATTTTATTGTCCAAGCAATCCAGAGCCCTCCCAGGTATAAGGGGAGGTGCCATACACCCCATCTCGCAGTGAGAAGAGTTTCAAAGAGCATACGGTCATCTTTTATCCGCTACAGTGCTCAACACTCACAGGTGATTTATGAAACACCCTCAGTTTGGTCCATGTGAGCTGGTACCAAAAATAGCTGTGATGTCAGTGCTCTGTACAAACCCCCATCTGCTGAGAGTTTAGCTAAGCTATTGCTGCCTCAGCATCCATTTTGTTGAACCAAATGTCTTTCAGGGGCCTGAAACTGACATTAACCCTTTAAGGGGTTATGGAAAAACCTGAACAAAAATTTTTTGCCAACCCAATATATATGGCATATAACATTATATATTTAATGTATTATATCATTATTATATTAGCAAGTACATCCCCTAGTAACCGACTACAGAGTCGCAAGTAAATGTACACTCCTGATATGACTCTTCCAAAAGTCCCAAATGATAAACAGTCTCCTCCACCTCCCAGGGCCTTCGCTTTATAAGCACCTTAAATAAGACCCCCAAGAAGCTTATCAAAATCCTGCTCTTTTGGATTTCAAATGACCAATGTGAACTTAGTCCAGGAACCCCAAAGCACACCATCGATGAGCTCTAATAAAGCCATGTGCCCCAGATCCATTCTCTCTCTCTGTCTGCCCACCATGGGCTGCCTTGACTTCCCCATGGGGCCCCTTGCAATCTGCCGTGTACCTCGTCTAGGACCGTCGAGTAATAACTTTTCCGTTTCAGTTCCCTCTGCTCTTTATTGAACCGAGCCTCATCACCCGACACCCTGGAGCTCTATACTTAACAAGTGTTAACAAGGTCAGAGCAGCATCTCTCAGGAGCAAACAGAGAGGCCCGTCCTTTACAAAGACCCCACTATGAGCCACTGCTCACCACAGCGGGATCTTTCCCAACCCCATCTCCCTTATTTTTCACAATGACTTGGGCCAGAGAGATCTGAGCTCTCATTTTACAGGAGAGTAGACTTAGCTCTGAAAAATTCAGGTGTTTCCAGGTCACACAGCTAGTACTGGGAGAGCCAGGATTCCAGCCCAGGCATGCGCGGTCCCCAAGGCTCTGTTTGTCCTACCTTGTCTGGGACAGTCTCACCTGAGCCAGAACATCTTTTGGTTCCTCTTGGGGGTTTCCTCCCAAAACCCCTGATAGCCCTTCTGAGAAGTGACAGGGTCCACACCCCTTTTCTACCTCCCCTCCCCCCACCATCGATCTGGTGATGCCTGCTGCTGATCTGGGGGGAGGCCAATCCCACATTGCACTGCTGGCTTCTGGCACCGGAAGCAGGCATTCCATGCCCTGGGACTCCCCCTCCTCCCTCTGGCCTGGTTCCTAGATGTCAGGGATCCCACTTAGCACTTCAGTTCTAGCTCTGAGGCTGGGGCCTTGTCCCCAAACCCCAGGCTTCCTGGCCAAACCCCTGAGACCCTGCCCAGCTCTGCCCACTATCCTCCTGGGTGGGATTATTGATGCAAGCTGCCTATACTCTCAGCACCAGACTAGGGTCCTTCCACAAGTAGCTGAGGTCCTCGTAAATCTTTCTATGGTGCCTGGAGAGCTGGCACGCCACCTGCCGCCATGAAGACTCACGTCCAGCTTATAGCCAGCCTTGGTGATCTTGGCACCTGCCCCCACCACACCTCTGTCATTCCAGCCTGTGCACAAGGCCTTCTGTCCAGCCTCTTCTGCAAAGTCTGACCAGTCCCAGCCAATTGATCTGAGCACCCAGCCTAGCATCGACGTGCCTCCAGGAAGGGGGAAATTGACAGGGAACGGGGAGAGAGGACCAGTATATCAAAACCTCTCTGAGCTGCAAACACATCACCTCCTGAGCCCACCCCACTGGAGGACCCACTCCAGATTCCCAAGAGCCACTTCACTCTATCCCCTGCTTCTTCCTCTCTGGGGTTTTCACCCTCTTCATGGTTCACCCTCTTCGATTATAAGCATCATTAGTCTCTCCCATCCCACAGTCTCTCCTCCCTGTTCCGAGCGACATCTACTTCCATACTCAGCGGCCCCAGTTCCCAGCCTTCTAGCTGCTCTGTGACCCAACAAAGTCTGCCTGCCTCCATGTCACTGCAACCACACTGGTCCAGTCACCACTCACTGCTAACCCCACAAATGCCTCAGCACGCTTGTCTTTCTAGAACCATCCCTCTTGCTCTCACCTCCTCCTCTTTTGGCTGCTGGGACTTTTCCCCTGGCTTCCACCTCTTTTTTGCTCCATCCTCTTCCTCCTCCCAACCCCAAGTGGCCTGCTCTCAGGACCCCCTCCTCAGCCCCTCTCCTCTCATTCACACTCTCACTCTTACCCCAGCCCTGCTGATAATGTGCTACTCCACAAGCCCAGCCCCAAGAGCTCTGCCAAGCTGCAAATCCAGATACCTATATCCCCAGGAGCCCTTAAGGTCAACTCGTTTCCAACTGAACTTGTCAGCTTTCCCCAGACCCCTGTCCTCAGCGATGCCCCACCCTCTCTCCAGCTGCCTAGGCCAGAGCCCCCTAACCCTCCCCCTCCGTCACAACCACATCCCAGCAGCACCCCATCCAGCCAGCACTATTTCCTCCCTCTGGAATCTGTCCTGCAGATTCCATCGTCATGAAAACAGCCTTTGTTCTCAAGCCCATCTTCAGGGCCAGATTCCTATAGCAAGCCACCTAAGAGTGTACCGGGTGGAAAAAGAGTCTGGCGTGACTGAGCAACTAAACAGCAGAAGCAAACTTGGTTTCTGCCTCTCAGAGCTCTCCATCCATCGCTCCCTCAGGTCTCTTTCTAAAAAAACCAATATGATCACCCCACTCCCAGCTTAAATCCACCACTGGCTCCAGGATGAGCTCTGAAAAAAATTCCAGATTCTTCATGAACTGGACCCTGAATTTTTCTCCAGCCTCATCTTTGTCCCCCATCATCACCCCACCCCTCACACTTGGCCTCCCTGTTTGCTCAGCGTGTCTACCCTCCTTCACTCCTGCTGCGGCTTCTGCTTGAAAAGTCTCCTCCATCACCTTGTTCTTACTCATTTTCTCAAACTTATAGGAAAGATAGCAGCTCCTCCAGGAAGCCTCCCCTGATTAGCACCCGAGTCATGTACATTTCCTGTGTTCTGACTCAACACACTGAACTGCCACTGCTTTATGTGTCACTCCAAGGAGACTGAGACCCCTGAGGGGAGAGACAGCCCCTGAGAGCATTCCATAAGAGTCAGAAATGTGAGTGAAAGGAGCCACAAGCACAGAGAATTACATGCAAACGCCCAGCAAAAAAAGTCAGGCATTTGTTCTGAACAACCAGTAACATGTAGAAATTTCCAGTGTCTCTTTCAGTCCCGGTAACCTATTGCTAGTTTGCCCTTCGTTTACGTTTGTCTACAACTGGCTGATCTTGTTGAAAGGCAGGGATGGAAGGGAAGATGTAGCAGAGAGTGTGGGCCACCTCTTCCCTCTGGGGATGTCTGCAGCTGTGGACCAGCGTTGTCACTGCTGGTTGTGTTAGGGGAAGCACACTGATTGAAACCGCCCACCCTGGCCAGGCACCATAGTAACCATTTGCATGAGTTGTTTTATGACAGGAGATCCTAATAAGGAATACGGAACTAATAAGCCACCACCAACCGGAAGAGTTCGGGAAAGGTCTAAAGGAGACACCGCGTGTCCGTCCACTTCCCAGAATCCCTCTTGCTAGCATCCATCTTGGCTGAGCGATGCGTGTGCCACCAGGAAAGACTCTAAATTAGAGCGATTGGCCAAAGACCACCCGGAAACTAGTCCCATCACCATAAAACCCAAGACTGCGAGCCACGCGGCAGAGCAGCTCTCCTGGGTTTCCTTACCCTACTACTCTCCACTCGGGTCCCCTTTCCCAATAAAATCTCTTGCTTTGTCAGCACATGTGTCTCCTCAGACAATTCATTTCCGAGTGTTAGACAAGAGCCCAGTTTCGGGCCCTGGAAGGGGTCCACCTTCTTGCAACAGTTGGAGTTTGTTTGTTCTAACTTGGTGCATCTGCAGGTGGCTGCAGCCCCAAAGGGTAGCTGGGAGGCAGATAACTGTAAGTCCTTCCTTCCAGGAGATGCTCTGGACATCTCTCTCAGTCTGCCTCACTCTTCGCCTCTTCCTCCTTCACCCCATCTTCCTCCTCCCTACTGCAAAGGGGAACTGCAGATTCCCTCCCAGTCTGTCACTGGCCCTGTTGGAGGCAGGAAAAGTGAGATTGTAGTCGCTCAGCTGTGTCCAACTCTTTACAACCCCATGGACTGCAGCCCGCCAGGCTCCCCTGTCCATGAGATTCTCCAGGCAAGAATACTGGAGTGGGTAACCATTCTCTTCTCCAGGGGATCTTCCCAACCCAGGGATCAAACCTGGATCTCCAACATTGCAGGTGGATTCTTTACCATCTGAGCCACAAGGGAAGCTCCCTGGAGGCAGGAAGCCCATATGTATTTCAAGGTTCCTTGAACAGGCACTAGGCCAGGTGCTGACCGTTCATGAGTCACTCATCTTTGCAGGATTCCTAAGAAGCACAGACCCTTAGTCCCATCTTCAACTGAGCCGATTTTTGGGAAGTGGCATTACTTGTTCAAAGTCACAGGGTGAATAAATATCATGGCAGGAGTCCAGGATGGTTGTTTCTAGATTCTGCACTTCCCCTAAGTCCTCTGTTGGTCCCAGAACCATCTCTGGTTTCCTCAGCCTGTGAGCGCAATGAAGTCACTTTAACATGAATACCAGATTACCACCACTCTTCAGCAACACTGGCTTACTTGGAACCTCACGCCTACCCCCTCACAGTCTTTCCAATATAATTCTGGAAATTCACATCAAAATCCAAATGCATCACATGCTGCCACTCCCAACTATTAAAACATGGCACCATGGACTTCCCAGGCGGTTCAATGGTTGGGAATCCACCCACCAATGCAGGGAGCAGGAGTTTGATTCCTGATCTGAGAAAAGCACACGTGCCTCAGGGCAACTAAACCTATGTGCCACAAGTACTGAGCCTGCTGCATGAAAGCCTGTGCTCTGCAACAAGAGAAGATATCACAGTGAACATCACAACTAGAGAGCAGCCCCCACTCACCACAACTAGAGAAAGCCCTCGCGCAGCAACAGAGACCCAGTGCAGCCCAAACATGACACCAAAACTCTACGGGCCAAGGGAACCCCTGGAAAATCTTCCAAATCTGGGGCAACGGGAGGCAGAGGTGACATAAATCATATATCAGACAGGCACGTGAATCCCAACTCCAGCGTTCTCAGATGCAAAACACAGCTCCCTGGGCCTCAGTTTCCTCTTCGGTACAATGNGACACCAAAACTCTACGGGCCAAGGGAACCCCTGGAAAATCTTCCAAATCTGGGGCAACGGGAGGCAGAGGTGACATAAATCATATATCAGACAGGCACGTGAATCCCAACTCCAGCGTTCTCAGATGCAAAACACAGCTCCCTGGGCCTCAGTTTCCTCTTCGGTACAATAGTTGGTGTGGGTGCAATAACAGCATCTGCTGGCAGGGGAGGGAGCATAAGGATTAAAGACCAGGTTTGCACAGTCTCTCAAATGTGGTAGCTCCTAAGTAAATAAGAAATCCTGGTTTAAAAATTGTTATTACTTTCACTGCTTTGGGGGCTCCCCTGGTGGCTCAGATGATAAAGAGTCTGCCTGCAAGGCAGGAGACCCAGGTTCAATCCTTGGGTCGGAAAGATCCCCTGGAGAAAGGAAATAGCAATCCACTCCAGTATTCTTGCCCAGACTGAGCATGCAATTCTAAATTCTAATTCTATGGGAACACAGTGTAAATCTTGCCACGAAATATGGATACCATGACCTGTCCCTCTATCACTGCAGCACTATTTCTCTCTGCCTTACAAACTTTTGGTTCTTGTGAATCCTAGACTACAAAAATCCCCAATAGGTATCACCATCCGAGCTTTACTCTGTTGATGCCAGGAACAGCGACTTAAGTGAGGGCCTCCACTCATTAGCATATAAACATACAATGGATTTTCTTTTTTCTCATTAGTGCTACAGCTCTTCTGTGATGTTCTTGTGAATCCTAGACTACAAAAATCCCCAATAGGTATCACCATCCGAGCTTTACTCTGTTGATGCCAGGAACAGCGACTTAAGTGAGGGCCTCCACTCATTAGCATATAAACATACAATGGATTTTCTTTTTTCTCATTAGTGCTACAGCTCTTCTGTGACGTCTGCCTGCCTCCCGGGCTTCTCTTTTGACAAGATGTAATTCAGTTGCATCGTTTCGGATTCAGCTCCACTGAAGGAAACAACCTTGCTCTTGTTGCTAAGGTAGCCCAGTTCATTCTACAATGTTCCTCTTGCTAAGGTAGCCCAGTTCATTCTACANCTCCCGGGCTTCTCTTTTGACAAGATGTAATTCAGTTGCATCGTTTCGGATTCAGCTCCACTGAAGGAAACAACCTTGCTCTTGTTGCTAAGGTAGCCCAGTTCATTCTACAATGTTCCTCTTGCTAAGGTAGCCCAGTTCATTCTACGATGTTCCCCTCGGATTTGAGGCTACACTCCCCTTTCTCTCCCACCTCAGTCCTAGCCAACTGGACACTGGGGGGTTGGAAGGGTGCACTTCTGTTGTCTCAGATGGACCACCACCCAGCCTCTTGCTGCTGGGGTGTCCTTAAGCAGCACTGTGATGGATTAAATGTGGATGTCCCCTTGACCATGGGGGAGCTTGCCACTGCTGGGCCACAAGCAAGGCTGCCTTCTGCACCACCAACGCCCACCCCCGCCCCCACATCCA
>SJYX01013596.1:168452-215356 GCA_006410675.1 Oreotragus oreotragus
GTGTATAAGAGACAGACCCAGCCTCTTGCTGCTGGAGTGCCCTTAAGCAGCACTGTGATGGATTAAATGCGGATGTCCCCTTGACCATGGGGGAGCTTGCCACAGCTGGGCCACAAGCAAGGCTGCCTTCTGCACCACCACCACCCGCCCCCCCATCCAGCACTCCTCCGCCCCCTCCTTTCCTTACTTCCTCTCTCCCTGCCCCCAGCCCACAGGGCAGCTCCACTGGTCAGCACCTGGGCAGGTAAGAGTCACTTTCCAACCTCTGATGTAGGCCTGGGAGGCTCTTCATGCACCCCAGCTGCCCTGGAAGACATAGAGAAGGCAAGAGAATTTTTTAGACACATGCCCACAGGGAGTGATGGCTCCTGTCCCAGAAGCTCCCTCTTCTACCAAAAGGCTCCATCCACCCTCATGGCCTCCACGCATCTTCTTCCGTGACTGGAAGCAGGATGGTGGGGGGTAGGGAGCAGGTTCTGCTGAGTTGACAACTCTCAGCCACCCCAGGGGGCAGTAGTGGACTCCATCGCCAGCCCACGGTTCTCTGAACTCAGAATTCAGGTCTTAACGAAGCTCCTTATGTTCTCCCCTGTGGCTTTCATAGGCAACCCTGGGAAACAAGAGTAACCCCCCAGGCTCCCTAGACCATCCTGTCCCACAGGGTTATGAGTTACCACCTGCAGACATCATCAGTGGGTGATGGTGGGGAGGGGTTTGGGAGTGGAGGAAACAAGGCAGTCAAGGAGGAGGCTGCTGGCTGAAGCCAAAGGTGACCCCGCCTGGGCCCAGACATTTCAGGGTTCAAGCCAGCGTCCACAGCAGAGCACTGCAGGTATGAAGCGTGCTCAGTTTGTGCTTAGCCACACAGTCATGTCTGACTCTTTGTAACATCTTGGACAGTAGCCAGCCAAGCTACAAAAATTGTCCAGGCAAAAATATTGGAGTGGGTTGCCATTTCCTAATCCAGGGTTCTTACTGACCCAGGGATCGAATCCACGTCTCTTGAATCTCCTGCCTTGGCAGGTGGATTCTTTACCACTGAGCCACCTGGGAAGCCATATAATGACAGTGCAGGAAGAGGAAGCAGGCAGCCCCAAATCCTGAACCAGAAGACTTTCCGTTCACTCTCTCAGCTGACCCTCGGTGTAATGGGGTAAACTCTGTCCCCCCCAGAACCCACATGTTGAAGCCCTAAGCCCCTGTGCCTCCGAGCATAACTATTTGGGGACAGAGACTTTAAAGACGTGATTAAGGTAAAAATGACGCTATTGTGTGGGTTCTGATCCCATGTGACATGTGTCCTGACAAGAAAAGGAAACTTGGACACAGAAAACCCTAGGAGGACACAGTAAGAAGGCGGCCATCTGCCAGCCAAGGAGAGAGGCCTCTGGAGAAACCAGTCCTGTCCATCCCTGGATCTCGGACTTCCAGCCTCCATGATTGGGGGAAATTGATGTGTGCTATTTAAGCCACCCAGTCTGTGGGGCTTTGCTGTGGCAGACGAGCCAACCAAACCCCTCAGGAATGGGTGGGGTTCCCAGTTACTTGAAGCTTACAGGCCAGCTGGCCCTAAACCAGCCTCAAGGAAAGTTTAGGAGGGTCAAGAAAACGTGAAAAGAGCCATGAAAAAGGCAAAGGAAGCTTCTCCAGGGGTCACGCCAACCAGACAGCAAAGGCAGCAGCTGGGGCCTCCACAAGGTTGAGAAAACAACGGTCCTCCTCTGGAAGGGGAGTGGCATGGCCTTGCTCCGCCTGATCCCCCAATCAGGAGTGGCCTGTGTCTTGTGATCTGTGCAACCACAAGTGTGTTCATTAAAAGAACTTAAATTCTCTCAGGGCTTCCCCGGTGGCTCAGTGGGTAAAGAATCCACCTGCAATGCAGGAGATGCAAGATACATGAGTTGGCATCCCTGGGTCAGGAAGATCCACAGAAAACACTTATGAATGAATAAATTTATTTATTGGTGGATAGTTTTTAATTTACTTATTTATTTTAATTGAAGGCTAATTACTTTATAATATTGTAGTGGTTTTTGCTATACATTGACATGAATTAGCCATGTGTGTACATGTGTCCTCCATCCTGAACCCCCCTCCCACCTCCCTCCCCACCCTATTCCTTAGGGTTGTCCCAGTGCACCAGCTTTGAGTTCCCTGTTTCATGCATCAAACTCGGACTGGTGATCTATTTCACATATGTTAATATACATGTTTCAATGCTATTCTCCCAAATCATCCCACCCTCACCTTCTCCCACAGAGTCCAAAAGTCTGTTCTTTATATCTGTGTCTCTTTTGCTGTCTCACATTCTTACCATCTTTCTAAATTCCATATATAGGCACTAATATAATGTATTGGTGTTTTTCTTTCTGACCTACTTCACTCTGTATAATAGGCTCCAGTTTCATCCATCTCATTAGAACTGATTCAAATGCGTTTTTTAATAGCTGAGCAATATTCCACTGTATAACAATGTACCACAACTTTCTTACCCATTCACCTGCCGATGGACATCTAGGTTGCTTCCATGTCCTGGCTATTATAAACAGTGCTGCGATGAACATTGGGGTACACATGTCTCTTCCAATTCTGGTTTCCTTGGTGTGTATGCTCAGCAGCGGGATTGCTGGGTCATATGGCAGTTCTATTTCCAGTTTCTTAAGGAATCTCCACACTGTTCTCCATAGTGGCTGTACTAGTTTGCATTCCCACCAACAGTGTAAGAGGGTTCCCTTTTCTCCACACCCTCTCCAGCATTTATTGCTTGCAGACTTTTGGATCGCAGCCATTCTGACTGGTGTGAAGTGGTATCTCATTGTGGTCTTGATTTGCATTTCTCTGATAATGAGTGACGTTGAGCATCTTTTCATGTGTTTGTTAGCCATCCGTATGTCTTCTTTGGAGAAATGTCTATTTAGTTCTTTGGCCCATTTTTTGATTGGGTCGTTTATTTTTCTGGAATTGAGCTGTATAAGTTGCTTGTATATTTTTGAGATTAGTTGTTTGTCAGTTGCTTCATTTGCTATTATTTTCTCCCATTCAGAGGGTTGTCTTTTCACCTTGCTTATAGTTTCCTTTGTTGTGCAGAAGCTTTTAATTTTAATTAGATCCCATTTGTTTATATTTGCTTTTATTTCCAGTATTCTGGGAGGCGGATCATTGAGGATCCTGCTGTGATTTATGTCGGAGAGTGTTTTGCCTATGTTCTCCTCTAGGAGTTTTATAGTTTCTGGTCTTACATTTAGATCTTTAATCCATTTTGAGTTTATTTTTGTGTGTGGTGTTAGAAAGTGATCTAGTTTCATTCTTTTACAAGTGGTTGACCAGTTTTCCCAGCACCACTTGTTAAAGAGATTGTCTTTACTCCATTGTATATTCTTGCCTCCTTTGTCAAAGATAAGGTGTCCATATGTGTGTGGATTTATCTCTGGGCTTTCTATTTTGTTCCATTGATCTATATTTCTGTCTTTGTGCCAGTACCACACTGTCTTGATGACTGTGGCTTTGTAGTAGAGCCTGAAGTCAGGTAAGTTGATTCCTCCAGTTCCATTCTTCTTTCTCAAAATTGCTTTGGCTATTCGAGGTTTTTTGTATTTCCATACAAATCTTGAAATTATTTGTTCTAGTTCTGTGAAAAATACCGCTGGTAGCTTGATAGGGATTGCATTGAATCTGTAGATTGCTTTGGGTAATATATTCATTTTCACTATATTGATTCTTCCAATCCATGAACATGGTATATTTCTCCATCTATTAGTGTCCTCTTTGATTTCTTTCATCAGTGTTTTATAGTTTTCTATATATAAGTCTTTAGTTTCTTTAGGTAGATATATTCCTAAGTATTTTATTCTTTTCGTTGCAATGGTGAATGGAATTGTTTCCTTAATTTCGTTTTCTACTTTCTCATTATTAGTGTATAGGAATGCAAGGGATTTCTGTGTGTTGATTTTATATCCTGCAACTTTACTATATTCATTGATTAGCTCTAGTAATTTTCTGGTGGAGTCTTTAGGGTTTTCTATGTAGAGGATCATGTCATCTGCAAACAGTGAGAGTTTTACTTCTTCTTTTCCAATTTGGATTCCTTTTATTTCTTTTTCTGCTCTGATTGCTGTGGCCAAAACTTCCAGAACTATGTTGAATAGTAGCGGTGAAAGTGGACATCCTTGTCTTGTTCCTGACTTTAGGGGAAATGCTTTCAATTTTTCACCATTGAGGATAATGTTTGCTGTGGGTTTGTCATATATAGCTTTTATTATGTTGAGGTATGTTCCTTCTATTCCTGCTTTCTGGAGAGTTTTTATCATAAATGGATGTTGAATTTTATCAAAGGCCTTCTCTGCATCTATTGAGATAATCATATGGCATTTATTTTTCAATTTGTTAATGTGGTGAATTACATTGATTGATTTGCGAATATTGAAGAATCCTTGCATTCCTGGGATAAAGCCTACTTGGTCATGGTGTATGATCTTTTTAATGTGTTGTTGGATTCTGATTGCTAGAATTTTGTTGAGGATTTTTGCATCTATGTTCATCAGTGATATTGGCCTGTAGTTTTCTTTTTTTGTGGCATCTTTGTCAGGTTTTGGTATTAGGGTGATGGTGGCCTCATAGAATGAGTTTGGAAGTTTACCTTCCTCTGCAATTTTCTGGAAGAGTTTGAGTAGGATAGGTGTTAGCTCTTCTCGAAATTTTTGGTAGAATTCAGCTGTGAAGCCGTCTGGACCTGGGCTTTTGTTTGCTGGAAGATTTCTGATTACAGTTTCAATTTCCGTGCTTGTGATGGGTCTGTTAAGATTTTCTATTTCTTCCTGGTTCAGTTTTGGAAAGTTGTATTTTTCTAAGAATTTGTCCATTTCTTCCACGTTGTCCAATTTATTGGCATATAATTGCTGATAGTAGTCTCTTATGATTCTTTGTATTTCTGTGTTGTCTGTTGTGATCTCTCCATTTTCATTTCTGATTTTATTGATTTGATTTTTCTCCCTTTGTTTCTTGATGAGTCTGGCTAATGGTTTGTCAATTTTATTTATCTTTTCAAAAAACCAGCTTTTGGCTTTGTTGATTTTTGCTATGGTCTCTTTTGTTTCTTTTGCATTTATTTCTGCCCTAACCTTTATGATTTCTTTCCTTCTACTAATCCTGTGGTTCTTCTTTCTCTAGTTGCTTTAGGTGTACAGTTAGGTTATATATTTGATTTTTCTCTCATTTCTTGAGGTAAGCTTGTACTGCTCTGAACTGTCCCCTTAGCACTGCTTTTACTGAAGGCTTTGGGTTGTCATGTTTTCATTCTCATTTGTTTCTGTGCATATTTTGGTTTCTTCTGTGATTTTTCGGTTATTCAGAAGCGTGTTGTTTAGCCTCCATATGTGTGCATTTTTAGTAGTTTTTTTTTTTCCAGTAGTTGACATCTAATCTTACCACATTGTGATCAGAAAAGATGCTTGAAATTATTTCAATTTTTTTGAATTTACCAAGGCTAGATTTATGGCCCAGGGTATGATCTATCCGGAGAATGCTCTGTGTGCACTTGAGAAAAAGGTGAAATTCATTGTTTTGGGGTGAAATGTCCTATAGATATCAATTAGGTCTAACTGTCCATTGTATCATTTAAAGTTTGTGTTTCCTTGCTAATTTTCTGTTTGGTTGATCTATCCATAGGGGTGAGTGGGGTATTAAAGTCTCCCACTATTATTGTGTTATTGTTAATTTCCTCTTTCATACTTGTTAGCATTTGCCTCGTGGTACTCCTATGTTGAGTGCATATATATTTATAATTGTTATATCCTCTTCTTGGATTGATCCTTTGATCATTATATAGTATCCTTCTTTGTCTATTTTCATGGCCTTTATTTCAAAGCCTATTTTATCTGTTACAAGTATTTCTACTCATGCTTTCTTTTGGTTTCCATTTGCATGAAATATCCTTTTCCAGGCCTCCACTTTCAGTCTGTATGTGTCCCTTGGTTTGAGGTGGGTCTTTTGTAGACAGCAAATATGGGGGTCTTGTTTTTGTATCCATTCAGCCAGTCTTTGCCTTTTGGTTGGGACATTCAACCCATTTACATTCAAGGTAATTATTGATAAGTATGATCCTGTTGCCATTTACTTTGTTATTTTGGATTTGAGCTTATAAACCTTTTCTGTGTTTCCTGTCTAGAGAAGATCCTTTAGCATTTGTTGAAGAGCTGGTTTGGTGGTGCTGAATTTTCTCAGCTTTTGCTTGTCTGTAAACCTTTGATTTCTCCTTCATATTTGGATGAGATTCTTGCTGGGTATAGTAATCTGCATTGTAGATTTTTCTTTTTCATCACTTTAACTATGTCCTGCCGTTCCCTTCTGGCCTGAGAGCTTCTACTGAAAGATCAGCTATTATCCTTATGGGGATCCCATTATGTGTTATTTGTTGCTTTTCCCTTGCTGCTTTTATTATTTGCTCTTTGTGTTTGATATTCATTAATGTGATTAATATGTGTCTTGGAGTGTTTTGTCTTGAGTTATCCTGTTTGGGACTCTCTGGACTTGGGTGGCTATTTCCTTCCCCATTTTAGGGAAGTTTTCAACTATTATCACCTCCAGTATTTTCTCATGCCCTTTCTTTTTGTCTTCTTCTGGAACTCCTATGATTCGAATGCTGGGGCATTTAACGTCCCAGAGGTCTCTGAGGTTGTCCTCATTTCTTCTAATTCTTTGTCCCTCTCTGCTTCATTCATTTCCACCATTCTATCTTCCACCTCACTTATACTGTCTTCTGCCTCAGTTATTCTACTGTTGGTTCTCTCCAGAGTGCTTTTGATTGCATTAATCATTACTTATTGACTCTTTTCAATTTCTTTTACGTCCTTGTTAAACATTTCTTGCATCTTCTCAATCCTTGTCTCTAGTCTATTTATCTGTAACTCCGTGGTTTGGTGGTGCTGAATTTTCTCAGCTTTTGCTTGTCTGTAAAGCTTTTGATTTCTCCTTCATATTTGGATGAGATTCTTGCTGGGTATAGTAATCTGCATTGTAGATTTTTCTCTTTCATCACTTTAACTATGTCCTGCCATTCCCTTCTGGCCTGAGAGTTTCTACTGAAAGATCAGCTGTTATCCTTATGGGGATCCCATTATGTGTTATTTGTTGCTTTTCCCTTGCTGCTTTTAATATTTGCTCTTTGTGTTTGATATTCATTAATTTGATTAATATGTGTCTTGGAGTGTTTTGTATTGAGTTATCCTGTTTGGGACTCTGTGGGTTTCTTGGACTTGGGTGGTTATTTCCTTCCCCATTTTAGGGAAGTTTTCAACTATTATCACCTCAAGTATTTTCTCATGCCCGTTTTTCTGTCTTCTTCTGGGACTCCTATGATTCGAATGCTGGGGCATTTAACGTCCCAGAGGTCTCTGAGGTTGTCCTTGTTTCTTCTAATTCTTTGTCCCTCTCTGCTTCATTCATTTCCACCATTCTATCTTCCGCCTCACTTATCCTATCTTCTGCCTCAGTTATTCTATTGTTGGTTCTCTCCAGAGTGCTTTTGATTTCAGTCATTGCATTAATCATTATTTATTGACTCTTTTTAATTTCTTTTAGGTCCTTGTTAAACATTTCTTGCATTTTCTCAGTCCTTGTCTCTAGTCTATTTATCTGTAACTCCATTTTGTTTTCAAGATTTAGGATCATCTTTACTATCATTATTCTGAATTCTTTTTCAGGTAGACTTCCTATNTTTGCCACCTAAAATGACTCCATGGCTGTGACAAAGAGAAAAGCAAATGTGATGACAGAAGCTGTAACTGAGCAGGACCCTATGGAGGCTTCTAGGACAAATTCCCCACCCTTCATTCTTCACCTGTCTCTTGTTTGTTGAAAAGTTAAGCTTCCCAGGCTTTTCCCAAGTTCCAAGGAACAAATTTAATCAGAGAAGTGAGAAAATGCAGAAACGGAGGAAAGTAGTCAAGCAAGACAAAATAACAATAGTTTAGCTATTTTTAAAAGTCGAGGACTTCGCTGGTGGTATGGTGGGTAGGAGTCCACCTGTCAATGCAGGAGACACAGGTTCGATCCCTGCTCCAGGAAGGTTCCACACGCCATGGAGCGACTAAGCCAGTGCATCGCAACTATTGCACCTGAGCTCTAGAGCCTGCGGGCCACAACTACTGAAGCCCATGTGCCTACAGCCTGTGCTCTGCAACAAGATAAGCCACCACAATGAGAAGCCCATGAACCACAGTGAAGAGTAGCCCCCACACCCCGCTCGCCACAATTGGAGAAACCCTGCACACAGCAACAAAGACCCAGTGCAACCCCCAAATAATTAATTGTTTATTTTTTTAGAAAAAGTCAAGAACCTTCAGTTTCTCCTCAGGGACTATAGATAATATTCGGAGCTTTGAGCTGTTTTGCAGATACTGAAATCCTCACCAGGTGGAAGGAGTTAACTGTATGCTGCCCACAACCACACAGATCCCAGACTGGTTGGAACCAGAAGGTTGATGATGTTGCCTCCTGGTTACCTCACCACCAATTCATTAGAAGAATGTCCATGAGCTCCTCGTGCGCCCTGCAAACCTCTCCTCAACATGTAGTCCCTTCCTCTTTTCCCTATATAATCTCTGAACAAAACTCTGGGAGAGGGAAGTTGGTTCTTGGGGACATGAGTCCACCTTCTCCCCAGAACTGCCAGCTTCCTCAATCTTTCCTTTTACCCAGCACTTGCCTCTTGGTGTTGTATTCTTGAATCAAGAGTAGCCCAACCTGAGTTCAGTAACAAGGCCATATATCATATCAGCAAAGAAAAAGCTTAGGACTCAGGCTCTAATTTGCCACATTACTTTCACCAAGCCACTTAACCTCTCTCTCAGTCTGAGAGTTCATCTCTAGCTCTGAGAAAGAAAATCCTAAGATGTGACTCTATAGCCATGGACAAAGCAAAACAAAAAGGCCATAGTCCTTCCAATTCTCCACATTTATTCATGTTTTAACTCATTGAGCATTTATTGAGCACCTATAACTTGCCAGGAAGGTTGGATTTCCAGGGGAAGCAATGTTTGGACAGAAAATTTCAGGAGACTTAGAAATGAGAAAATAGCATTTCCAGAAAATCTCCCAACTTCAAAGAACCCTTCCAATCCTTAACAAGGCTGTGATTTTCCATTCTAGACACAGAACATTATTTCTATTAAACATGAGTGGGTTGGAGGGAATGAAACAGGTCCAGTGGTGGGAACTCAGTGAACAAAAGTAAGCGGTGAAAGAGCAAAGAGCATATTGGGAAGCATGGAAACCATATCCTGGAAGAGTGAGGAACCCACGGGGAGTGGGGAAAAGGATGCACTTTGGTTGTGGGGGTACTTTGAAGGGGGTTAAATATTAATTCAAAGAGTCTTGAATGTATTTGGTGGCAAAGGGCATCCCATGCTGGTTTCTGAGCAGGGGAGTAAGCAAAGATGATTTGTGGGTTGGGAAAATCCTGTTGAAGATGCTTGGAAATGGGTAGAGAAGGTGAATCTGGATACAGGAACCAGTTAGGAAGCGAAGTCATGGCCTAGGAGACACAGGGGTCCTGGAATGGGGCTTCAGGTTCGGATGGAGACAAGATGTGTATAAGAGACAGGTCTATGGGCTTGGCATGGCTTTGGGCAGCCTGTATTTTAATGCTCAGGGCTGTGTTCCTGTGTTGCTGGAGAATTAGCATGGTATGTCTTGCTCTGGAACTTGGCTCTTGGGTGGAGCTTGGTTTCAGTGTAGGGATGGAGACTTTAGGATGAGCTTTTATCAATTAATGTTCTCTGGAATCAGCAGTTCTCTGGTATTCTCAAGTTTTGGATTTAAGCCTCCTGCTTCTGGCTTTCAGTCTTATTCTTACAGTCGCCTCAAGAGTTCTCCATCCATACAGCACAGATGATAAAATATCTAGGTTAATGGTGAAAAAATTCTCCGCAGTGAGGGACACCCAGAGAGGTTTACAGAGTTACATGGAGAGGAGAAGAGAGAGGAGGGAGACAGAGGTGACCGGGAGAAGAGGAGTCAGGGGGGGAGAGACCAACCTGGTCAGTAATCAGTTCCCTAAGTGCTCTCCACAGCTTAGAACAACCAGAGAGATTCACAGAGTTAAGCAGAGAAGAGAAGGGGAAAGGAGGAGATAGAGGTGGCCTGGGGGAGAAAAGGGAGAGTCGAAAGGGGAGCGAGCAATCAAGCCAGTAATCATACCCCTAAGTGAAAATGGATACTGAGGATTAGATTCTTAAAAGTACAAAATTGATAAATACCAAAAAGCAAAGATTAGAATTTCAGAGTAGAGGTTAGACTCTCTTATTAAAAACACAAAACAAAATCAATCACAAAAATTATAAAAAATATATATATATGAAATTTGCTTTAAAAATAGGGTCTCTTTTTTTTCTTTCTGGCTGTCCCATAGTTTGGGTCGCTATCTCATGTTTACTCCCTCAGATTGTCCTCAGGGCATTCAGGCCCAGTCCTTACCCTAAGCATGCAGCCTGCACCTCCCTGTCCAGCCCTCACTTGCTGGTGTCTGACACAAGCGTCCAGGCTACTTCTCCACTGGGAGTTGTGGCTAGGCAGGTATTCTGTGGGTTGTTGTTTTTTTTTCCCTCCCAGTTATGTTGCCCTCTAAGATTCCAAAACTCCCCACAGACCTGCTGGTGAGAGGGTTTCCTGCTGTTTGGAAACTTCTCTTCCTTCACGACTCCCTCCCCATGACAGAGGGAGTCCTACCTCCTTGCAAAGAGAATGGGCTGCCTTTCTGGGTGCTTGGTGTCCTCCACCAGCATTCAGAAGTTGTTTTGTGGAAGTTGCTCAGCATTCAAATGATCTTTTGATGAATTTGTGGGGGAGAAAGTGGTCTCCTCATCCTATTCTTCCACCATCTTGGGACCACCCCCCTGAAGGAGTAAATTTATGAAGAAAGTTACAAGACACACATGAGGAAAACAATAAATTATTATTAAAACACATAAAACAAATTCTGAACAAATGGAAAATATGATACTTTCAGTGTTCCCAAACTTTAATATATAATTCTAATGAAATTTTCCATAGACTCTGGACAAGGGACTTTTTGTTTGTATATGTGTTTTATTTTTCTGAATTGTATAGATGTCTTGAAGAATCATCAGTCAATTTAGTTTTGACAAAGAAATGGATAAATCAGTGGAACATAGTAGAGAACCCAGAATTAGATGCCTTTGTATGTGACAAATTCATGTATGACAAGGAGGGCAGTTTAATTCAATGAAAATGAATGGATTATTTATAAAATGTGTTGGCAAACTCATTATAAATCTAGGGGACAAAAGTGAAAACAGACACCCTGTATGATCTCTTATGCAGGAAAACACACACACACACACACAACCTTCTAAATGTATTAGAAACAAAAAGCAAAACCAAATCTCACTGACCACAAGTATAATCTGAGTGCAAAGTGAATTTCCTAAGATTAGAAACCCAGAAACTACAAAATAAAGACATATGAACCAAACTATGTAAAATCTTAAATGTTAGTGTACAAAAAGAACCATTGACAAAGTTAAGAAATAAATAATAGATCTGAAAAAAAGTATTTGTAGTACAGATGCTAGACCAAGGTTAATAACCATGATATAGAACTCTTGGGAATTTAGAAGAAAAGATAAACACAACCAAATAAAAATGGAATCAACCATGTCTTCATAGACAATTCGCATAAGAGCAAATCCACATGGCTGAGAAATGTGTGCAAAGACACTCACATCCCCGGCAAATTAAAGTCTCAGTGAGATATCACTTTACACTTGTCAGTATGGAAAACCCTGGAAACAGTTACAGCATCTATTGCTAGCTGAAAAAGAGTCTCCTTGGAGGAGAAATGTTTCTACCTTTGGGAAATGCAATCTGGGAACATTTATCACAAAATTAAAACTCAGATATCCTGTGACCAATACTCCCACTCTGAGAAGCTTTGCCCCAGAAATAAAAGCAACAATCAGTTACCTGCAGGCTGTGGGAAAAATCTGGAAATAGAATGAATAGTCACAAATGAAAAAAAAAAAAAAAAGCTGGACCATCATTTGGAGTAGAGTGCATTTAAAAGAGAAGATGAGAGTCAGATCATATGTTTTGGAGCAATGTTTCCCAAGTTTTTTCTCATGATCACTTGTCCCATGAATTTTAATACCACAGATAGACTGCACATCTGTTTACGCTGTCAAATAGAATTGAGCTTTAGAGTGCCATAGACCATTGCTATACATAAGTTTTTGGGTTTTTTTGCATTCCCCAAGAACCAATTTTTGTCCCCTTGGAGTCAATATTGACCTAGTTAAAAATGCATGATTTAGGGCTTCCCTGATGGTCCAGGGGTTAAGAATCTGCCCACCAATGCAGGGGACACGGGTTCAATCCCTGGTCCAGGAAGACCCCACATGCCACAGAGCAACTAAGCCCGTGGACCACAACTACCGAAGGCTGCATGCCCTAGAGCCCGTTCTCTGTAAGAACAGAAGCCACTCCAGTGAGAAGCCAGCACACCACAATGGGCCCCACTCACCGCAACTAGAGAAAGCTTGTGAGCAGCAATAAAGACCCAGTGTAGCCAAAAATAAAATATGATTTTTAAAATAAAATAATAAAAATTTTTATTTTTTTTAATGTATGATTTAGAAGGATTTCCATAAGGTCTTACAGAGTAATGCAGAAAAGTGTTTATAAAAAGACATTATTATTTGTCAAATAAACAGTAACCTGAAAAAATTTCCATACTTATGTGTGTAAATATCTGTATGCTGTTGCTGCTGCTGCTAAGTTGCTTCAGTCATGTTCGACTCTGTGCGATCCCATAGATGGCAGCCCACCAGGCTCTCCCGCCCCTGGGATTCTCCAGAAAAGAACGCTGGAATGGGTTGCCATTTCCTTCTCCAGTGCATGAAAGTGAAAAGTGAGAGTGAAGTCGTGTCCGACTCTTCGCGACCCCATGGACTGCAGCCCACCAGGCTCCTCCACCCATGGGATTTTCCAGGCAAGAGAACTGGAGTGGGGTGCCATTGCCTTCTCCGAAATATCTGTATCAGTTCAGTTCAGTTCAGTCGCTCAGTCGTGTCCGACTCTTTGCCACCCCATGAATCGCAGCACGCCAGGCCTCCCTGTTCATCACCATCTCCCGGAGTTCACTCAGACTCACGTTCATCAAGTCCGGGATGCCATTCAGCCTTCTCATCCTCTGTCGTCCCCCTCTCCTCCTGCCCTCAATCCCTCCCAGCATCAGAGTCTTTTCCAATGAGTCAACTCTTCGCATGAGGTGGCCAAAGGACTGGAGTTTCAGCTTTAGCATCATTCCTTCCAAAGAAATCCCAGGGCTGATCTCCTTCAGAATGGACTGGTTGGATCTCCTTGCAGCCCTACTCAATGAAACCAAGCCATGCCTACAGGGCAACCCAAGACAGGCGGGTCATGGTGGAGAGGTCTGACAGAACGTGGTCCACTGGAGAAGGGAATGGCAAGCCACTTCAGTATTCTTGCCTTGAGAACCCCATGAACAGTATGAAAAGGCAAAATGATAGGATACCAAAAGAGGAACTCCCCAGGTCATTAGGTGCCCAATATGCTACTGGAGATCAGTGGAGAAATAACTCCAGAAAGAATGAAGGGATGGAGCCAAAGCAAAATATATATATATATATCTGTATAGAATTAGATAAATACCAATATATAGGTTAGTAACATGGGAGCATGAGAGAGTTATAGGGGTGCACACAGAAGTGGGGTTGGGAAGAACTAATGCTCCTGCAAAGAGTGAGAAAAGGAGGAAAGAAGCTTTTTAAGCATATGAACAACTGCATTTATGTACTGTGCAAAACCGTGAATATACAAATGAAGATTGGGAGTAACAACTAATAATTGTTTTTAAATTATCAGGACTCACTTAAGAGTTTTCAGTGGTAAAGAATCTACCTGCCAATGCAAGATTCATAAGTTCGATCCCTGGTTCAGGAAGATCATCTGGAGAAGGAAATGGCAACCCACTCCAGTATTCTTGCCTGGGAAATCCCATGGACAGACAAGCCTGGCAGCTACAGTCCATGGGGTCACAAAGAGTTGAACACAAATTAGCAACTGAGCATGCATGCAAGGGCTCACTTAACAGCCTTGAATGTTCCTTTAGAGAAATCTCACATGTGACCAGCCTGAAGTCTCCTATGATCCAGCTACATCACATCTCTGTCCCTCACGTAAAATGATCCTTTCAGAACCCCATGCCTTTGTGCAGCCTTGGACATTTATTTGTTCAACTGTGTCCCCTAAAAATTCATATGTTGAAGCCATAGCCCCTATACATTGGAACATGACTGCATTTGGAAACTGGATCATTACAGAAGTAATCAAGTTAAAACGACATCATTAGGATGGACTATTATCCAACATGATGGCTGTCCTTATAAAAAGGGGAAATTTTGACCCAGAGACTGACACGAATTGAGGGAACGTGATGTGGAAACATAGGAAGAATAGTATGTGAAGATTAGAATGGTGCTTTCCACAAGCCAAGAACTACCAGAAGCTTGGAGAGAAGCCTGGGGCAGATCCTGCCCTGGAGCCTTCTGGGGGAGCAGAACCTCAAGGACATGCTTGATCTCTGACTTCCACCCTCCAGAGCTACTAAAAAGTTAATTTGTGTTGTTTAAGCCATTCGATTTTGTTATGCAGTTTGTTATGCCAATCCTAGGAAACTGACACCCTTTCCCTCTTTTCTGGTGAACGTGTATGCCTTCTACGAGCTCTACATAAAATTTCACGAGACTTCCCTGGTGGCACCGTAGATAAGCATTCGCCTGCCAATGCAGGAGACACAGGTGCTATCCCTGGTCCAGGAAGATCCCACATGCTATGGAGCAGCTAAGTCCTTGCACCTCAACTGCTAAGGCCACACTCTACAGCCCCTGTTCTGCAGCAAGAGAAACCACTGCAAAGAGAAGCGGCACCGAGAGAGCAGCCCCTGCTTGCTGCGACTAGAGAAAAATGTGGACAGCAAGGAAGACCCAGCACAGCCAAAGATAAATAAATAAATGACTTTAAAATGAACAAAATAAACTTTCATATCCTCTGCAAAGTCTCCCCAAATTAATCACCCCTCCCTCTTCTGTGTTCCAATAGTATTTTGTGCATGCCCATGCAGCAGTACTTCCATAAATGATCTAAATTATTTAATAATTATGCAATTTAATTTAATTATCTCTAAATTATTTCTTCTCTGCTGGACCTTGACCCCCTTGAAGACGTGAGTCACATGTCTTTGCATCTACATTTGCACCCTCCAGAGTCCCACACAGTACTGAGCACAAAGTAAATGGTTTGTAAATACTTGCTACATGAATGCAAAAAAAAAAAAAATCTAAAATAAAGCTTTCCACTCTGTCCCCTCAAAGCAGGAAGATACAAGAGTGAGAGCGGGAAGCTCCTTGGACAGTAATTCTTCCGTCTTGGCAAGGCTCTTCAATTCCAACAAATTGACTTAATAATGAAAATGTCTTTAATGGGGGCAATATGGCAAAAAGTAATTAACTCCATAATTGAAATCTAGAACTTTCAAAGTAATTAATGGGAGGGCCAAATTGTCCTCCACAGCAAGAGTCCAGGAGCAAACCTGCCAGCATGGTGGGGGTGACAGGACAGGGGCAGGACCAGAAGGATGTCATCTGAGCAAACCACACTGGAGGGCATCGAGCACATCTGCATGAAGCGCGTTCCCCTTAATCCACGCAGAGACGCCATCAACCAGGGCTGCCAGGTGCCACTTTGTTCCATAAGAAGAAACATTTTCTTTTAATGAGCAAAATTTCCGTCACCATTTCATGCTCAGGCTCAGCACTTGGAGAAAGGGTGAGGGGAGCCCCTCTTTTGGAGTCAATGAGCCGACTATTCAAGACTCACAGAATCTTGGAATCCTGGCACCACTCCATCATCTTGGAGGCTCTAGAGTCAGACCTGCCGAGAGGATTTTTTCTGGCTCCTCACTGGCTGAGATGCACACGGAGGGCATGCCTCCCCTCTTTGCCTGTAAGGATGCCACTGTTAAGTAAGGGATCAGTGATAACATATTGCATGGCAGCAGATGGCATCTATATTTAGAAGCTCCTTCAGAAGAAAGATTAATGCCATTTAGAACATATCACAGGCCAAGAAAATGAGAGCTGAGTGTTTCAAATGAATTGTTGTAAAACCTCCATTTATCTCCTGTTATGGGCTGAGTTGTGCATCCCCCCACAATTGATTGGTTAAAAACTTGACCCTCAGTATCTCATAATATAACAGTGTTTGCAGATACTGGTCTTTTAAAGAGTGATTAAGTTAAAAGTAGGTCATTAGATGGGCCCTGATCCAATAGGACAGGTGTTGTTATAGGAAGAGATTAAGACCCAGACACAGGGAGGAAAGATGATGTGATGGCACAGGGAGAAGATGGCCATCTACAAGCTAAGGAGATAAGCCTCGGAGGAAACCAACCCTACCAACAACTTGATCTTGAACTTCTAGAACTCTAGAACTGTAAGAAAATAAACTTCTGCAGTTTAGGCCACCCAGTCTGTAGAACTTGATTACAGAAGCCTGAGCAGACTAATACTGTCCCCATGGACGCAGGACACAGCACCATCTCCTTAGCTTAGCACACGTGGCCCTTGGTCAGCTGGCCCCACTGACTCTCTTGGGCCCCCTTTTCCTTTCCCTTTCCCTTTCCAGGCCCCCCTCCCCCAGCCATGTGGCCCTCCTTCCTGTTACCCCAAACACTCCATGACCTTTCATGCCACTGGCCCTTAACATGTGACCATCTCTCAATGAGGATCATTCTCCTCATGTCCTCCCTCCTCTCGAAAAGTTCTATTTACCGTCCAGATTCAAATCAGATGCCCCCGCCTCAGAGAGGACCATTCCAAACCTCTGACCTCCACCCACACTAGAGTCAGCCGCTTCCTGCTCTGTATTCCCTCTTATTTTCCCTTCATGCCTCCAATCTGGCTGGAGCTCCTTTGAGGGCTAGACTGTGTCTTTCTCACTTTGAGGCCCCACCCATAACTGTCACAGTCAGGGTCTGGGGGAATGAGCAAACTCATTAGCTAAGGTCATATCTTTTGAAGGATCATGGGGTGAGAGAGAGGAATTAGCATGTACCCAGCCATTCTTTGCCACCTAAAATGACTCCATGGCTGTGACAAAGAGAAAAGCAAATGTGATGACAGAAGCTGTAACTGAGCAGGACCCTATGGAGGCTTCTAGGACAAATTCCCCACCCTTCATTCTTCACCTGTCTCTTGTTTGTTGAAAAGTTAAGCTTCCCAGGCTTTTCCCAAGTTCCAAGGAACAAATTTAATCAGAGAAGTGAGAAAATGCAGAAACGGAGGAAAGTAGTCAAGCAAGACAAAATAACAATAGTTTAGCTATTTTTAAAAGTCGAGGACTTCGCTGGTGGTATGGTGGGTAGGAGTCCACCTGTCAATGCAGGAGACACAGGTTCGATCCCTGCTCCAGGAAGGTTCCACACGCCATGGAGCGACTAAGCCAGTGCATCGCAACTATTGCACCTGAGCTCTAGAGCCTGCGGGCCACAACTACTGAAGCCCATGTGCCTACAGCCTGTGCTCTGCAACAAGATAAGCCACCACAATGAGAAGCCCATGAACCACAGTGAAGAGTAGCCCCCACACCCCGCTCGCCACAATTGGAGAAACCCTGCACACAGCAACAAAGACCCAGTGCAACCCCCAAATAATTAATTGTTTATTTTTTTAGAAAAAGTCAAGAACCTTCAGTTTCTCCTCAGGGACTATAGATAATATTCGGAGCTTTGAGCTGTTTTGCAGATACTGAAATCCTCACCAGGTGGAAGGAGTTAACTGTATGCTGCCCACAACCACACAGATCCCAGACTGGTTGGAACCAGAAGGTTGATGATGTTGCCTCCTGGTTACCTCACCACCAATTCATTAGAAGAATGTCCATGAGCTCCTCGTGCGCCCTGCAAACCTCTCCTCAACATGTAGTCCCTTCCTCTTTTCCCTATATAATCTCTGAACAAAACTCTGGGAGAGGGAAGTTGGTTCTTGGGGACATGAGTCCACCTTCTCCCCAGAACTGCCAGCTTCCTCAATCTTTCCTTTTACCCAGCACTTGCCTCTTGGTGTTGTATTCTTGAATCAAGAGTAGCCCAACCTGAGTTCAGTAACAAGGCCATATATCATATCAGCAAAGAAAAAGCTTAGGACTCAGGCTCTAATTTGCCACATTACTTTCACCAAGCCACTTAACCTCTCTCTCAGTCTGAGAGTTCATCTCTAGCTCTGAGAAAGAAAATCCTAAGATGTGACTCTATAGCCATGGACAAAGCAAAACAAAAAGGCCATAGTCCTTCCAATTCTCCACATTTATTCATGTTTTAACTCATTGAGCATTTATTGAGCACCTATAACTTGCCAGGAAGGTTGGATTTCCAGGGGAAGCAATGTTTGGACAGAAAATTTCAGGAGACTTAGAAATGAGAAAATAGCATTTCCAGAAAATCTCCCAACTTCAAAGAACCCTTCCAATCCTTAACAAGGCTGTGATTTTCCATTCTAGACACAGAACATTATTTCTATTAAACATGAGTGGGTTGGAGGGAATGAAACAGGTCCAGTGGTGGGAACTCAGTGAACAAAAGTAAGCGGTGAAAGAGCAAAGAGCATATTGGGAAGCATGGAAACCATATCCTGGAAGAGTGAGGAACCCACGGGGAGTCGGGAAAAGGATGCACTTTGGTTGTGGGGGTACTTTGAAGGGGGTTAAATATTAATTCAAAGAGTCTTGAATGTATTTGGTGGCAAAGGGCATCCCATGCTGGTTTCTGAGCAGGGGAGTAAGCAAAGATGATTTGTGGGTTGGGAAAATCCTGTTGAAGATGCTTGGAAATGGGTAGAGAAGGTGAATCTGGATACAGGAACCAGTTAGGAAGCGAAGTCATGGCCTAGGAGACACAGGGGTCCTGGAATGGGGCTTCAGGTTCGGATGGAGACAGGGCAGCTGAGGTCTGCCCAGGACTGCCCAGCGTTCAGAGACCCGGGTTCCCCGTGTCTCTGTCTGTGTCTGAAATCATGGCAGGCCAGGCCCAGCAGATATGCTCATCATTTCATCAAATGCAAATCCCCAGTAGAAACGAAAGGGCTTTCAATGCAATCATCAGTTAGAAGGCACCTCTTCTCATCATCCTCAATCCATTGCTGCCGCTACCACCACACACACACAAGCCTTTCCATGGGAAGCCTATTATTTCACTTGGAGAAGATCTATGTGATTTAAATGGGAGGCTTCGAGACAAATTGCATTTGAAATTGAAGGGGGTGAAGTAGCCAGATGTATCATCCATTTAGGAAGCTAAGTGGAGTCCTCCGCTGCCACCGTGGCCTGTTTTATCCCACTGTTACTTAAAATAACAGACCACAAGCTGAGTAACTCTGAATTTCTCAATCTGGGCCTTTGACAGGAGACTGAAGGATTCATCTCTAGAATTCTTTATTTTCCATTAAGACCCCAGGCTTTTCTTTGCCAGCGAATGAAGATGATGCTTCTGAATTGCAAGCTGAGCCTCTTGCCCTTCCTCCCAATCTCGGCAGAGTTCATTTGGAAAACAGGCTAGTTAATTGGGTTTAAATGGAAGAGAAGTGGAGGGCCAGCCTATTTGAGAACAGCGAGTGTACAAGAGTCCAGGAGACAGCTCTGCCCTGCTTAAAGACGGAAACTAGAGTGTAAGTCTGTGAAAGACTAGATCCAGAGATCCTTGAGCAAAACACAGCCCCTTAATGTGCTACCATATCGGCAAGAGCATCTCAAAAACGGAAACAATTGACAAATATAAATATTATTGCTATGGATATTATGAAAATGCTTATTAGGAAGGGATTCCTCAGAATAATGGGGTCCTAATTTTACCCAGTCAAGGCTATGGTTTTTCCTATGGTCATGTATGGATGTGAGAGTTGGACTGTGAAGAAGGCTGAGCTCTGAAGAACTGATGCTTTTGAACTGTGGTGTTGGAGAAGACTCTTGAGAGTCCCTTGGACTGCAAGGAGATCCAACCAGTCCATTCTGGAGGAGATCAGCCCTGGGATTTCTTTGGAAGGAATGATGCTAAAGCTGAAACTCCAGTCCTTTGGCCACCTCATGCAAAGAGTTGACTCATTGGAAAAGACTCTGATGCTGGGAGGGATTGGGGGCAGGAGGAGAAGGGGACGACCGAGGGTGAGATGGCTGGATGGCATCACTGAGTCAATGGACATGAGTCTGAGTGAAACCTGGGAGTTGGTGATGGACAGGGAGGCCTGGTGTGCTGCGATTCATGGGGTCGCGAAGAGTCGGACACGACTGAGCGACTGAACTGAACTGAATTTTACCCAGAAGGATAAATTTCCTAATTTTCCGCTCTCTGAAACATTATAACTCAAACACCTACTTCTACCTGACGTGAATGTTAGATCCTGCAAGATGTCAGAGTCAGACAGTCCTAGGTCAGAATCCTGGGTTCAGCACTCGGAGACAGTGTGACATCTATCAAGGGAAGTAACGGTAATGATTGCTTCTCAGGTGGCAAAGTGGTAAAGAACCCACCCGTCAGTGCAGGAGACACAGGAAACATGGGTTCGATCCCTAGGTCAGGAAGATCCCCTGGGAGAAGGAGATGGCAACCCACTCCAGTATTCTTATCTGGAGAAGCCCATGGACAGAGGAGCCTGGCGGGCTATAGTCCATGGGTTCGCAAAGAGTCGGACACAACTGAGCATGCACGCACACGCACATCCATTTATGAACTGGAACAGTAACAGTTCTTATAACAAGGCACCCACAGTTGTTTTGAGACTTAGATGATTCTTGTAGAAAAAAAAAAAAATTTTTTTTTCAGTAAAATGTTGAATGTAGGACCTAACCTAGGGTAAGTGCTCAATACTGTTTCCTTTGAGTAAATTTGGAAAAAACCAACTCGGCATCTCACGTTAGTCTCTAAAAAAAGCTAGAGCTAGTCCTGCTCTCAGTTCTATGTGTTTAAAAATATTTCAAATGAAAGGCAGCCTGTTGGGAGGGAGGGGACGGGAGGGGACTGAGGTATCTGGGAAGGAACGACATCACAGATGGCCCATCAGAAACTTCACAGAGTGTCGCATCCAGAGGTACCTGCCAGCTCATCCAGGGACGAGTCTTCTATGAGGACCAGATGCTACTAATTGGCGAGGAATCCTGTGGCTGCCACCCAAAGAAGAGAACAAATTTTTTGTCAACACATGGTTGTTGTTTTTTTACCCCCTCCCAAATGGAATGCATTAACTCTTTCCAACAGGCATACCAGCTTCAGTCTCCAAAAGCCTGTGTCCACATTTAGGAAATTCTTAAGCAAGATACTGGGATGTTTCTATTTCATTGATTCTGAGTTTCTGCTCCACCAACGATCCATGGTGCTATACTTAGCAGTCCCCAACCTTTTTGGCACCAGGGAGTGGTTTCATAGAAGACAATTTTTCCATTGACTAGCGGGGGACCAGGGAGGCTGGGGAATGGCTTCAAGATGATTCAAGCACATTACATTTATTGTCACTATATTTCCATCAGTATCACATCAGCTCCACCTCAGATCACCAGGCATTAGATCCCAGAGGTGGGACCACTGTGATCTTTGGCAGGACCACTGATGATACACGCTCCACATGGGACGTCCACTGAATGTCCCATTTAGGACTGGGGATCTCAGTGTTCCCACTCTGCCCATTCCTCCTGTTACATCATTTTTCTTCACATCTCTCTCTTCCTTCCAAACTGTCATCTGTTTCAAAGACAAGGTCTGGTCCTTGTTCCCTCTACTTGGGACTCCCAGAACCCAGTAAAGGGCCTGAGACATAGTAGAAATTTGCTCAACAAGTCATGTAAATACGACCTGGACCTCAATTCCATTTTCAGCATTTCCCACCTCCTCAATTCCCACACCTCAGATTAGCACCATCTGCTCCCATCTCATCAAATTATTTTCCATCTCTTGAATATATCATGCCCTCCCACACATCCAGGCTTTCCTACACACCTGTCTTTCTGTCTGGCATCCCCTGCATGGAACAGGCCAAACCCCATAAAAGGAGAATATTATAGAGCAGAGGTCATCAAAACTACAGCCTGTGACACCAGCCCGCTGCCTGTTTTCATCAATAACATTTTATTAGAATACATCCGGGCCTGTGTGCTTACGTATTGTCTAAGGAGGCCTCTGTGCTGTACTGGCCAAGTTGAGTAGTTACTCTAGAGACTGTATGGCCTGTCAAGCCTAGAATAGTCACTTCTGGCCCTTTTGCTGAACACATTGCTAAGCCTTATTTCAGAGGCAAAAGACAGGGACTTCCCTGCTGGTCCAGTGGTTAAGAATCCGCCTTGCAATGCAAGGGACTCAGATTCAATCCTTGGTCGGGGAACTAAGATTCCACATGCTGCAGAGCAACTAAGCCCATGCGCCAAAAACTACTGAGTCCACGTGCCGCAACTAGAGAGTTCTGCACTGCAAAGAAGGATTCAGCATGACGCAATGAAGATCCCGCACGCCGCAGCTAAGACCGGACACAGCCAAATAAGTAAATATTCAGAGGCAAAAGGCATGGGTTTCAGAGTGAGACAGACTTCAGTTTGAATCCTGGTTCTGCCAGTGATCAGTAAGTAGCCATGGGAAAATTTCTTTGCTTCTCTGAATTGTGGTTGTTCCCCTCTAAAAAGGAGATAAGATCTATTTGACAAGATGATCATAAAGACAAGGTAAAACAATATGAGCAAATGTCCCAGGGTGGTCTCTGACAAAGGGACAGGTGGATGGATTTCTTTTTATTGCATTCTGCAGACATGGTTTTGTTTTTTGACAAATTGAAGGTTGGTGGCAACCAAACATCAAGCTAGCCTGTCCACACCATTTTTCCAGTGACACTTGCTCCCTTCATGTCTTTTTGTGTCATTTCCATAATTCTTGAAATGTTTCAAATTCTTTTATGATTATTATCTTTATTGCAGTGATCTGTGATCGGTGATGATCTCTGATGCTATCATTTGCAAAAAGATAACAGATCACTGGAGGCTTAGATGGTGGTTAGCATTTTTTAGCAGTAAAACATTTTCTAATTAAGGTATTACATTGGTTTTTTAGACATAATGCTATTGCACACTTAATGGACTACAATATAGTATAAATTTGCTTTATTGGGATATTCGATTTATTATGGTGGTCTGGAACCGAACTCATGGCAACCCCAGGGAACAGTGAGGAGGTCCAGTCCAAGAACAGAGTGTGAGGGGTGGAAAGGAAGGGCCCAGAAATTGGCCAGAGGTCTGGAGCAATGTTCCTAAGTGGTAATAGGGGCGTCTCCTATCATGAAAGAGAGCCAGAGAGCAACTGCAGGGTCTTAGTAATTTCTGGAAGAATGGACCCACAGCAAAGGAGGCAGAGTTATCTGCAGATTCACAGGACACACAAAGTTTTTCAGGGAAGTCAACACCTGCCCTCTTCCATGATCAAAGGTCAAGTCCACAGTGGTCTGGGCTTCTCCAGTTGGCACTAGTCTGTCCCATCCTCTTGTATTTCAACAAATTGGGCAGGTAAAGAAATACAGCCCACCAGGAACAAACCAATCCATTGGCTTAGGTCAGCCTGCCATGACAAAGTACCATATACTGGGTTGCTGCTAAGTCGCTTCAGTTGTGTCCTACTCTGTGCGACCCCATAGATGGCAGCCCACCAAGGTACCCTGTCCCTGGGATTCTCCAGGCAAGAACACTGGAGTGGGTTGCCATTTCCTTCTCCAATGCATCAAAGTGAAAAGTGAAAGTGAAGTCGCTCTGTCGTGTCCGACCCTCAGCGACCCCATGGACTGCAGCCTTCCAGGCTCCTCTGTCCATGGGATTTTCCAGGCAAGAGTACTGGAGTGGGGTGCCATTGCCTTCTCCAATAGACTGGGTGGCTTATCAATAACAGAAAGCTATTTCTCATATTTCTAGCGGCTGGAAGTCCAAGATCAGGATGCCAGCACAGCCATGTTCTGGTGAGATCTCTCTTCTGGGCTACAGACTGCCAACTTCCTTTGCCCTCACACAGTAGACTGAGGTCTCTGGAACCCCTTCCATAAGGGCAATAGTCCCATTCATGAGAGCACCACCCTCATGATCTAGTCACCCTCAAAGACCCCACCTCCAAATATCACACTGAGGGTTTCAACATATGAATCTGGGGGAGGAGTAAACATTCATTTCACAACACCGCTGTATTTGACTCTGGGTAGAACATGAAAACTCACGACTAAGAAAGCAAGCAAGCTGTTGAATAATGAAAATGAATTAGCCCAACTCTTTCAAAATGAAAAGGCGGAGAGAGAGAGACAAAGAGATATCTGAGTTCAGAAGTGGCTAAGATCCAGAGTAAATATTCAGCTTCACAAAATTACCCCTTTCAGTTTTAATCTTTTATACTTTAATCATCTCTAGTCACGGACACAGTTCTTACCATGAGGACAAGGGCTCGGAAAGAACACAAGGATAATGAAGGTGAAATACTATTATATTTAATACTATAATATCATTAATGCAACCGCAGTGAGAGATCAAGGACTTTTCAAATTAATTATTTCTTGTTCCAACACACACCATGAAATGGGCTTTCTAAATCAGAATGACACATCCCAACCTTTTCTTTATTAAGATAATTCTATTTTATTTCTTGGATCTTGGCAGCCTGGGCAGGTTTTATAAATATTTAAGAGAAAACTTAGGCGGGAAAATGCTGGATAATGCATGAATAGCAACCAGTTGAGAACTCACAGTAGAATCTTCCTGCCTTTAGTAAATTCTGCAAATCTGGACAGTCTTTTCCCTTTGTGGAAAGATTTGCAGTCCCTGTGAGTACACTGAGAGTCTGTTTGTCCTCAATTTGTATTTTTCTATTTTACTGCCAGAGTAAAGAGGGAAAGTCACTGCTTGAAATTTGTTCATTAAGACTAAATTGAGGCTTTACAGTCAACCATAAATTTTAGGCAACATATTGATAACTTGCCTATTAATGGTCTCTCCTAGGTGGACTGCCAATTGCTTCAATGACTGATCATCTGTAGAAACCACTTTCACCCCTCATCTTGGTCTCCGAAGAAACCTCAGTGTGCACAAAGACCTTGATACTTAGAAATATTTGAGGATCTCGTTACTGGTCCACTGAGACCCATTTGTGTGGTGTGGCTGAGGGCTGTCACAATGAGGGTGACAGCTGCTTCTGTGACTGTGTGGAGCATTTTATAGGAACACAATCACTGATTTCCAGGAAGGGACCATGAACCTCCCCCACAACGAGGTATTTCCTGTCCTTGTGCAGTTGGACAGCTTCTTCAACGCAAACGTTTTCCTGTGAAATGCCTCCCCAGTTGATGCTTCAGAGTTGACTAATTGCCAGCATAATCGCTTCCAACCATTTACCTTCTGAAAACATCACTCTTGACTAGATCATTTAATTCTCGCAACACCTTCGACTGACGGGAAAGTACGCTATTTTACTTGCAAAGCTGATTGCAAATTATTTTCTGATTGCAGATTTATTTTGTTTGTGACAAAATGTTTCCCGCTAATTGCCAAAATAATCTAGTAGGGACTTACAGTTGAACACCTAATTTATTAACCCACTGTAGTTTCTCCCTAATCCTTGTTTTTAGGCTTTTATTTATTTTAAACACCTATTTACAGGATCATTAATCCTCATCAATATTGTCTGAAATCCTTGAGCAACTACCAGGGCTGTTTCTACAAAGAAAACCATGCAGTCAATGAAACTCAACCCAAAAATCTGCCCTGCTTGCCAAGCTTTCCTTTGAGGGTGGTGGGGGGGTCAAGGATAAGATAAGGAAAGCCCTCTCAGCTTGAGCCATGATGGGAATAGAAAGCAACACAAGTGAATCTTGTTGGTCTGTAAAGAAATATCCATTCTTCATTCATGTCTGGACAGTCAGAAAATTAACAGTTGCCAGATTCTTTTTTGAATAGTCACAGGTAGACAGAACAGTAAGACAGTGTCTCAACAAAATCGGAATAGCATTCTTTTAAGATGTGTTGCCCTAATGTTAAGCCGGATGAACTCATCAGACCAAAAAACACTAGTGACAGATGTGACCAGGTAGCTCACTTATGATACAAGTGAAGAAACTGAGGCACAGAGCAGTCAAGCAATCTGACCTGAGATCCTAAGCAAATTAAGGCTGAGTTGGGACTGGTAATTGGAAGCCTGCTGCAGCTCCAATATTTGGATTTAGCTTGCATACTCAAGATATCCTCAGTTATTTTGCATTGGCAGTGGAAGGAAATAGTATTGCACATCAATGTTCATTTTTTCTAGGGGCTTGTGCAGAATTACAGAAGATAACTGACTTGTCCTAAACACCCTGGAGAGGAGAATTTTATTTCTTTAAATGCTACTGAAGGTTAAAGCACATCACATCTGAACCCAAAGACCTATCTTGACAGTGTCTTTTATTTATTTTTTTGGCTGTGATAGGTCTTCATTGCAGCATGTAGGATCTTCAATCTTCATTTCGGCATGTGGGATCTAGTCCCTTAACCAAGGATCAAACCTGGGCCCCCTACATTGGGAACACAGTCTTAGCCACTGGACTACGAGGGAAGTCCCTGTCTTGGCAGTGTCTGGACAAATTCAGTCCATGCCGAGCCTCAGAAAGCCTTCTAAACATTTATTCTTGTTGTCAGTCACTAAGTTGTGTCCAACTCTTTGCAATCCCATGGACTGCAGCACACCAGGCTCCTGTCGTTCACTATCTCCTGGAGTTTGCTCAAAGTCATGTTCATTGAGTCAGTGATACTATCTAACCATCTCATCCTTTGCCACCCTCTTCTCCTTCTGCCTTCAATCTTTCCCAGCATCAGAGTCTTTTCCAATGAGTCAGCTCTTTGCATCAGGTGGCCAAAGTATTGGAGCTTCTCAACACTGCCCCCCTCCCCTACTCAAAACCCAGCAGAGAGAAGGAACTCAAGCTTTTGGCTGAATAAACAAGTGTAGGACAATTTTTCTGAGATATGCTAAGAGGCAGAAATGCCTGCTATTTAGTCACTCAGTTATGTCTGACTCTTTGTGACCCCATGGACTATAGCCCACCAGGCTCCTCTGTCCATAGGATTTTCCATAGGATTCTCCAGGCAAGAATACCGGAGTGGGCTGCCATTTCTTTCTCCAAGTAATGCCTAAGAAAGGACTTTTATCTGACACTCATTTTCCCAGGTCTGCCTGGCCAAAGTTCTTGTCAAGCTGACCTTAATTCATCTCTCTTCTTGGATATGCTTCAAGCTTAGGTATATTAACTCTCCCTTCATGATGGGTTCTTGTGCTCATTGCAAACCCCTTTTCTGGATCTGGCAGGGAATTGCCTGTAATTACCCTTAATGTACTCCTGGAGCAAAGATATGCATGTTAAGAGCCAAAATAGAAGGTTAACTACAAACTGTGCAGTAATGCAATTACTTCCCAATTATCGCTTTCAAAGCTTAGGCAATGAATAGGAGACATTAAGCCCAATTTTGAAGCAGAATCCCTTGTTATTGAAGGTGGGGGTAGAGGTAGGAAGGGGCCGAAGCAGGGAGAGAAATAAGTAAGGCTGCTATGGGTAATGAATCTCAGGGAATACTGGTGACACCTTACTGGAATTATTCCTACTGGCATTGGATTTCTTTCAGAATCTTGCAGAGTCTTCTGGTTGCTTTACCCTCCAGAATGTGGGTGGGGTTAGCAGAGCCTCCATAGCTATTTGACTAAGATTCTCTGCACATCGATGGCCTAGTGCAAAAGTTTCTGTCTATAGGGGTGTATAGGACTTCCCTGGTGGCTCAGATGGTAAAGCGTCTGTCTACAATGCAGGAGACCTGGGTTCGAGCCCTGGGTTGGGAAGATCCCCTGGAGAAGGAAATGGCAATCCACTCCAGTAGTATTGCCTGGAAAATCCCATGGACAGAGGAGCCTTGTAGGCTACAGTCTAAGGGGCCGCAAAGAGTCGAACTTGACTGAGCGACTTCACTTTGCTTCACTTTATAGGGGTGTATTACCCAAGAAGTGCATAGGTGGGGGTTAGCTTTCTGAGACAAGCAGTTCAACAGACATTAGTTAGTCATTAATTTGGGGCTGGGAAAAAACAGAGTACATATCCTGTCTCTCCAGGTCAAGCTATACCATAAAATGGGGGTCCTGCAAAACAGGAAAGGAGGCCTGACAAAGGTGTTTAGTCAAGGCAGCCTAATTTTAAAGCTAAGAAGAAGGACCCTGGTGCAAAGAGAGATGGGGGCAAGCATTTCAGAACTAAGTCCATCCAGAGAATAATAGCATTCCTCTTCGGCTAGAGCATNCCCTTGGACTGCAAGGAGATCCAACCAGTCCATTCTGGAGGAGATCAGCCCTGGGATTTCTTTGGAAGGAATGATGCTAAAGCTGAAACTCCAGTCCTTTGGCCACCTCATGCAAAGAGTTGACTCATTGGAAAAGACTCTGATGCTGGGAGGGATTGGGGGCAGGAGGAGAAGGGGACGACCGAGGGTGAGATGGCTGGATGGCATCACTGAGTCAATGGACATGAGTCTGAGTGAAACCTGGGAGTTGGTGATGGACAGGGAGGCCTGGTGTGCTGCGATTCATGGGGTCGCGAAGAGTCGGACACGACTGAGCGACTGAACTGAACTGAATTTTACCCAGAAGGATAAATTTCCTAATTTTCCGCTCTCTGAAACATTATAACTCAAACACCTACTTCTACCTGACGTGAATGTTAGATCCTGCAAGATGTCAGAGTCAGACAGTCCTAGGTCAGAATCCTGGGTTCAGCACTCGGAGACAGTGTGACATCTATCAAGGGAAGTAACGGTAATGATTGCTTCTCAGGTGGCAAAGTGGTAAAGAACCCACCCGTCAGTGCAGGAGACACAGGAAACATGGGTTCGATCCCTAGGTCAGGAAGATCCCCTGGGAGAAGGAGATGGCAACCCACTCCAGTATTCTTATCTGGAGAAGCCCATGGACAGAGGAGCCTGGCGGGCTATAGTCCATGGGTTCGCAAAGAGTCGGACACAACTGAGCATGCACGCACACGCACATCCATTTATGAACTGGAACAGTAACGGTCCTTATAACAAGGCACCCACAGTTGTTTTGAGACTTAGATGATTCTTGTAGAAAAAAAAAAAAATTTTTTTTTCAGTAAAATGTTGAATGTAGGACCTAACCTAGGGTAAGTGCTCAATACTGTTTCCTTTGAGTAAATTTGGAAAAAACCAACTCGGCATCTCACGTTAGTCTCTAAAAAAAGCTAGAGCTAGTCCTGCTCTCAGTTCTATGTGTTTAAAAATATTTCAAATGAAAGGCAGCCTGTTGGGAGGGAGGGGACGGGAGGGGACTGAGGTATCTGGGAAGGAACGACATCACAGATGGCCCATCAGAAACTTCACAGAGTGTCGCATCCAGAGGTACCTGCCAGCTCATCCAGGGACGAGTCTTCTATGAGGACCAGATGCTACTAATTGGCGAGGAATCCTGTGGCTGCCACCCAAAGAAGAGAACAAATTTTTTGTCAACACATGGTTGTTTTTTTTTTACCCCCTTCCAAATGGAATGCATTAACTCTTTCCAACAGGCATACCAGCTTCAGTCTCCAAAAGCCTGTGTCCACATTTAGGAAATTCTTAAGCAAGATACTGGGATGTTTCTATTTCATTGATTCTGAGTTTCTGCTCCACCAACGATCCATGGTGCTATACTTAGCAGTCCCCAACCTTTTTGGCACCAGGGAGTGGTTTCATAGAAGACAATTTTTCCATTGACTAGCGGGGGACCAGGGAGGCTGGGGAATGGCTTCAAGATGATTCAAGCACATTACATTTATTGTCACTATATTTCCATCAGTATCACATCAGCTCCACCTCAGATCACCAGGCATTAGATCCCAGAGGTGGGACCACTGTGATCTTTGGCAGGACCACTGATGATACACGCTCCACATGGGACGTCCACTGAATGTCCCATTTAGGACTGGGGATCTCAGTGTTCCCACTCTGCCCATTCCTCCTGTTACATCATTTTTCTTCACATCTCTCTCTTCCTTCCAAACTGTCATCTGTTTCAAAGACAAGGTCTGGTCCTTGTTCCCTCTACTTGGGACTCCCAGAACCCAGTAAAGGGCCTGAGACATAGTAGAAATTTGCTCAACAAGTCATGTAAATACGACCTGGACCTCAATTCCATTTTCAGCATTTCCCACCTCCTCAATTCCCACACCTCAGATTAGCACCATCTGCTCCCATCTCATCAAATTATTTTCCATCTCTTGAATATATCATGCCCTCCCACACATCCAGGCTTTCCTACACACCTGTCTTTCTGTCTGGCATCCCCTGCATGGAACAGGCCAAACCCCATAAAAGGAGAATATTATAGAGCAGAGGTCATCAAAACTACAGCCTGTGACACCAGCCCGCTGCCTGTTTTCATCAATAACATTTTATTAGAATACATCCGGGCCTGTGTGCTTACGTATTGTCTAAGGAGGCCTCTGTGCTGTACTGGCCAAGTTGAGTAGTTACTCTAGAGACTGTATGGCCTGTCAAGCCTAGAATAGTCACTTCTGGCCCTTTTGCTGAACACATTGCTAAGCCTTATTTCAGAGGCAAAAGACAGGGACTTCCCTGCTGGTCCAGTGGTTAAGAATCCGCCTTGCAATGCAAGGGACTCAGATTCAATCCTTGGTCGGGGAACTAAGATTCCACATGCTGCAGAGCAACTAAGCCCATGCGCCAAAAACTACTGAGTCCACGTGCCGCAACTAGAGAGTTCTGCACTGCAAAGAAGGATTCAGCATGACGCAATGAAGATCCCGCACGCCGCAGCTAAGACCGGACACAGCCAAATAAGTAAATATTCAGAGGCAAAAGGCATGGGTTTCAGAGTGAGACAGACTTCAGTTTGAATCCTGGTTCTGCCAGTGATCAGTAAGTAGCCATGGGAAAATTTCTTTGCTTCTCTGAATTGTGGTTGTTCCCCTCTAAAAAGGAGATAAGATCTATTTGACAAGATGATCATAAAGACAAGGTAAAACAATATGAGCAAATGTCCCAGGGTGGTCTCTGACAAAGGGACAGGTGGATGGATTTCTTTTTATTGCATTCTGCAGACATGGTTTTGTTTTTTGACAAATTGAAGGTTGGTGGCAACCAAACATCAAGCTAGCCTGTCCACACCATTTTTCCAGTGACACTTGCTCCCTTCATGTCTTTTTGTGTCATTTCCATAATTCTTGAAATGTTTCAAATTCTTTTATGATTATTATCTTTATTGCAGTGATCTGTGATTGGTGATGATCTCTGATGCTATCATTTGCAAAAAGATAACAGATCACTGGAGGCTTAGATGGTGGTTAGCATTTTTTAGCAGTAAAACATTTTCTAATTAAGGTATTACATCGGTTTTTTTAGACATAATGCTATTGCACACTTAATGGACTACAATATAGTATAAATTTGCTTTATTGGGATATTCGATTTATTATGGTGGTCTGGAACCGAACTCATGGCAACCCCAGGGAACAGTGAGGAGGTCCAGTCCAAGAACAGAGTGTGAGGGGTGGAAAGGAAGGGCCCAGAAATTGGCCAGAGGTCTGGAGCAATGTTCCTAAGTGGTAATAGGGGCGTCTCCTATCATGAAAGAGAGCCAGAGAGCAACTGCAGGGTCTTAGTAATTTCTGGAAGAATGGACCCACAGCAAAGGAGGCAGAGTTATCTGCAGATTCACAGGACACACAAAGTTTTTCAGGGAAGTCAACACCTGCCCTCTTCCATGATCAAAGGTCAAGTCCACAGTGGTCTGGGCTTCTCCAGTTGGCACTAGTCTGTCCCATCCTCTTGTATTTCAACAAATTGGGCAGGTAAAGAAATACAGCCCACCAGGAACAAACCAATCCATTGGCTTAGGTCAGCCTGCCATGACAAAGTACCATATACTGGGTTGCTGCTAAGTCGCTTCAGTTGTGTCCTACTCTGTGCGACCCCATAGACAGCAGCCCACCAAGGTACCCTGTCCCTGGGATTCTCCAGGCAAGAACACTGGAGTGGGTTGCCATTTCCTTCTCCAATGCATCAAAGTGAAAAGTGAAAGTGAAGTCACTCTGTCGTGTCCGACCCTCAGCGACCCCATGGACTGCAGCCTTCCAGGCTCCTCTGTCCATGGGATTTTCCAGGCAAGAGTACTGGAGTGGGGTGCCATTGCCTTCTCCAATAGACTGGGTGGCTTATCAATAACAGAAAGCTATTTCTCATATTTCTAGCGGCTGGAAGTCCAAGATCAGGATGCCAGCACAGCCATGTTCTGGTGAGATCTCTCTTCTGGGCTACAGACTGCCAACTTCCTTTGCCCTCACACAGTAGACTGAGGTCTCTGGAACCCCTTCCATAAGGGCAATAGTCCCATTCATGAGAGCACCACCCTCATGATCTAGTCACCCTCAAAGACCCCACCTCCAAATATCACACTGAGGGTTTCAACATATGAATCTGGGGGAGGAGTAAACATTCATTTCACAACACCGCTGTATTTGACTCTGGGTAGAACATGAAAACTCACGACTAAGAAAGCAAGCAAGCTGTTGAATAATGAAAATGAATTAGCCCAACTCTTTCAAAATGAAAAGGCGGAGAGAGAGAGACAAAGAGATATCTGAGTTCAGAAGTGGCTAAGATCCAGAGTAAATATTCAGCTTCACAAAATTACCCCTTTCAGTTTTAATCTTTTATACTTTAATCATCTCTAGTCACGGACACAGTTCTTACCATGAGGACAAGGGCTCGGAAAGAACACAAGGATAATGAAGGTGAAATACTATTATATTTAATACTATAATATCATTAATGCAACCGCAGTGAGAGATCAAGGACTTTTCAAATTAATTATTTCTTGTTCCAACACACACCATGAAATGGGCTTTCTAAATCAGAATGACACATCCCAACCTTTTCTTTATTAAGATAATTCTATTTTATTTCTTGGATCTTGGCAGCCTGGGCAGGTTTTATAAATATTTAAGAGAAAACTTAGGCGGGAAAATGCTGGATAATGCATGAATAGCAACCAGTTGAGAACTCACAGTAGAATCTTCCTGCCTTTAGTAAATTCTGCAAATCTGGACAGTCTTTTCCCTTTGTGGAAAGATTTGCAGTCCCTGTGAGTACACTGAGAGTCTGTTTGTCCTCAATTTGTATTTTTCTATTTTACTGCCAGAGTAAAGAGGGAAAGTCACTGCTTGAAATTTGTTCATTAAGACTAAATTGAGGCTTTACAGTCAACCATAAATTTTAGGCAACATATTGATAACTTGCCTATTAATGGTCTCTCCTAGGTGGACTGCCAATTGCTTCAATGACTGATCATCTGTAGAAACCACTTTCACCCCTCATCTTGGTCTCCGAAGAAACCTCAGTGTGCACAAAGACCTTGATACTTAGAAATATTTGAGGATCTCGTTACTGGTCCACTGAGACCCATTTGTGTGGTGTGGCTGAGGGCTGTCACAATGAGGGTGACAGCTGCTTCTGTGACTGTGTGGAGCATTTTATAGGAACACAATCACTGATTTCCAGGAAGGGACCATGAACCTCCCCCACAACGAGGTATTTCCTGTCCTTGTGCAGTTGGACAGCTTCTTCAACGCAAACGTTTTCCTGTGAAATGCCTCCCCAGTTGATGCTTCAGAGTTGACTAATTGCCAGCATAATCGCTTCCAACCATTTACCTTCTGAAAACATCACTCTTGACTAGATCATTTAATTCTCGCAACACCTTCGACTGACGGGAAAGTACGCTATTTTACTTGCAAAGCTGATTGCAAATTATTTTCTGATTGCAGATTTATTTTGTTTGTGACAAAATGTTTCCCGCTAATTGCCAAAATAATCTAGTAGGGACTTACAGTTGAACACCTAATTTATTAACCCACTGTAGTTTCTCCCTAATCCTTGTTTTTAGGCTTTTATTTATTTTAAACACCTATTTACAGGATCATTAATCCTCATCAATATTGTCTGAAATCCTTGAGCAACTACCAGGGCTGTTTCTACAAAGAAAACCATGCAGTCAATGAAACTCAACCCAAAAATCTGCCCTGCTTGCCAAGCTTTCCTTTGAGGGTGGTGGGGGGGTCAAGGATAAGATAAGGAAAGCCCTCTCAGCTTGAGCCATGATGGGAATAGAAAGCAACACAAGTGAATCTTGTTGGTCTGTAAAGAAATATCCATTCTTCATTCATGTCTGGACAGTCAGAAAATTAACAGTTGCCAGATTCTTTTTTGAATAGTCACAGGTAAACAGAACAGTAAGACAGTGTCTCAACAAAATCGGAATAGCATTCTTTTAAGATGTGTTGCCCTAATGTTAAGCCGGATGAACTCATCAGACCAAAAAACACTAGTGACAGATGTGACCAGGTAGCTCACTTATGATACAAGTGAAGAAACTGAGGCACAGAGCAGTCAAGCAATCTGACCTGAGATCCTAAGCAAATTAAGGCTGAGTTGGGACTGGTAATTGGAAGCCTGCTGCAGCTCCAATATTTGGATTTAGCTTGCATACTCAAGATATCCTCAGTTATTTTGCATTGGCAGTGGAAGGAAATAGTATTGCACATCAATGTTCATTTTTTCTAGGGGCTTGTGCAGAATTACAGAAGATAACTGACTTGTCCTAAACACCCTGGAGAGGAGAATTTTATTTCTTTAAATGCTACTGAAGGTTAAAGCACATCACATCTGAACCCAAAGACCTATCTTGACAGTGTCTTTTATTTATTTTTTTGGCTGTGATAGGTCTTCATTGCAGCATGTAGGATCTTCAATCTTCATTTCGGCATGTGGGATCTAGTCCCTTAACCAAGGATCAAACCTGGGCCCCCTACATTGGGAACACAGTCTTAGCCACTGGACTACGAGGGAAGTACCTGTCTTGGCAGTGTCTGGACAAATTCAGTCCATGCCGAGCCTCAGAAAGCCTTCTAAACATTTATTCTTGTTGTCAGTCACTAAGTTGTGTCCAACTCTTTGCAATCCCATGGACTGCAGCACACCAGGCTCCTGTCGTTCACTATCTCCTGGAGTTTGCTCAAAGTCATGTTCATTGAGTCAGTGATACTATCTAACCATCTCATCCTTTGCCACCCTCTTCTCCTTTTGCCTTCAATCTTTCCCAGCATCAGAGTCTTTTCCAATGAGTCAGCTCTTTGCATCAGGTGGCCAAAGTATTGGAGCTTCTCAACACTGCCCCCCTCCCCTACTCAAAACCCAGCAGAGAGAAGGAACTCAAGCTTTTGGCTGAATAAACAAGTGTAGGACAATTTTTCTGAGATATGCTAAGAGGCAGAAATGCCTGCTATTTAGTCACTCAGTTATGTCTGACTCTTTGTGACCCCATGGACTATAGCCCACCAGGCTCCTCTGTCCATAGGATTTTCCATAGGATTCTCCAGGCAAGAATACCGGAGTGGGCTGCCATTTCTTTCTCCAAGTAATGCCTAAGAAAGGACTTTTATCTGACACTCATTTTCCCAGGTCTGCCTGGCCAAAGTTCTTGTCAAGCTGACCTTAATTCATCTCTCTTCTTGGATATGCTTCAAGCTTAGGTATATTAACTCTCCCTTCATGATGGGTTCTTGTGCTCATTGCAAACCCCTTTTCTGGATCTGGCAGGGAATTGCCTGTAATTACCCTTAATGTACTCCTGGAGCAAAGATATGCATGTTAAGAGCCAAAATAGAAGGTTAACTACAAACTGTGCAGTAATGCAATTACTTCCCAATTATCGCTTTCAAAGCTTAGGCAATGAATAGGAGACATTAAGCCCAATTTTGAAGCAGAATCCCTTGTTATTGAAGGTGGGGGTAGAGGTAGGAAGGGGCCGAAGCAGGGAGAGAAATAAGTAAGGCTGCTATGGGTAATGAATCTCAGGGAATACTGGTGACACCTTACTGGAATTATTCCTACTGGCATTGGATTTCTTTCAGAATCTTGCAGAGTCTTCTGGTTGCTTTACCCTCCAGAATGTGGGTGGGGTTAGCAGAGCCTCCATAGCTATTTGACTAAGATTCTCTGCACATCGATGGCCTAGTGCAAAAGTTTCTGTCTATAGGGGTGTATAGGACTTCCCTGGTGGCTCAGATGGTAAAGCGTCTGTCTACAATGCAGGAGACCTGGGTTCGAGCCCTGGGTTGGGAAGATCCCCTGGAGAAGGAAATGGCAATCCACTCCAGTAGTATTGCCTGGAAAATCCCATGGACAGAGGAGCCTTGTAGGCTACAGTCTAAGGGGCCGCAAAGAGTCGAACTTGACTGAGCGACTTCACTTTGCTTCACTTTATAGGGGTGTATTACCCAAGAAGTGCATAGGTGGGGGTTAGCTTTCTGAGACAAGCAGTTCAACAGACATTAGTTAGTCATTAATTTGGGGCTGGGAAAAAACAGAGTACATATCCTGTCTCTCCAGGTCAAGCTATACCATAAAATGGGGGTCCTGCAAAACAGGAAAGGAGGCCTGACAAAGGTGTTTAGTCAAGGCAGCCTAATTTTAAAGCTAAGAAGAAGGACCCTGGTGCAAAGAGAGATGGGGGCAAGCATTTCAGAACTAAGTCCATCCAGAGAATAATAGCATTCCTCTTCGGCTAGAGCATGATACAGGGACTTGGAGATGACTTAAATGTACAACAAGAGATGGAGAATTAAGGCCGTTTGTGCACCAGCTTCACCAGCATCCACATCCCACTGATGTCATACGTGACGTCAGCTACTCCAATCAATCAGGATTTTACTGTTGGCCACTGCAGCAGGTGAACCAGTATTCAAGACATAACCTTTACTTCTTAAATTTCCCCTTGTTCTTTTTTTATCTACTTAACAGAGATGATTTGTAATCTAAACTTATCTTCTGTGATCATATTGGCTGCTATGGTCATCTATTGCCATGCCATTAAAACATCGAAAAACCTAGTGACTTCAGATAGCAACTTATCATTGTTTCTCATGGTTATACAGGGACACCCACCAGGGTTGAGCAGGTGTCTTGTGTGGATGGCAGCTGAGAGTGCAGTCACCTGAAAGCTCACCAAAGTCCAGTGTCTAAGGTGGCTCATTCACCAGCATGGCTGTCGCTTAGGAGTTTAGTTGGGGCTATTAATCAAGGCACTTACATGTGGTCTGGTCATTTACCTGGGCCTTAGCACAGCCTGGCAGCTGAGTTCTGAGAGAAAAGAACATCCCAAGGATGAGTGTTCCAAAAGACCCAGGTTGAAGCCACAGGCACCCAATGACCTAGTGTTCGAAACCGGAGAACATCACTTCAGTACATTCTATTGATCAAATGAGTCACTGAGGCCAGCCCAGATTCAAGAGGAGGAAAATTAGGCTCCAGCTCTTCTTTTTTTTTGACCACATGACATGTGGAATCTTTCCCCAACCAGGGATTGAACCCGCGCCCCATGCAGTGGAAGTGTGGAGTCCTAACCACCGGACCCCCAGAGAAGTTCCTAGACTCCAGCTCTTGATGTCAGAATCACCACTTACTTACAGGGAGGGAAAGAATTGATGATGGTCATCTTCAGAAACTACCTACCAAATGAGCAAGAATCCCAACTTTACGTCACCTGAAAATCTGATATAGGCTCCTTCGTTCCTCAGAGCTATCAGTGAGAATAATCAGCGACAATGTAGGACCAAGTGAATAGTCCAATGGCACATTGGTAGGCTAAAGTTTCTCAAATCAATTTTAATCCTTTATTAGATAGAATTAGGCTCACCTCTGAGTCACAGAAAACCCCCAAATGACAGCGGCTTTAAAATGATAGCAGTTGTGATTACTCGCGTATATCTGTCCAAGGTATAGAACTATTTACAGGCTCAGCTAGGCTCCACAAAGTCCCCAAGGCCCTGGATCCATCTAGTTCAACACTTAGCCATCCTTAGGACTTGGTTCTTAACCTAAAAGTCCAAGATTGCCTGGCATTGTGCCAAGCAGCAAGATGGAAGTGGGGCTGAAGGAAAGAAGGAGCCAAGAGCTAACACCAGTTTCTCTTAAAGCAAGTTCCTGGACTTTGCCACGCAGAACCTCTGCTTACACCCCACTGGCCAGAGCCTAGTCACATGGTCAGACCCACCTACAAAGGGAAGCTTTATTCCGCGCCTCCATTTCCCCTTCACCAATTCGAGGCTGAGATTCAAAGGAATCATAAAATACTGGCTATGGAGGGGGTCCACCAGCACTCACAAGGTAAATCCAGCCCTTTCTAAGTAATCACAGAATTCACACCTGTGATCTTCCCTCTAAGTAAGACACTCTTGCAACTCCTGGAGAGAGTGGCTGTCTCTTCCTCAAGAATCTTGCTCTTTCTGTATCCCCATCCAAGACGTTTTGGCAGGACTTTACTCTCTAGCCACTATTAAGTATGTCACAGGCATTTTGTTTCCAATCATAAAATTATATTGTAATATTCAACATATACTTTCAAGTAGTTCTCCTCTCTCAGATGTTCTCTTTAACTTGGCCACAGTTCTCAATATACTGACTTTTCTGATGGAGACTCATTCCTTCAGGCCAAATACAGCAATAGACTTCATTCTGAGTGCCAAGGTGGACTGGAAGTGGTTGGCTGGAGGAGCACATCTGGGCTTAAAGGGGTGCCTGGGATTATTGTGTTATGTCCAGTCCCTCTTACTGAGAGGGTTTTCATCCCAAGTCCCCATTAAGGAGGCTGGGGCTGTAACAGTCTACTTCAGCTGTCAACTTTCCCCACACGTTGTATCAACCAAGTCTTAGAGGCACTGTGCATCAGACTTCTGCCCACGCCCCACATGGAAGTCAGTTTCCCAGTCTCTAACCTGCCTGATCCCCAAGCTTCTTCCTCTTCATTTCCTCCTGAGAAATTGAGGTCTCAGCACACTTGATACTCAACACCCAGGACTGATGGCATCCAAGGGCTAGGATCTATGGATAAAAATGATAAATGCCTGCATGCATGTTCGGTTGCTCAGAGTCATGTCTGACTCTGCAAATCCATGGACTGTAGCCCTCCAGGCTCCTCTGTCCATGGAATTTCTCAGGCAAGAATACTGGAGTGGGTTGCCATGCCCTCTTCCAGGGGATCCTCCTGACCTAGGGATCGAACCCACGTCTGCTTGCATCTCTTGCATTGCAGGCAGATCCTTTACCCAGTGTGCCACCTGGGAAGCCCATAATGATGAATAATAATGATTAAAACAGAAATCCTGAAAAGGGAGTTGGTTGAGACGTCTGATGGCCGAGATCTCTCAAATCCCACTGTGGGGAAGACTGATATGGATGGCCACAGGGTGATTACTCAAAGAGCTCAGCCATCGACAGATCAGAAATGAACACAAACTGGTCCAAGTGAGAACCTGGGGAAATGGTATCAATCATCAGGAGGCAAAAATAGCAGACAAAACCTCTAGGTTAGGAGTTAGATGAGCACCAGATCGAAGTGGGGGTGAGAAGTGAAGGCGAGAACAAAGAAAATAGAGTCCAGGATGCCTAATGTGAACAGGGCGGGGAGACCAAAACGCCATCTCACCAGGCACGGGACACGAGATAAGGGGAGAGCCTCGCCAAAGGGTCCACGGTTGGGACAGATGCTGCAGACGGATGAGAAAATACTCATTTGGGGCTGAATTGAGAAGGGGAGGAAAAGGGCTTATTCCGAGCAGGTCTTGACTCATGTCAAAGAGACGAGACAGCCAGCAGGCACTTCGGATGGAAAGCTCCCAGAGCAGCATCGAGCACTTTTCCAAATGCAGCCCTTGGAAGCCACGGCTGCGACTGCAACAAAGCCAGCCGGGCCCCAGATAAGGCTTTTGTAAGGCCGGTCGTTCCATTTTGTTTCACATAATTTATTGCTCAGTACATATCGATAATACGATTGTCAGCCCAGCAGACATTTTCCATTTTAATAGTACACACGAGATACCACATTATTGATCCTTGACCACTAAATAAAAAACTCGTTTGTCAGGGGAGGACGGAATGGCTTTTAATGGACACAGCCAAACACCTGCTACTAGTTAGAGAAGAAAAATAACCATCCTGCCTGTCACAAGGACATTTGGAAGCAGCATTGACATGTTCCGTTTTAGGGATTAGCAGCGCTCTCAAAAACCAGGGGGTGCTTTCCTGAAAGGTCCAAAGGCTGACTATCTCAGTGATGATAGGAACCACTGCCTTTGACCAGGCATCTATTATGTGCCAAGCATTTTTCCTTTCTGTCCTATATCCTCACGGCAACACTGCAGATGCATGTGTTGCCACATTACATAGGATGCTTCAGGAAGCAAGACACAGAATTCACCAGCAAATGGAACCAGTCATCACGGGTGTATATTTCTCGCTAAGCAGAAGTCTGATGGTAGATGTTCCCAGGGTTGGCACTGCTCGTTAATTACAGGGCCCTCCTGTCCTGTTTTCCCATAAGGCAGCTGCCTAGCAAGCACTCGACAGTGCCTGCCGCTCTCAGATGAGGGAACTGGAGGGTCCATGAGTAGCATAAATGACTCAGCAGATACTCCACAACTAAGAAGGGGCAAAGAAGTGGGGCTCTCTATCTGTTTGGTTTTAAGGTTAGTTTTCTTGCCATGCAAGATGCTGTTGCTTTCTCATCTATACCAAGTTATGGGCTGAATCGTGTCCTCGCGCCTTCCCCAAATTCATATGTTGAAGTTCAATCCCTAGTACCTTAGATGAGACTGCATTTGGCAATAGAATCTTTAAAGTGGTAATTAAGTTAAAATAAGGTCACTGGAGTGGATCCTAATCCAATATGACTGGTGTCTTTATAAGAAGAGAAGATTAGGACACAAACACCCATATAGGCCAGACCACGTGTGGACATAAGGAGAAAGTGGCCATCTACAAGCCAAGCAGAGAGACTCCAGAAGAAACTCTTTGCAGCCCCATACAGTCCATGGAATTCTGCAGGCCAGAACACTGGAGTGGGTAGCTGTTCCCTTCTCCAAGGGATCTTCCCAACCCAGGGACTGAACCCAGGTCTCCTGCATTTCCGGCAGATTTCTTCACCAGCTGAGCCAGCAGGAAAGTCCAAGAATACTGGAGTGGGCAGCCTACCCCTTCTCCAGGGAATTTTCCCAAACCAGGAATCAAACCAGGGTCTCCTGCATTGCAGGCAGATTCTTTACCAGCTGAGCTACCAGGAAAAACCATAGTACCTCAGATGAGACTGTATTTGGCAGTGGAATCTTTAAAGAAACTTTAAAGTAATTAAGTTAAAATGAGGTCACTGGAGTGGATCGTAATCCAATATGACTGGTGTTTTTATAAGAAGAGGCAATTAGGACACAGACCCACATAGAGGCCAGGCCATGTGAAGATACAAGGAGAAGGCGTCTATCTACAAGCCAAGGAGAGAGACCTCAGAAGACACCAACCCCAAGGACACCTCCATCTCATATTTCCAGCCTCTAGAATCAGGAGAAAATAAACTTCTATTTATCTGCTAAATCTCTCCTCTCTTCAGGAATTTCCCCTTCCCAATGAATGTGTGTGGGGGTTTTTTTTCCCTTTAGTTGCTATTTTTTAATAGTGGGTGTATGTCTAACTTTTAAAGAAACTACCAAACTATTTTCCAAAGTGTCTACATCATGTACATCCCCACCAGCCAGGCATGACAATCAGTTTCTCATCAGTACTTGGTGTGGTCAAACTTTTATTATTCTAGCCATTTGAACAGGTATGCAGGGCATCTCACCGAGGTTATAATTTGAATTTCCTTAACGACAAATGACGTTGAGCATCTCTTCATGTGCTTATTTGCCATCCACACCTCTTCTTTGATCAAATGTCTATTCTGGACACAGGTTCATGATCAGATATATTTTCTCCAGTCTGTGACTTGTCTCTTCATTCTTTTAACAGTATTTTTGAAAGACCAAAAAAAGTCTTTAATTTCAATGAAATTCAATGCAGCAGTTTTTTTCCTTAAAAAAAAAATTGTCCTAATATCATTGCATCTAGGAACTCACTGCATAACCCAAGGTCAACTCTGACACTGCCCTTCACTACCTTCCAAGCTGGTAAGCATCTTCCCAAAATCTAGGCACGAGGCTTAAATAACATTCTGAGCTCAGATGGGAACACAACGTCTGATGCTCTTGCGCCGGTCCAGGTGATGGAGGCAGAGGCCACCGCCTCTGGGTGGAGGAACTAAAGAAAAAGTTAAAGGAACTACGTGAAATGAATGGTGCCTGCAGGGCCTGACCAATGGCAACACAAACTGGCCTCCAAAAGAAGAAAGCCCGCAGGACAGAGGCGGGTCAGTCCTCCTGGGACCAGACCGCTGCTGCCGCTGGAAAGAGGCATTCCTCCCAGGGGTGCAGAGTCAGGGGCTTCTTGATGCAGTCGGTTTGGGGAAGGATACTCAGAACAATGGGAATCTGTCTCTCACTCGCTCGCTTTCCTCTTCTGTTTATCCTGTATCTATCTCTGCCCATGCAGAAAATAAAATTCCTGCCCTAACTTATAATCTATGCAGAAGGATGCATTAACTGAGCGGCCACATCCAGCCCCCTCCCCACCTTCTTCTAGCTCTTCCCCACGGAAGGTCTGATCATCTAAGAGCAGATCTTTCAGGGGAAAGCATCCACCCACATGAACACTGAGGCAAGAGGGGCCCGGAGCTACTTCAGACCAGGGGAGAGGACCCACGGAGGTATGTCCCGGTTGAGAAGCTGACCTTCAATTCACCCATCTCACAGGGATGTGCTGGCATTGCTTCCTATCCATTTTTTTTTTTTTTTTTTTGCACCAGCTGAGCAGGCAGGCATTTGGCCAGACTCACCAAAATGTGCACGTGGAGAAGCTGTGCCAAAACGGAGCAGAAACCTGAGTCTGTCTGGCAAAGGCAGGCTTCTTGTGTCTCATAAAATCTTCAGGCCACACAGATGGCATCAGCAGCAGCACGTCTTCGTGTGTGGGAGCGGGGGGAGGCAGGGAGGAGGGATTGCAGGGCTGGGAAGCTCAAGACCCCATCTGGGAGCTCGCTCTGCTGTGTCCACTTTTAGGTAAGCATCTCTATGAGTTCTCATCTTTGCCATTGAAGAAACGGCATGTCTTCTGTCTGCTGGCATCTTTCCATCGATCGTGTCACCTCCCCCACTGTAACAATGACACAGGGACAGAGGCTACCAGTCTCTAGGCTTGTTTCCACTCGCACGCAGCTCATCAGCAGGCATAGATTGCAGGGTATAGATTCTTCCCCCCACCTGGAGGCCACTGATTCACATGAGCAAGGCCTTGGTCCACGGAGAGGATACGCTTGCAAAAGTAGGGATCTGTCTGTGAAACTGTCGCGGTCTTGATCAGAGTTTCTTAAAGAGTGCTCCCCAGAACAGCAGCATCGGGTATCACCTTGCTGTTGTTCAGTCACTAAGTTGTGTCTGATTCTTTGTGGCCCCATGGACTGCAGCACACCAGGCTTTCCTGTCCTTCAGTATCTCCTGGAGTTTGCTCAAACTCACGTCCAATGAGTCAGTGATGCCGTCCAACCGTCTTATCCTTTGTCATCCCCTTCTCCTCCTGCCTTCAATCTTTCCCACCATCAGGATCTTTTCCAATGAGTCAGCTCTTCACATCAGGTGGCCAAAGAATTGGAGCTTCAGCATCAGTCCTTCGAATGAGTATTCAGGACTGATCTCCTTTAGGATGGACTGGTTGGATCCCCTCGCAGTCTAAGGTACTCTCAAGAGTCTTCTCCAGCACCACAGTTCAAAAGCGCCAAGCCTTAGGCACTCAGCCTTCTTTATGGTCCATCTCTCACATCCATAAATGACAACTGGAAAAACCATAGCTATACAGACTTTGTCAACAAAGTGATATCTCTGCTTTCTAATACACTGTATAGGCTTGTCATGGAGAAGGAAATGGCAACCCACTCCAGTATTCTTGCCTGGAGAATCCCAGGGATGGAGGAGCGTGGTGGGCTGCCATCTGTGGAGTTGCACAGTCGGACACGACTGAAGTGACTTAGCAGCAGCAGCAGCAGCAGGTTTCTTCCAAGGAGCAAGTGTTTTTTTAATTTCCTGGCTGAAGTCACTGCCTGCAGTGATTTTGGAGCCCAAGAAAATAAAATCTGCCCCTGTTTCCATTTTCCCCCCATCTATCTGCCATGAAGTGATGAGACCAGATGCCATGATCTTAGTTTTCTGAATGTCAGTAATACCTGGGAACATGTAAAAAATGCATATTCTTGAGTCCCACCCAGAACAACTGAATCAGAAACTCTGGGGCTGAGGCCTGGCAATCAGTGTTTAAACAAGCCCTCCGGCCATTCTGATGTGTGAGAAACACTTTATATTGAGGCAGAAGCCTGTCTTTATGTTCCTTTCCAGCCTGTGAATGAGGAGTCATGACTATTCAAGCTGGAGAGAGAGAAGCAGGGTCCCTGCAACTCTGGTCAGTCCATCAGAGCCTCCAAGAGGTTTTTCTGGAATTGACCTGCAAACACCGGTCATTTCATTCTAGCACTAAGATCAGAAAAACAAACTTAGAAGTCACCATGGGCCACCAACACACATCTCTTGTTGGAGCCTGGACCTCCCAAATTCCTAACCAGCCAGCACATCAGGAGAGCTGAATGATGTCCAGGGAGAAGGGTCACCCACCAGCCTTCAGTCTGAAATTTTATAGCTGGAGAAGATTAAATGAAAATGCACAGAGGCTGCTCAGAAAGGAGACAGATGTACTGTGTTTCATAGTTTATCCAGACACAGTAAGAGCTAGTTTTTACCGAGCGCCCACTCGATGTGAACACCAAGCCTCCCACATTCTCTCCTGGTGTCCCTACAACAGCTTCACAAGCATCATCTTTCATCACCTCCATTGTACACATAAAGTCACCAAGGCAGATGAAGGTTAAAGGACTTGTCCAAAGTCACACAAATGAATATGTAGAAACCAAAACTGGAGCTAAACTGTGTCTGACAGCAAAGTCTACATTTCTCACAGCTCTTTTTTTAAAAAGATGAAATATATATATATATATATATTTGAGTAAGTGTATGTATAGGTGGTATGTGGGATTGGTTATAGATCACAGTTCGTCACAAATAACCCCTGTGGTTGCTTCTTTATAATCTGCAAGTGAGACACAGCTGTGCCTCAAGTGAGACAGAGCATAAATCTGATTGGTTCAGACCAGGTAGACCACATGACTAACACCGGGTCATGGGCAAGTAGTGTCTGGATTTATTTGGGTAAGATACGTAAGCATCCCTTACATACAAGCATGCACAGCACAAGGATGGGCTGCAGCAAAGGAGGACACCCATCTCCTTTATTAAGTCATTTCAAGTATAATGACGTTCAGCATGCAACTAGAGAAAAAAGTGCTGCCCTTCCATGCAATTCCAGGCTCTTGACAGTGATGAAATGTTCAACCTGTGAGCAATTATTTAAATATTCGGCAGTTTACATGCATGACTGGATCAGCACTGTGATCAGAATCACGGGAACATGTAATTTTAGAGTGGAATGGACCTTAGAGGCCATAGAATGCAATACCTTGATTTCTGCAGATGAAGAAATGGAGGTCCAGAGAGGTCTTGTTATTTTCCTAAAGTCTTTGGGAGAGGATCCCAATCCCTCTGAGTCCTGGTCTTGTATCATTTTAGAGAACAGGACAGGGAAAGCTGAAACCTTGCTGCTAGATCAGGGTTTGATTTGGTGCAATTATCATAATAGAATGCAAACACAGGGTTGCCAAATAGATACCCAAATCACTAGACAGCCAGCCATGACTCTATTCTCAGGAATTTATGAAATATCCCAAGGGTGGAATCATATAACTATGAAGCCACATAATAATTAATTTTTACAAAACACATATTGATGGAACCTATGATAATTAATTTTTTACAAAGTCTTAGTTACCCAGAATATATAACAAAAATAAACAATTTATATGTGTTCTCAATTCACAAAAACTTGTGTCTTCATATCTTAATAAATTGTTCCTTTTCATTCTAGTCTTGCAACTTTTGGTTCCTGTGTATTAGATAGAATACCTGTTGAAATTTACCTGATCTCCCCATGACAAGGAAGAAGAGAAAAAATAAAGCTGATCATTATTCAGTGTTTCTTAGCCTATATACACACAAAATCTTCATCAGAGGGGTTCTGTGTATGTTCAAACATAGACGCATGGACTTGCTTAAGTTAATGAAGACAAGAATGTTGATTTATTTCAGCAGATGTACATCAACTTCATTTTAAAAGGCATCACAAAGATTTTAAAAATAAGAATACACTGTGTTGTTCAGAGTATAGTTAAGCAGACACACTCACAGGCTAACGGAAATCCAAACTGACATACCCACTTCATACTACTACTGAAATGAAATTAATCAAAGAAGACCTGTTGGAAGAAGTGGGCTTTAAGCCAGGACTCAAAGAAGGTTATGGGCTTGGAAGAGAGGTGGAATGCAAAAGGTCAAAACCGAGAGAAGCAGAGACCAAAGGGAGATTGCTACATTCCTTGGCTCATGGCCCCTTTCCCCATTGTCAAGTACTGCAGGAGCTTCAGAACTCTCTCTGACTCTGACCTTCTGCTTCCCTCTTCCATCTTCTAAGGAACCTCAGAATTACACTGCACTCACCTATATAATCCAAAATGATCTCCCCCATTTTAAGAGCCCTAATGTAACCACATCTGGAGCTGTTTTGTCATGGAAGGTAACTTCTCCAGGTTTGGGACATCAGGACGTGGACATCTCTGGGAAGCTATGATTCTACCTCCTGCTTTTTTTTTTTTTTTTTTTTTT